>LPNX010573332.1:224588-307392 GCA_001517045.1 Pseudotsuga menziesii
ATTCCATTTTCAAGAGCACCTCGTGGTTTGGGACATATATATTTTTTGAAATTTTTTGGTTACGTACTTTTTATGTTATTAATTTTTCTTTGCATTGCTTTGAAGTTATAGACATGGTTTTGTATGTGTAAGTTTGAAAAGAAAAACTAAAACAAAATTATCATGTTGTAATAATCCTTGTCCGTGGTTTTGTAATTGTAACCAAGTGTAAAAGCATGCCTATGTAAAGGTTTGTGGTGAGCAGCTGAAGGTCAAGAGCCCACCACCAAACATTGTAACATTGTTAGTATTGTCATGAGATGTTAAGACCATGGATGAATGATTTCATGGTGATGTGATGTAAAAGGTGAACAATAGAAATGAAAACCAAACATAAAGGGTTTGATGTGCAAGGCCACGATAATGAAGGAGGAATAATGTCCACTAGGAAAGAGAAAGAGGCTAATGAAACCTCGTGAGACCTATGGTAGAGTTTAAACTTGGTTAAGATGCATTCACTAGTGAAACTAATGAGTTGACAGTAATATTGGTATTACTAGTGAATTGTATCTTGAAGTTACTAGTGAATTGTATGTTGTGTGCTTCGGCATGGCATGCTAGTGTACTAACTGGCCTATGTGTGGTGGCATCATTCTATTACTATTCTAATTATTTTAGTATATTATTATCCTATGATTCCTAGTGTTACTATTAGTAGTTATTATTTAAACCCTACTAATGGTACTGTATGTGCATATAAGGAGTGCATGAAGTCCTTGTGCAACACATAGTAGAAGGTGAAATTACTATTCTATGTGGATTGTTTGATAAAAATAACTTATTATCTCATCTTATTGATAATTAAGTGTTAGAGTTATCAAGTGATAAATAGTTGATTTTCATTATTTATTCAAGGGGCATGTTTGTTAATATTTTCTAGCATGGAAATAATGTGTGTGATGAGTATTATCTTACTCTTTAATTTATGAATTATTACTATTTATTTATTAGGTGGCATAAAGGCCCTTATGCCATTTAACCACTACAGGTGTGGCTCATTGGGGTTGCTTGATATGAAGTCACTTGTTGTAAAGGAGATCACGAGATCAAATCCCATGTAGGTTTACCTATGTTCCATGTCTTGTGGGTGGGTGTCAGGAACCTAGGGGTATAGTGGTAGTAGGAATGGATCCTTGGACCCCGTGTCATGCGAGTACTAGCCAAGCCCTAGTTGTCGATTCCCCTAGTAGAAAAAATACTCCTTAAGTGAATAATAATTATTATTTATTTATTGAGTGGCATAAAGGCCCTTATGCTACTTAGCGACTACAAGGGTGGATACCAACTTGTCTATTTTTAGATAGTGGGACACTTGTTCCCATCATCCTTTTTAAATTTATTGGTGCATGCATATGCATGTGAAGCCAAGTGGAGTCATCCCTTAACCTAACATCTTTAGCTAATTGTTAGTGGGAATGCCACTCATCCTCGACCCTCATGATTCTCCTTTTTTCCTCAATTATAGCCAACCATAAATTTTATCCTAAATATAACATCATGTTTGTTTAAATTAGAAAACTCATTGGGGAAAATGTCGAACTATGGATTATTAAGCATAATTTAAAAGGATGTGTTTAATTCAGCGTCCAGATATATGATTTTAGTCAAATATCGTGATTGCCTCATACCCAATGTTTCCATTCTTGAAAAATTTCAAATAAACTAGCAGTTAACGTTGAAGCTTGCTTCTACACCAGCATGCATGATGAAACATTGTGCATGCTCTACCTCAACATAATTATTAACAACCCATACTATTGGAAATATTAATTAATCGCAGATCCATATCATGTCTAAGATGACACTGTCAAAGTCTGTAATAGTTCATATTCTGTCAAATTTCTTGAGAGAATGAAGAGTTCATGTCCCTCCATATATAAAGCAGTTGATTTAAATTTACAGTGTACGTAAGTTTCTAGGTAGAAAGTTATTGCAGTCTTTAATGTAAGTCGGTAGAAGTGTCTTAGTCTAGATATATCTAAAAGAAAAAGATTGTAAATCACGATGATAGAGAAGAGAAGAGAAAGATAGTGTCAGAGAGAGAGAGAGAGAGTCTGAGAGGAACATAGTAAGAAAAAGAGGAGAAGAAGGAAAACTATGACAAGAGTTTGAGAATCTCAAGCTTCTGTGTTTTTGAAAGTGTTATGAGTCGAAGCTCTGTAAAAGGTGAAACATCCTTGTAAAATTCCAAGTTTGTATTTGTGGTTCTAGCTCTTTGTTATGTCATGAATATATATATATATATATATATATATATTTTATGGTTGAATTCATGTCTTATTTATTCTGCATATATTTTCCAGAATTACTTCAGTAAATGTTGTTTACATTTACCATTTAGTAAAATACACAAAGAATCCATAAATGTTTCACCATGTAAAAGTTTGAGTTTTTATCGGTGGAGTGCTTGACACAAGTCTTACTGAATATTTGGTTATATGATATTGTGAGTGTATAGCAATACAGTTGTGTTGAGGTTTATCCCAAGTTATGGGTTGGTGAAAAGTGTTTTTCATATAAGAATTTTTTTTATTAACTTCGACTAAAAGTGGTCCGATCAAAGTGGGAGTTAGTCGCAACCAAAGCTGGTCGAGGAGAAATCTTGTCGTGAAAAAAGTCCGTCAAAGTCAAGTGGGTGTCTATCGAGATATGAGTGTGTCGGGTTAAAAGTCCATAAAAAAAGTATATCGACCAAAAAGTGGAAAGTTGAGCCTTGACGTAGCGTAGCCTGACATAGACTTGTCCGTCGTAGTAAAACTTTGTTGCAGTAAAATCAGGTCGCAGTAAATTTTAGTGGCAAGTATTTCAGTCGAAGTGAAAGGTAGGGTTTCCCAAGGTAGTGTGCAATAGCCCTAAAAGTAAACATAAAATAAAATTTATTATTGTCCACTGACTCAAGTTAACCAAACCAACCATCTTGAAGATCTGGTATCACGGCAAGGTTTAGGAAAGAAACCTTGTCTTAAAGAGGAAAAAGTAATTTTCTAAGGAAAATAAAAATTAAATATAGCTTCCACTTCTGCTTCACAGATGTTGAGTTTACAAACCCAATTTTTCTTGGGCAATAACAATGAATTCCTTGTTCAAAGGTCAAGATGTATGGGAGATAGTACAAAATGGCTCTATAGAACTAGCAAATTAGGTGCCATATAATAATCTCACACAAGATGAGAAAGATGCACTAAGGGAACAAAGAAACAAAGACGGAAAGGATCTATTCTACATACACCAAGCCATGCATGAAATCATACTTTCAAGAGTAGCAACAACAAATACCGCTAAGCATGCATGGGATACATTGGAATCTTCCTATCAAGGCTTAGACAAGGTAAGGACTTCTAAGTTGCAAATTCTTAAAACAAATTTTGATTTTTTGTTAATGAAAGAAACAAAGTCGGTGAACTCATTTTATACTCGAGTTATTTCTTTAATAAATCAACTGAAATATCACGAAAAAATGTAGAAGATAGAAGGGTTGTTAAAACATTTATTAGAATTCTTCCCTCTAGATTTAAATCCTTGGTCATGACCCTCGAAGAAAACAAAGACATGTCGCAGTTTACCATTGATGAGTTACAAGCCTCACTCATCAATCATGAACATAGAATTCATAGATCAAATACATCATTGGTAGCTGCATTTGAAACACAATCATCCATAAGATGTGGAAGAGGCAGGGAGAGATATAACTCAATAGGAAGAGAAAGAAGTTGTTCTAGAGGAGGACACAAAAATAGTCTGAATGTCAATGCAAGAGGACAAAATCAAAACCCCAGTCAACTAACTGGTCACAAGTTTGATAAGTAAAAAATAATGTCATTATTACAAGAAATTTGGTCATTATGCATATGAATGCAAGAAGAAGCGATATGACCAAGGAAGGAAAAGCCAAAACAAGTCAAGTAATGCCATCACTTCATCGAGTGCAATGTTAATGGCATATGCATCCCAATTGAATGCAATGTTGTTAAAGAAACTCCATGCAACATATGGTATTTATATTTAGGTTCTAGCAGTCATAGGACTGGTAATTCAAACTTCTTTTCCAGTCTAGATAAATCAGTTCAAACTAATGTCAGAATTGGAAATAATTTCCAAGTAACTTGTTTTGGGAAAAGGTACTATTGGTATTCTAACAAAATAGGGGGAGAGAAATATCATGCCTGATGTTTATCATGTCTAAGGTCCAAAACACAATTTCTTGCGCATTGGACAACTGATATAAAAAGGCTACAAAGTCTACATGGAATACAAACATTGTGTGATTAAAGACATATTTCCAAGAAACCAGTTGATAGCTAAGGTACCAATGACAAGCGATCACTTGTTTCCTTTAAGGATAATGCCAGACATGACGGGAAAGGAAAACTCAGAAGTTGCATTAAAGGAAGAAAGAAATGAAGCATATAAGCACTGCAACAACAAAGAAAAAGACAGGGATGAAATTCAAGTAGTGTTTTAAGCATAGGTTCAAGATGTGTCTTGGTTGTGGCATTTCAGATTTTTAGACTTGAATTTTGGTGTGATGAAGCTACTACACACAAAGAATATGGTGAAAGGATTTCCATTAATCGACAAGCTAGAGAGAGTTTGTGAAGGATGCATTTTTGGCAAGCAGAATAGAGAGAAGTTTCTAGTTGGAAAGTCATACAGAGCATGTACACCACTTGAGATTGTGCACTCTGATATTTTTGTCCCAATGCAGATATCATCCATGGTAGGCTGCAATTATTTCCTTAATTTTATTGATGACTTCACAAGAAAAACATGGGTATAATTTTTAAAACATAACTATAATGCATTTATTTGTTTCTAGCGGTTCAAGGAATTTGTGGAGAACCAAAGTAGATATAACATCAAAATTCTAAGGATGGACAAAGGCAGTGAATATGTCTCGAATGACTTCCTAAATTTTTGCAAGACCCATGGTATACACCTCAGTAGAATGACGTCGAAGAGAGAAAGAATAGAATCATTATGGAGATGGCATGAAACATGATGGAATCCAAACATTTTCCAAATGAATATTGGGTTGAAGCAGTCACAACTATTGTATATATTATGAAATGGTGCTCGACAAAGAGCATGAATGATCATGTCCCTCAAGAAGCATGGATATGTATGACTCAAAAAAATTTTGATTTGAAAGTTTTTGGTCGTGTCGCATTTGCTCATGTTTGAGATAAGATGAGAAAGAAACTAGATAAGAAGGGACATAAATGTATTTTTTGTCGGTAACTGTGAAGACACAAAAGCATACAAGTTGTATGAACCAATCCCAAGAAAAGTAATAATTAATCATAACGTTCAATTTGTGGAGAATGAATCATGGGGTGGAATTGTTGAGAAGAATGCCAAAATTTTATCGATTGTCAATCATGATGACATGATAGAGGAAGTGGTTGAAAACCACATATAAGTCAAAATGTCACACCACCGTCAACTACCAAGACACCGCAACATGTTTTAGCACAAGGAATGTCGACACAAGTTGCAACTCAAGCTACAATGACAAGCACACCAAGAGGTCAGAAAACACCATCAAGCACTTTGTCGACGTCGGCATTGACTTATCCAATAGAAACAAGAATTATGTGTGAGATATATGAAGCTAGTACATGAAGTTCATTCTCTCTTTTTGCATTATTTTCTCAAATAGATGATGTGCTAACATTTCAGGAAGTTGTCAAATATGAAGTATGGGCACAAGACATGGATGAAGAGATAGAATGCATTGAGAAAAACCAAAGGTGGGATTTGGTAGATGTACCAATAGATACGGATGTAATCATTGTCAAATGGATTTACAAGACCAAGCAAGATGTTGATGGGAATATGCAGAAGGATAAGGAAAGAATGATCGCAATAGGGTTCACATAGAATCCCGACATAGACTTCAATGAAACCTTTTGACCTATCATATGCATGAATACACTCAGAAATGTTATGATCATTGTTGCAAAAAATAATGGCATGTTTATTAAATGGATGTTAAATCAACATTTTTGAATGGCTTTCTGGAGGAGGAAGTGTATGTGAAACAACTAGAAGGGTATGAATTTCCACAATAAGAGCACAAGGTATACAGGATGAAAAATTCACTCTATGTTTTGAAGCAAGCTCCTAGAGCCGGGTATAGTCGCAATGATTCCTATCTCACCTAGAATGGATTTCAAATAAGTGAAAGTAAACCAACGTTGTACACCAAGTTTAATGAGCAAGGTAACATGTTAATTATCTTCCTGTATGTAGATGATTTAATATTCACTTGTGATTTTTTCATAGAGAATATTAGAATAGTCATGGAAAGTGAATTTGAAATGACTAATTTGGGGATTAAGTTTTTTTTAGGCATTGAATTCCAATAGGATAAAAGTGTTATATTCATATCATAGTTGAAGTATGCATTTGTAGTTTTAAAAAGATTCAATATGTCTAATTGCAAGACATCCCCAACACCTGTAATAACAAGTTTAAAATTGAGCAAGGATGATGATGGATCAACTCTAGATCCTACGCAGTTTAAAAGGCTATTTGGTAGCCTTATGTATTTAATTGCGACAAGACTAGACATCATGTATAGAGTAAGTATGATATCAGGGTTCATCGAGTCACCAAAATAATCTCATTGGAAAGAAGGTAACAGAATTTTGAATTATGTAAGTAATAGAAAGGATCTTGGAATTATGTATTCAACCTAAAAAAAAATTAAGCTCATCAGATACACTAACAATGACAATGGAGGAAACACAAATGATAGGAAGAGCACATCTAGGTACACATTTCATTTTGGTAGAGGTGTTGTGTCATGGGCTTTCAAGAAACAACCCATTGTGACTCTTCCTTTGACAGAAGTAGAGGATGTCGCAAATACAACCATTGCATATCAAGTTTTATGGACGCGAATAATTCTAAGAGGCTTGTTGCATAACCAACAAGAACCAACAACCATTTTCTATGAATATAGTCCAGCGATTGCATTGTCAAAGAATCATGTGTTCAACAAAATAACCAAGCACATCAGCACAAGGTATCATTTCATAAGAGAATTGGTGAACAACAAAGAGATTTGTTTATAATATTGCAAGTCTCAACATCAGATGGAAGACATATTTACAAAACCATTTGCAAGTAATATGTTCTAGTATCTGTGAAGTTATTTAGGAATGACAAGTTCTGCTCAATGAATTATGTCATACAAAGATCAAGTTTCAACTCTAAATATTTTTGTAAATTTTTTTCTTGAAGATACACATCTTACCATAATTAAGGGGGATTTTTGGAAATATTAATTAATCACATATCCTCATCGGGTCTAAGTTGACTCATCTAGAGTCTTTAATAGTTCAACTTCTGTCAGATTGTTTGACAGAATGAAGAGTTCATGTCTCTCCATTTATAAAATAGTCGATTTGAAATTTTGTAGCTAAGTTTCTAGGTAGAAAGTTATTGTAGTCTTTAATGTAAGTCAGTAGAAGTGTCTTATTTTGGATATATGTAAAGGAAGAAGATTGTAAATCAGGATGATAGATAAGAGAAGAGAGAGAGAGAGAGAGAGAGAGAGAGAGAGAGAGAGAGAGTGAGAGAGAGAGAGATAAGAACAGAGTAAGAAGAAGTGGATAAGAAGGAAAGCTTTGAAAATATTTCAATACACTCAATATTCTATGTTTTGGAAACTGTTGAGAGATGAATCTCTTTAAAACATGAAACATCCTTGTAAAATTCCAAGTTTGTAATTGCGGTTTTAGTTCTTTGTTATGTCATGACAATATATCTAAATCCATAGTTTATGCTTGAATGCGTGTTTTAGTTATTCCGCATATATTCTCCATAATTACATGAGTCAATGTTTTTACATTTATCATTTAGTGAAATACACAAAGAATCGATAAATATTTCACGGTGTAAAAGTTTGATTTTTTATCCGTAGAGTGCTTAACATAAGTCTTACTTAATATTTGTCTATATGATATTGTGAGTTTTTCGCAATATAGTTGTATCGAGGTTTATCCCAAGTTACTTGTTCGTGAAAAGTGTTTTTAATATTATAAGTCTTTAGGCTTAGAAATCTATTTTTATAAAGTTCGACTAAAAGTGGTTCGGTCGAAGTGCAAGTTGGTCGCAACCAAATCTAGTCGATGAGTAATCCCATCGCGGTAAAAGTCCGTCGAATTCAAGTGGGTGTCTGCTGAGATATAAGTGTGTTGTGTTAAAAGTACATAAAAAGTGTCTTGACCCAAAAAATGGAAAGTTGAGTCCTTTTGCAGAGTTGTCTGTTGCAGACTTGTTCGTTGTAGTAAAACTATGTCACAGAAAATATGTGGTGCAGTAAAACCCAGTTGTAGTAAATTTCGGTTGAAGTGAAAGGTATGGTTTACCAAGGTAGTGTGTCGTATCCCTAAAAGTAAAAAGAAAATAAAATTTGTGACTACTCAATAACTCAAGTTAACTGAAGCATCCATCCCTAATACGTACCTCATAAATCAACAAAATGTGCAAATTCATACAAGTGGTCAGAATGAACAATGCGATCGCGGATGGAAGATGACTATTAAATATTGAGCATTTAGAGATGAGGTAGCATTAAATATTTATCCACCATCAAATTGGGTATCTATATATAATGAATCCGTTAAAAATGGGTTGAGAACCTTTGATGGAGGCCAAAAATTCTATGCATATGGTTGAAGGAAGACCAAAATCAATGGAGTTGTGGGGAAGATATATGAAGAACCTATTAGATTCCCATTCCCCATGTAAAATATCCATGCCATCACTCATTGTGTAACATGCTTACATCTAAATGAAGAACATTATAAACAAGATTTAACAGTAGAGCTGCGTATCACCTGCCTTTAGGTTTGATATCTTGAAGATGTAAAATATTAGTCTATGAAAAATTATAAATAAATTTCTTATAAATGATCGTCAACCCGTTTTTTGGTATGCTATAAAAATAATGTCAAATGAGGTAGGGAAAAGTATAGTTTAAAACTAAGTTAAACAACGAAGATGTGTTCAAACATTAGTGTTTTATACATTTTGAAAGAGTCATCAATGGACAATGAAATGTTTGAAGAAATTAACAAATAAATGAATTCATCTATATTCCTTGTGGACAACATAGAAAGGCCCTAAATGATGCACTTTAAAAACTGAAATCAAATAATAGATATTTTCAACCATTAACATTCACCATGCACTTATTTCAATATCATTGAATGAAGAGGCTCGGTGTGGTCTATCTCATAAAATCTCTTGGTACATCATCGTGTGATTAGATAAATTCCTAGGTTCTTGTTCAATTAATTTGTTATGATTGTATAGTGCCTTGTTTTTTCTTATCTAGACTGAATTTCAAACTACATCTCATCTAAATACATTGCATTCAACAAAATAGTTCAAGCATGAATGTTAAGGGGTAGAAGCTAGTTCTCAATATCTGTTGATAATAATGTTTAACACATTTATGTGTGTCTCATTTGTCTATGATAAACTAAAAATAATAGAAACTTAATGTGCACTTGTCAAGTAGTCATTTTTTCATATTTAAACATTGAATTTATGTGCTACATACTATTATAGCTCAAAATGACACATCTCTAGTTGTGACCACTTTCCCATGATTTTGTCGCATGTCGACACTTCAATGACGACAGTTCATGAAAGTCATTGAAAGTCACTGAAAAAAAACCTATATTGGAGGACCCATATATTGAGGCTTGTAACTCTGTTTGCCCTCATCTTTGCACCGTTGGAAGTATATTTCTGTTAGCTAAAACTGTCCAGAAGACACAAAAGTCTCAAAATGCCTAGAAATATAGTAAAAATGAGTTTTTTGGATGTGTACGTGAGTTTCCTTAAGGAAACCCGCATACATACGCGACTTGCTCTATATAATACTTGCATATGCCTTAAATACGTGACTTTATGCATTGTAACCCACGTATACCTCCTCGTGTATGCAACTGTTGTCTCTGCAGCCCGCATACGCTTCTTGAAAATGTCAAAAAAATATGCATTTTGAAATTCGAGTAGTTTGGGTAGTTATGCAACTGACTCCTTCAGTTGTAACTACTTTTTCTTTGACCCTAACTCTTCATCAATAATATAAATAGAGGTAGGGAGGTCCATGAGAGGAGACTGGAATCTTTGCATTGTTATGCTGGAGGATTTGGAGCTCTCTTTTCCCACACCTTTTCCCTAGAAGCATTCTCCTTGTGTTGCAGAGCTTGGAGGATCAGTTCCTCGGAGAAGAGAAGCAGCAGAACCAGATCAAGGTTTCATGAGGTGTCGAACTTGAAGAGAACATATATTTGTACTTGTTTTCAAGATTAATAAATATGTGATGTCCTTCTTCTTCCCAAATAAATGTGTCTTGTATATTGAATCTCTAATTGTGATTATATGATTTTATATATTAGATTATGTTTTTATGTTTCATCGAATATAATCTTTTTTCATATAGTCTACTTGGTTTGAGGAAGGTATAACTTGTTTCACAGGTCTCTTGGGGAAGAGGAGCAGGAGAAGGGCTAGAGAAAGTTTGGACCAGCCTTCAGTTAATTAGCTGCGGACCTTTCTTATCTCTAAATCTTGCTTATATATACTTGTAGAACTATATGCATCCACCTTTCAACCCTAGTACATTGATGGCCTCTTAAACCCTAGCCATAGGATACTTTCCTTTACAATAGAATCGACGACTTCGCTGGGGAGAGCCTTGTCTGTTTGGGGTTTCTTTGTCTTTCTTTCAGCCTTTTGTAACATTTCAGGTCCTTCTTACAAGTTAGGAACACCTTTTGAGTTTGTTAAAACACCTTTCTTTCCTTCCTAGGTCAGTTTTTTATCCTTTTTGTGCCTTTTGTCATCCATACATGACTTTCAGGCTAAACAATCACATTTCTATGTTGTATATGTGACTTACACTACCTGCAACCCATGTGTCATACGTGACCTACCTTAAGGAAACCTGCGTATGCACCTGAATTTGTGTTCTCTCATATTTTTTTAGGGTTTTTGGGTGATTTGAGGGATTTTGTAGGGTCTTCAACGGTCCTCTATGTGTGCATGACTCCTGAGAGGTTGTTTTATCTCTGTTAATTTCTATTTGTCTATCTTGTAAGTGTCTTTCAAGTCTTTGAACTTGTTTTTGATGCCTTCCCCCCACCTCCTTCTTTGGCTTGACCTTGTTGGACAAGGTAATGAGCAGCCTCTTTTTGTAGGTTTAGATTGATTCTTGGGACTTCTTGGCCTTTGCTATGTTAGTCTTATTGCTCAATATCTTCATTCCAAAATTATTGGCTTGTTTACCTTTGTGAACCTTCCTTCCAAGAGAGGTTATATCCAAATTTAGGGGAACCTAGGGTTTGTTTGTGGGGTGTAGAGTAGTTGTCTATTTGCTTTGCTTACATTACTTGCTTGAATTAGTTGATAGGATGTATTTTCTTTTTCATTTATAAAAAAAAAAAAAAAACATGTCTGATTTATATGCATGTAGATTAGGTTTAGTGTAGATTACATGGCATATTAGTGTTTTTGAAAAAAAAATAAAAAAGAAATTGTTCTTTTGTGGGTTTCAAGTTTCTATTTGAAAACAAAAGAGAAGCGTTTTTTCTTTTTGCATTTCATTTCTCTTTGCTTAGTCAATTTGTTTCAACTTTTAGTCAAAACAACCACATAAGTTTCATGCCATTTACCCTCTGACTAAAAACAGTCCTTAAAATAAACCATATAATTTAAAAATTATTAGTAAGTTTTATTTTATAGGGTCATACACCAACTAGATTAGGCTAGACTTGCGGGATAGGGAGTTTAAACTCCCCACAAGTATAAAATTTCAGACGTAGTTGGCCAATCACTAGGTAAACCCTTTTCTATGTTGATTGTATCTGGGAAGCTCCTCTCAAATGGGAGTTAAGCACGAGGCCACGTGGAGGCTTGGATTGAGGAGATAACCCTTTGATTCCTTGTCAAAGCATAGACCAAGGTTTTGCACTGCACATCTAGGGATTCTGTCTTAGAAAAGTTTTTAGGCTTTGCTACCCTTCCCATGCGTACAAAACTGGATTGCGACTATCCCCCCAGACTGTCAATAAAGTTGAGGTATCCCTTAGTCACTTTGACATCTAGGGTTCATACACACGTACACTGGAAGGTTATTTCTGGTTGACCGTGGACAGGCTTGGAAGGTAACCCCAATAGAAGGTGTGGGAGGGCAGTGGGTGATTCCTCTGCTTGTTCCTAAAACATCTACAGGGACGCCAAGTAACTGTCTATCAGATTTATTCTGGAAAGCATATCTTATACCTGTTTGTCTGCTTGGCTTTAGGAATTTTTTAGTGAGTGCTTTGTGGTTTGTCTGTACTTAGTCTGCCTTTAGGTGTGTTCTTTGTAATTTTGGTTTCCTGTTGACCTCAGACTTTGTTTCCTAGTTTGAAAATATGGATAACACCCCTTTGAAAACCAACCAAGAGATCCCCATGCTGGGAACTCCTTGTACTATTCCTCTCACATGGAATGTTGGTGTTCCCTTGATGGCCACCCTGAATCTACCTGGATTCACCCTAGGGCTACCGGTGTGGTTGTTTTCCACTCCAACTGTCCCGAATGCTCATGATGCTTCTCAAGTAAGATCTTTATATCAAGGGCATCAAAACACTACTCCCCTTAACCTATAGTTGATTCTCCTCCTCCTTCTACCTCATGTGGTGAAAGTACTGATACTAGTAACCAACAGTCTAAAAGGAGTAAAAGAAGGAGGAATAGAAAGAAGGCACATAAGAAATGGGCCACCCATTCAACCTCTACAAGTTAAGTTGAACCTCACCACCCAACCTTTGTAGTTCATGTTGGGGGCACCTATCCAACCTCTGCAGGTCATGTTGCATCTAAGCACTCAACCTCTGCAAGTCAAGTTGATCTTCACCATCCAACCTCTATTGATCATGTTGGTTGGATCCTACCAACCTTTCTAGGTCACGCTGGACCCAGTCACTCAGCGTCTGTAGTTCATGCTGAGGGAACCCATTCAACCTCTGATGTTCAAGTTGAACCTCCCCATCCAACCTCTGCAAGTAGTGTTGGATCCATCCACCCAACCTCTGAAGTTCATGCTGGGGGCACACACTCAACTGCTGCAAAGCATGTTGATCCTAACCATTCAGCCTATGTGGTTCATGCTGGTGGTTCCCATCCAACCTATACAGGTCATGTTGGACCCAATCTCTCAGCCTCTACAAGTCATGCTGGGGGTAGTCTTTCAGCCTCTATGGTTCATGTTGAAGACAATACGTCAGTCACTGCAAGTCATGTTGACATTGTTGAAAAGACTGCTCGTTCAAACATAAGCCCAAGTTTCCTTGTAATATTTGTGAGGGAGACCACCTTACTTATAAATGCCCTTCTATCATGGAGGTGCAAAGAGTTTGGTTTGATGGTCATCCTATTTTTGAACATTCTGAATTTTTTCAACAACCAGCCTCTCTTAGTCAGGTTGGACCCAGTCACCTAGCCTCTAGTGGTCATGCTGGGGGAAAAATCTCAGCCTCTGTAGGTCATACTGAGGGAAAACAATCATCCACTGCTAGTCATGTTGACACCGTTGAGAAAACCGGTCCTTTGAAGTGCAAACTTAAGTTCCCTTGTAATCTATGTGAGGGAAATCATCTTACTCACCAGTTCCCTTCTATCGTAGAGGTGCAAAGAGTGTGGTCCGAGACTCAAGAATTTCCTTCTCGTGAATAACCTATAGTTTCTCAACAACCTACTTAACCTTTGGTTGATCAAGTGGTCAAACCAATCTCAGCTTTGGTCAATCCCACTCTTCTTTCGGAGAGTGATCTTGATGTGATTGAACCAATGTCATCATTGGTCAGTCCCACTCTCCCTTTAGAGAGTGACTTTCATGAAGCGGTTGAATCAATTCCATTGTTGATCAATCCCACTCTTCCTTTGGAGAGTGAAGTGTCTACTAGTCACATTTTCTTCACTACCTATTCAGAACTTACCAAACAAGGGGGCACTAAACTCGTTTCAGATCAACCCCCACCAAGCTCTCAGATTGCTTCCTTTTATTGGGATACCCTAGTTGAGCCGTGCCTTCCTTATGATGCACCTTTCCAGATAAAGGTCAAAGTTGAATCATACACAATTGCTCGTTGTATTTTCTAAGAAGGACCCTAAGTTAGTTTCTTGTCTGCTCGTGCTTGGCGAGGCACGGGATCTCCCAGCCTTGTGTCGACTGCTAGTCAATTACTAGCGTTTGATAGAAGAACTTGTATAGCCTTGGGAATTCTTGCTCAAACACCTATTACTTTGGGTGGGAAGACCGTCTTAGTTGACTTCATGGTGATAGAAGACCCCTTGGACTTCAATATGCTTCTTGCACGTGATTATGTCTATGCCATGCAAGCCGTGGTGTCAACATTCTTTCATGTGATGTACTTTAATCATGGCGAAGAAATTGTCACTATCGATCAGTTGAATTTTCTAGATACATCTCATGACCCAACTAGAGGCCAGGTCTTTCCTTTATTGATTCCCAATGTTTCTATAGACACTACCCCGCCACAGGTGAGTTACGTGGCCTCATGTCCTTTACGTTCAATTTCTATTGAGAAGCAACCTCTATTTTCATGCTTACCTTCTTGGGACTTGGTCCTAGCAGTGGACTAGGTGCGTCATCCTATAAATACTATGGAGCATGGTCTCCACTCTGTTGATCCATGTGAAAGTTTGGACATGTGTCCTTTCTCGGATGATCTCCTTCCTTCGGATGAAGTCTTCTTAGAGTCTTTGATATAGTTTGACCTTCTTTTGGATGTTGGTTCTGTTGTGCCTAAGTCTAACCATGATTTGCCTATTAATCATGACCTTTCTTCTTATGTTGGTCTTGTTGAGTCTTTTGAATCTTCCTTTGAACAGAAAGTCAGTGATCCTGATGAGTCTGATTTTTCTTATGAATTTTTCAACTCCTGTGATACTGAGTTTGCTCTTGCAGACTCTATCTCTCATGTTTATTTTTGCTCTCCTTCTGAGGTTGATCTTACTGATTATAAACCCTCGATACATGGTGTTATAGAATTTTCTTCGGTTGATTCTTCCTTGACATTCCCTTTTGCAGAAGATAGCAGAGTCACATGTGTTTCTGCCAAAGTGACCTGCATCAGATCTTTTCTTCTGAATATGATCCTGATGTTATTGTTTCTTGGAGACAGGATTCTTAGTTGGATCCACAAATATTTACTGGCCTCATCTTTTTGTTCAAGCTATAAATGCATTTGCATGTTCCTTGCTCATGCTTATGAGACTGATGCTGGCTTCCACGTTTTTAGCTCGTTGTATAAGCCCTCATCTTTGTTCCCATCATCACTAAGCCTTGTATCATTTTTACTTTGCAACTTGACACCTTTTACCTTGAGGAGACATTCCCCAAGTGTCTTTGTCTTGCTCATGTTCCTTGCATTATGTATAGGTATATTTCTTGCGCTTTCAACTAGTTTTTCCTGCCTATGACACTCGTCTCCTAGCATTTAGAGCATTCTTTCTGCTCTCCTTAGAGCTCGTTAAAAACATTAAGGAGGCCACGAGTTGACTTTTTTGGACTCGTTAAAATTTCGTGGGAAATATATTGAGTTTCTTCAGGCCTAGTTCTGACTCCTTAAAATAGACTTGACTGCTGAGTAAAATTGTTTGTTCAGGCTCATTAAGAATATCTGAATGGGCATCTGCATTGGTGGTAGGTTATCACTTTCTTGGACCATGTGGAATAATACAAGAAAGGAATACTCTCTTTTATTTGGAATTGAGAAGAGTATTCTCAGGCATAGGTTTATCACTTTTCCGGACCTAAGGGACTAAACTTACAGAAAAGGAACCCTTAGTATGAGCTTAGTTTTCTCTTTTTCGTGCTCTAGACTAAAACATGAAAAAGATTCTGAGTGTACTTTATGTTTTTGTCATGATCATTAAACACTAAAGAACAAAGCATCGAGTTTATTGGTGTAAGACCCATTTCTTGTAATCAAATGGATCTTTTCGAGTGATCTTGCCTTCCTTCACACTCGTAAAACTCAGGCTATATGCTTCTTTTGAAGGAGCGTTGGGTAGGTGGTAATTTAACCTTTTTCGGACCTTCCTGACTAAGTATGAAAAAGGTATGCCTTACTTCTTCAGAAGCTAAGAGAGTTCTTCTATGGTTTTTTTAATACTTTTCTGGCCTCAGGAGACTAAATTGTACAAAAAGGCACCCCCCTGGAATCTTCTTTGGATTTTTCAGACTTTCTAAACTATGGAAACACCATCGAGCATGTACTAGTTCGGGCTTGTAAAATCCACGAATTGGTGCTTTATCAAGCATTCTTCTATCTCTTCTTCAAGCTTGCCAAAAATGAAGATGGTCCCGAGTTTTCTTTCTTAGACTCGTTAAACCTTTACAAGAAAGAGGGGAAGGGAAGTTCATTCACATGTTTATTACATCATGACAACAAGTATTGTTTCCTTGAACAAAACACCAATTTTTATTCTATCAACAGTTGGGTCCTAGTATTTTGACCTTATCCCGATTCAGAGTTTCTTACTCCTCCGGTTGGTTTCTTTTCCAATTATATGGGGAATCTGTCAATGTCTCCTACATTGTATATTTGTGTCATTGGTCCCTTTTGTTTCAAAAGCTACCTAGGTCACTTTTGTGTCATGCTCAATGTTCAAGGATCAAACCTTTGTCAGCCATTTTGTAGTTGCCTTGACCTTTTGTGTCGGACATTCCCTGGTATCAGTTCATTACATCATGTCTTTGGCGTTTCTTGTCATGAAATTTAGTACCAATTCCAGATCCAATTAGTCTTTGAATTACCCTGAGTTGGATGATGAAGGATGATTTAATGCCTTCCTTCCAACAGATCTCTTCCAATCGACTACAACACATCTTGCTCTGAGAATGAGATTTAGAGTTTTATGACAGTACCTTGGGGATTGCAGTCATTGGTGGCAATTTCCCTCGCTATTAGGTAGTGGGAATACCTTAATGTCTCCTACTCAAAGGATTCTTCAAGTGTTTTACTTCAAGTCCTTGTATTCACACTTGTTAGAATGTACTAGGTACCCTGGGGACCATTTTCATTAATGGTGGTTTCCCTCACATTTGTTAACGATTCTCCTTATTGACCGGTAATGAAATGGTTTGCTCCATGTTCGACTTCAACTCCTTTACTCGCATGGTTAGGATTCATACCTTTTGGTTGGTTTGGATTGAAGACCTTGGGCCGATAGTAGCATCGTCATTTTTATATTACCCAAGCTGCGCAAGACCTTGTCACACTTTATGTGACATTTTGCTGAGACATAGATCCACCTTGTATTTTTGTGGCTATGATCAATTGTTGAGTATGGATCCACCTTGTTCATTTGTGGCCATGACTCCTTTAGATTGGATATGGCACCTTTTTGCATATTGAGCGACCATGATAGTTTCATCAGTTATACATATGTTGGATCCGCCTGTATCTTTATGGTGATTTTTTGCATATGGACTTGTATGTCCCAGAGATCAATTTTTCTGACATTTATCTCTCTTTCAAGTACCTTTGTTCAATCCTTTCAATCTTGGATTCTCTGCTCTCTCCATACTTAGTTGTTTCCTTTATAATGTATTTCAGCTATTGTCTTCCCCTCTAACCTCATACATTAGGGGGCATTTGTTATAGCTCAAAATGACACATCTCTACCTATGACCACTTTCCCATGATTTCGTCGCATGTCGACACTTCCATGACGACAGTTCATGAAAGTCATTGAAAGTTACTAAAAAACACCTAAATTGGACGACCCATATCTTGCATTTTGTAACTCCATTTGACCTCATCTCCACACTGTTGGAAAGATATTTCTGTTAACTAAAAAATTCCAGAAGACACCAAAGTCTAAAAATGCCTAAAAATACCATAAAAATGAGTTTTTGTTATGTGTATGTGACTTGCTCTATATAATACTCACGTACACCTTAAATACATGACTTTATGCATTGCAACCCACGTATACCTCCTTGTGTACGCAACTATTGTCTCTGCAAACCACGTACGCCTCCTAAAAATGTAAAAAAAAATTGTATTTTGAAATTCAGGTAGTTTGGGTAGTTATGCAACTGACTCCTTCAGTTGTAACTACTTTGTCTTTGAACCTAACTCTTCATAAAGAATATAAATAGAGGTAGGGAGGTCCATGAGAGGAGACTAGAATCTTTTCATTGTTATACTAGAGGATTTGGAGCTCTCTTTTCCCACACCTTTTCCCTATAATCATTCTCTTTGTGTTGCAGAGCTTGGAGGATGAGTTCCTTGGAGAAGAGAAGTAGCAGAACCAGATCAAGGTTTCATGAGGTGCCGAACTTGAAGAGAAGGTATATTTTTACTTGTTTTCAAGATTCATAAAGACGTGATGTCCTTGTTCTTCCCAAATCAATGTGTCTTGTATATTGAATCTCTGATTGTGATTATATGATGTTATATATTAGATTATGTTTTAATGTTTCATTGAATATAATCTCTTTTCATATATTCTATTTGGTTTGAGGAAGGTATAACTTGTTTTGCAAGTCTCTTGGGGAAGAGGAGCAGGAGAAGGGCTAGAGAAATTTTGGACCTGCCTTCAGTTAATCAGGTGTGGACCTTTTTTATCTCTAAATCTTGCTTATATATACTTGCAGAACTATATGCATCCACCTTTCAACACCAGTACGTTGATGGCCTCTTAAACCCTAGCCATAGGATACTTTCCTTTACAACACATACTCAATACATATATTCAATGGCTTTATGCCATGGAACTCGCAATGTTTCCTTAAAACACACATTCAATTGCTAAATAAATTGTAAACAACTAAAGCCTTAAACATTTAAAAGAGAACAAACTAAAAGTGAAGCCTACCTGTTAAATATACAAAAACCATGCATTCAACTAACTTTATTGGTGCATTTCCTTGTAACCCTCAGTGATATTTCAGTAAATTGACTAAGATTGTTGAGCAGATTCTTCCCTTTTAAATGGTTCAGCAGATTCAAATGTAGAGAATGAACTTTTGTAATTATAAGTTAAAATTCGCGTAGAATAACAAAGTCTATCTAGAAACCCTATTTAACATTTAATTATTGATAATGCTAAAATAATCTAGGTGCATATTTTAATGTACCAAGAATGTTATGATAATTCATAGAATATTGTATTATTATGCAGAAATTATGCCAATATGTTTTTCCATTTTTTCTCAAAAAGGTCTATCTGACTATCTATAAATGAGCCATGTTATATCACATTGTAAATGGATAACCATGTGTTTATGCATGATTTTTTGTATGATCCATCTGTCTATATATGTTCTCACCTTTTAGATGTATCACCATGCATGATGCTGCATTGGGGAATTGTTTGTCCTGTGTCCCTCAAGAAAATACAAACTGTCAATGTGGTTTGCAAGGGGTATGCAGTATTCGCCTTATGGTGTGAAGTAGTATATCTTATTATCACAATGGTAAAGATGATTTGTTTTGATGGCTCCCTTTTTCTACATTAAATTCATTAAATTATCCCTCACATAGAAAGACAAAACCCCCAAATTAGAAATTCTAGTTAATTGATTTCTGAAAACTTTGCGTAATGGGGACAGTAGTACTTCAATGTCATTTCAAGTTTATTTTCTAATAAATTGGGTCAGAATCCATGATTTTCATTTTTTATCTTCTTTGAGGGATGACTAGGCGCATTAATGTCACAGTTTGAGTGCTACCCATCATTGGATTGTGGCGAAGATCTTCCTATGATTGATTAAAGACATTTTTACCGGATGGATTTTTTACATAAGAAGAAAAAATATTATCATGCTTGGAGCTCTCCCTATGACTGATTAAATAAAATTTTACCATATGAATTTTTGGCATAAGAAGAAAAACTATTATCATGCTTGCAACCCATGCTATATCGACAGTATGAAACACTAAGGTTTGTCAAGATAATTATTCAATTCCAGAAGAAAATTTTCTAAGGAGAATATGAAACTAGCCAGATCGATTATTTGGAATGATAAAGCCCAAAAGAGTTTTTTTCCCTTTCGCCACTTAAAGAGGGACAATTAAGAATGCCATGGTTTTAACATAAGCTAAAGGGTTTTATAAATAGTGCACTACACTTCATTTCAGTTGCAATTTGGGAATAAGGAATACAATGGAGGGACATAAAATTGGATAAAATTTGATGAGAATGAAAAGATAATGCTGGAGAGAGTTTTGGTAAATCAACAATCATGTTTTGAATTCACTAGGAAACTTCCTCCCTTTCATGGGGTGCCTTTATGTACTCGCAATTTTGAAGAGATAGTAGGTCCCTCTGCCTCTGCCAACTCTAATGTCCTTATACATGTTTGTTTCCTCATTCTTTGCTATTCATTCCTCTGTATTGCATTTTTTGGTACTGGAGTTGGTACTAGACTACAATGTATAAAGCCTAGGCATCTCAGTAATGTATGATAAAGGATTAAGTTTAGGAGTTTCAAGTTTTCTGGTGTATAATAGAAGGGAAGAAGAAAAAATATAGAGACACAGATCTAAATCTAAAACTAGAGACCCATAAGTATATGATAAAAAGAAAACAAGGATATTATGAAAAACATATGTCTACAAACAATAGCAATGCAGGAACCAGTTTAAGAATGAGTCATATAACCAAAAACAACTGATTATATAAACTGATAAATATTCTTCAGACATGAAAACATTCTGCAAAGAGAAATACAAATATATGTATATGTAATAAGAAAATAGGATAGAAACGTTGTCTTTCATAAGAATTATTACAGACAATCATATACATGAACAACATTTGCATGATTAGAAGTAAAAAATTCTCTCATATAATATTTTGTATCCTTCATATAACTTTCACAATATATTTACAACATTTAACAAAGTTCCAAATTCAAAAACATATTCCATAAATGTTATATGAATCCACTGCTATCTCCCACACACTTTCCCTACATTAAACTCATATATTTATGCAAAAAATAACATCTCCTCAAGACTGTTTATGGATCCCCACATGTAGGACCAAAATAGTTTGAAATTGTTTCTTGGATCCAAAATTATAGGATTGAGAAAAAATAAAAATAGAAAAGGTTTAATGACATCAACGACAAAAAATTTAAATTTAAAGGATATATTTCCGCTTAATCAGAACTAACTCAAATTATTTTTATCTGGCCCATCTAGTTGTCTTATGAATCATCAAGTTTTCCAACCTATCAAAGCTTTCCAATAGCCTATGCTAGTATGGTCAAGCTAGCTAGCACTTGAGATCTCTTTCGAAGTTGAACTAACTCCTTGTCCATAGTTGGAAATATGTCCTGCAATTTTTTATTTTGTTCAAGTAACTCTAAATTTGCCTGCTAGGCTATTTTCCTTCCTTTTAGAGATTCTTCAGAAACCTTAACCAATTTAGCATAATTACCATTTATGTCCTTGAGGTCCTACCTAATAATATGGTTTTCATTTACCAATTAATCATTCAAATGGTTAGTATGTGAATTCTGAGTTTTGTAATGATGCACATATTTCCTTATATTTGAAACCTGTGATTCTTCTTCCCTTTGCATGCTTTCATTTGAATTATCTATTTATTGGTTTACAGTCTTCTCTACTGCAATTTCAGGAAATGAAACCATATTTTATTCATCTATATCTTTACAATTTAAATTTTGAACATCTTTCAAAGTTTCTTCAACGTAAGATTGTTTTATATTTTTTTCTTCACTTAATCTTGACATAACCCCTTTTTCTTTATCTATAACCCTTTTAACTAAAATATATGGAATAGACTTGATATTTTCTTCTATGCTTTCTAAGGATTTCAAAATCATACCTTCAGTCTGTTTAGATTGGTTTTCTTCTTCACTAGAGGATTCTTCGATTTCAATTAATTTTATTTTTTAAGACTTGGATTTAGCACCTTCTTCATATTCGGATGTAGCTTCTTCGTGGGTTTGGTTTTAGGCCTCCATCTTGTTGTTTCAAAACCTCTAGCATGAGCATAGGTATTTTTTATGACTGGTGTCTCTGGCTACTGTAAGCTTGTTATCTCCATTCCTTCCTTTACTGATACTTCCTATGCAACACTTGGATAACTAGCAATTACTTCCATTTATTCTACCCCTGAATTTATTTTGGTATGTACATCTGAAAAACCTTCAAACCCTACATCTTTAGACGTTTGGTTTACTTATGTTAGATATTTTCTCTTTCTCCTTAGCTTCACTTATTGAAACTTTCTATTAGTTTTAAATACATATCAAAATAAAAAATTAGACCATGTCCATACCTTCTTTCCCATCTCCTTGTTAATCAACAGCTTGAGCACCCCGTGATGGAACACATTATGGGAAGTATGATCCGGATGGATTTTAACCCTAGCTGACAATTTAGACAGGATTTTCAACAAATAGAAAGGTAAATTCAATTTTGAAACTCTTGCAACATGAAGAAAAAACATCATATGTTTGGAAATTGAACCCACGAGGTAGATCAATTACACTCACAAAATTGCTAATCAAACATGCAAAATTCACACAAAAGGAGATTGAAATTGGAGCATAAATTAATCATGTATTGAATAAGTGTACATTAGCTAACCATATGAAGTAATAGGATGCTCAAATATATAATTACATGATGTATTAAAAAGCACTAGGTTTCTATTTGAATTGGTCAAAAAGTAGGCTTACTAAAACAAGTCAAATCCCCCATAGGTGCAAAAAGGACTTTCCAAATCCATGAATATCCTCACAAACTAGCTGAAGCAAGTGGGAAAGATAATAAGTGGTAGAAATAAAACTCATTCATGATTCTATGTGGAGAAAGGGAAGGAGGATGATGTGGTCAAAAAACAAGGAAAGTTCCCCGAGACAAGCTTTTCCTTTATGCCTTAAAACCGTTGTAAACCAAGGCAACTTTCAGAAAAAGTAGATATGCACTTTAAGGAACCAGGGATAAAGAAGACATGGTAAATATGTTTCTAGGATGTCTCCAAATTGCTCCATGACCCATTTTAGCAAGTATTGAATTCTAGGAACATGTAGAAGTCAACTAGCATAGAGAGGGAATCTAGGAATCTAGGAATAAGACAAAAATAATTTAACTAATGTCAAATATGGGTAACTATGGGTTGATTATTCTAACACCCCCCCTTAAGCCTGATGTTATGATTAAATATCAGAAAATTATAGGGCCTAGAAACAAGGATTAGTCACCCTTTTACATATTGCATGTCCATACAACCAAGGAAAGAGGCAAAAACCCAGTGGAAAAATCCTCCCTTAAACATGGACAGGAAACAAAATTTTGGAAATCTTGTTATCAATCATTCTTCACCACATGATCAAAAATCCCCAACAATGATTTGATATTACTAAAGATCTTCTCGCATAGTACTTTGGTGAATATATCTTCTACTTGTTCTGAAGATGTGCAGTAGAGTAGAGCAATGGTAGCATCATGCACAAGCTCCCTGATATAGTGCATATAGATATCAATGTACTTGGTTATTTTTCTTTGAACTAGAATAGTGGAGATTGAAATGGTGCTTTGATTGTCCCAATAGATGACCATTGAAAACTCTAATTTGAAACCACATTCTCCAAGTATCCCCTGCAACCATAAACATTGAGTATCTGCATTTATAGCTCCTCTATAGTCTGCCTCTGTAGATGAGAGTGTTATGGCACTCTGCTTATTACTTGAACAGCTGATTGGTCCTTTTGCAAGAATGAACACATATCTTGAGGTAGAATTTTGATATGTGTTGTCACCTACCCAATCACTGTCATTAAATCCAACTAGCTCTAAGTCATATTTTTCTTTATAGAAAATCCCATGAGTCCTTGTTCCATGAACAAACTTCAGGATACTCTTGGTTGCTATCCAACGAATTTTATTAGGCCGATCCATTTATCTTGAAACCACAGTAACTGCTTCTTCAAGATTAAATAATGAAAGGAATAGAGTCTTGCTTGGCTTTCAATATTTCACGCTGAACTTGGTGAGAAAATATGAAGCATACTTTGACTGATGAACCTTGATTCCATGTTGGGATTGAGCAATTTCGAGACCCAAGAATTGGCTCAACAATCCCAAATTTTTCATAGAAAATGCATGGTTCATTGCATCCTTCAAGGAGGCAATCTCTTTCTTTGAACTTCCTGTAATCAGTAGGTCATCCACATAGAGAACAATAATCATTAAAGAACCATGAATAATCTTAAAATATACATTAGGATCAAAATTTCATCAAACAAAACTCAATGACAGCAGAAAGCAATCATTCTTGGCATACCAAGCCCTGGGAGCTTGCTTGAGCCCATACAATGATTTCTTTAACCTTCACACTAAATGTGGATTAGATACAAAACCTTCTTGTTTCTATATATAAATATCTTCATTTAGATCTCCATTTAGAAAGGCACACTTTACATCCATGTGATGTACCTCCCATTGCTTCAAAGCTGCAATGGCTAGAGAAAGTCTTATGGAGTCCATCTTTGCCACTGGTGCAAAGGTATCATTGTAGTAAATACCATGTACCTGAGAGTATCCTTTGGATACCGATATTTCCTTATATTTCAAAGGTGAACCATCAGCAGAAAACTTAGTTTTAACGACCCACTTACACTTCACTAGCTTCCTCCTTGGGGGAAGATCAACCAGTTCCCATGTGTTGTTCTTCTGGAGCGAGCTGAATTCTTCTTTCATGGATGTTTTCCATATTTTATCATGTTCTAAATCTTCATATGTCTATCTATCATAATCTATCATCAAATAAAACTTCTCAGCAAAGAGTGGATCTTTCACACAAAGGGCACTCTCAAATTGAGATCTAGTCCTCCTAATGTCATTAGGATTTCTAGCTAGTTCCTCAGCTGCACGAATGGTCCTTTCTACCCACTTTGGTATTGTAGGGATTTTAGTATTTTCAATTAATTCATCATTATTATACATAGTAGAATCATAAAACTCATGATTCTCTTCACTTACAATCAATGGTTGTGGTGGTGAAGAGGACTCTCTAACTTGAACTGCTGCTAAAGGATCTTCTTTAAATTGAACACTTCTTTCAATGAAATATTTGTTAGTGATCAAGTTGATCATATTGTACCCTTTTGAATCTTCATAATACCCAACAAATAGGCACTCTTGGCTTTAAGGTTGCGAATCCTTCCTCTTTTCAATTGGAATTCTAGCCCAAGCCTTTGAGCCAAAAATCCTAAAATGGGTCACATCTGGATTGTTCCCACTCCAGGGTTCGAAAGGAGTCATACGATCAAGATACTTATGTGTCACCCTATTATGGATATCGGATGCACATTTTATAGCCTCGGCCCAAAACTTTGGTGGTAAAGTTATAGCCTCCATCATGCAAGTTGCCATCACCTTCAGTGATCTGTTCTTTCTCTCAGCAACACCATTTTGCTATGTTGTGTAGGGAATAGAATGTTGTATCTGGATACCTACATCTTTGAAATATTGGATGAACTCATACTTGACATACTCACCACCATTTTCATATCTGAGGATCTGGAGTTTCCTCCTAGACTAGTTTTCAACCAAGGCTCTAAAGACTTTGAAGAGGTCAAAAACTTTAGACTTATGATTTAGGAAGTGAACCCAACAATACCTGGAAAAGTCATCTATGAAGGTGAGTGCATATTTGGATTGACTCATGTACATATGAGGGAATGGACCAGCAATGTCATTGTGGATCAACTCAAGAGGTCTAGAGGTTCTCTCATGACTAGATCTCTCATACTTGTACTCTGGGTGTTTTCCTAGGATACAACCTTGACAGAATCCCTTAGAAAACTTGATCTTTGGTAACCCTATGACCATGTCTTTGTCACTCAAATCATAAAGATACTTGTAGTTAATATGGCCATATCTTTCATGCCAAATATTGGTTGCGTCATTAGCATGAGTGAGAAGATAAGAGGGGTTTGAGTAGGGTAGAAAATGGGAAAAATTGTATACCTTCGAAGTGTGATCAACAACACCTTTTTCTATGACTTTACCATTTGAAATATCAGTGATTTCAACTTTATTGGGGGAGAATATGTCTTTATTTGGAGTACCAGTGTGAGTCATCTGATACACTGACAAGAGATTAGAGGCAAGACCTGGAACATACAACACATTATTGAAATTACCATTGTCAATATTAATCCTACCATTTCCCATACTGTCAGTTAGAGAGTTATCTCCCAAAACTATTGGTGGACCTTTTGACATGTCAAGAGAGGAAACGATATCGTTTGTCAAAACCATATGCGTGGAAGCTCCAAAATCAATGATGAAGCTAGGTGAGCTTAAGGTGCCAACAACCAAGGCATGTACTCTCTCCTTGTCTTCTGAATTTGATCCTCCTTCCCTCTTCTTTGAGAAATGAGGAAGGGAGATGTTGTTATTCTCTAGGAGTTGTGTCAACATGTCTATTTAATTTTTCATACAAAATCTCTTAGGATGATATCCCTTACTGCAGTATGCAGACTTTCTCAATTATTGATTTCTATTCTTCTTCTGGGGGTTCTTCTTAGATCCTGAGGACTCATCTTGAGACTTTTCCTTGTCTCTCTTTTGCTTAGGTGGATTTTTAGCTTTTTTCTTTCTTTTTGAATCCACTTTCGAATCTCCAGCAACCAAAGCTTCGTATTTGGAAGGTTTTATGGTGCCCATCATCACCAATTTATCTTACTCCTGAGTGAGGGATTCCATGAACTCAACAAGCTTAGGCATCTTCCAGGTTTGAGCTATCAATTTAATGGCATAGAAGGTAGAAACAAACACTGAATAGTAAGGACCAAGATTTGAGAGAATGGTTAAAACTAGATTCTCCTCATTCTTTTCAATCCCACATTGTTTTAAATGCAAAACAAGGGCCTTAAACTTAGTAAAATAGAGTTTCAATGATTAGAAGCTACTGGGATTCAAGGAGATCAATTCATTCTCAATTTAATGTCCTCTCATATCATCTTTATTTCTAAAAATATCTTCAATATTCTCCCACACCACATTAGGAGATGTCAATGAATCAAGATGAACCAAGAGGTCTCTTGAAATTCTCAAACACAAAAGACCATAGGCCTCATCCCTCTTGCTGTGACATTTGATTTTCTATGTAGCTACATTGGGATCTGCCTCAGTAGCCATGGTAACCCTATAGATACCTTTTTCTATAAACAATATCTCCATCTCAGCTTTCCATTCGAAGAAATTGACTGGAGTCAATATAATCCTTTGAGATTGGTCCATATCACAGCTCCTATGCCCTTCAGTCAGTAGAATGTGCTCCCAGTTAGTGATGTCGAACCTGCAATAAAAATTTGGAAGGAGATAAATTGATATACAAAGGCACTGATACCATATGGAAATTGAAGCCAACAGATAGATCAATTACACTCACAAAATTGCTAATCAAACATGCAAAATTCACCCAAAAGGAAACTAAAATTGGAGCATAACGTAATCCTCTATTGAATAAGTGCAAATTAGCCAACCATATGAAGTAATAGTATTCTCAAATTTATAATTACATGATATATTTTAAAGCACTAGGTTTCTACTCGAATTGGTAAAAAAGCAGGCTTGCTAAAACAGTCAAATCCCCCATAGGTGCAAAAAGGACTTTCCAAATCCACGAATATCGTCACGAAGTAGATAAAGAAAGTGGGAAAGATAATAAGTGGTGGAAAGAAAACTCATTCATGCTTTTTAATGGAGAAAAATAAGGAGGATGATGTGGTCAAAAATCAAGGAAAGTTCCCCTAGACTAGCTTTTCCTTTATGCCTTAAAACTGCTGTAAAGCAAGGAAGCTTTAAAAAAAAGCAGATATGTGCTTTAAGGAACCAGGAATAAAGTAGACATTATAAATATGTTTCTAGGATGATTCCAAAGTGCTCCATAACCCATTTTAGCAAGTATTGACTTCTAGGAACACGCAGAAGTCAACTAGCATAGAGAGGGAATCTAGGAATCTAGGAATAAGAACAAAATGATTTAATTAATGTCAAATATGGGTAACTATGGGTTGATTATTCTAACAATATGATATCTGTAAATGCTTGCGAATCGAACTTCATGGGTAATATACCTATGGATGCTACTCAGAACCTTCCACCACTCTTCTTTTAAGAAATATCTATGAATGCCTTGATTCTAATCCGAGGTTTCATATCTAGGCAGGAAAACTAACCTTAAATCAACCTCGAAAGGTAACTTCTTGAACCATCTGTCTCCTTCTGTGGATAATCTTGTGGCCTCTGTAATCGATTGTTATGATACTTTGAAAATGATGCTTCTAAAATCAACTCTTGTTCCCATGAATTTTCTAGCAAAGTTTGTAGAGACCTTAGCATTAAATCCTGTAATATTCCTAAAAAACATGAACCAACATGCATTTCTAAGTAGCTGTGCACATTTTGGATGCTCTAGATCCCACTGTGTATCAATTGATTCTAACCTATGAGGTATTTCACTTATTTTCTTCATGATTTTAGTGGTAACTGAAATTACAAACACTGAAAACCTTGCTAAAACAAAAAATAGTTGAAAATACAAAATATTGTGATACAGTGAATGTAAAACAAATTGGTATAGTAACGAGATATCACCATAATGATATATATACACCTGTCAGTTTCTTTGATGATGAAAAAATGTACCTTGTACAACACATGATCCACGTATTACCACTTTCACTTCACAATATTTAATCATAATTTATAAAAAATTCTTAGAAATCCTAAAAAAAATTAGCGGTGTTAATACTTTTAAAGATTTTAATACTACCTTCAAGAACATTTGAACTTTGGAAAAATGAAAATATTCAATTCATCATGTAATAATAATGAAATCTTATAAATATAGATTCAAAATAGAATTATGAGCTAATTTATTAACCTTCAATCTAACAAAATCTAACATATCAATGTATATACAATACGGTTGTCAAGGCAAACTTTAACATTTCCTAGTGCTATATAAGAAAACTAAGGTATACAACTCCAATACCAAAAAAATTCAAACTATAAGTCCAACTACAAGTCCTCACCTTTTCATTATTCTAGTTTTAGAGACAATGGCATCGAGTGGCATCAAATAATAATATGATCTATTAACCTATGATGCAATGCATACTACAATAGATACAAACAAAATTTTAATTCTTAGAATAAACCCAAACAAACATAATTTTAATTATTAGAAGAAACACAAACAAACAGAATTTTAATTATTAGAAAAGACAAAGTTGAGTTGATGAACCTGAATCTAGCTGCTGGGAAGACAACATTGAATGATGGTTAGAATGGTTATTCTTTTAATTGTAGATGCTCGTTGGAATGAAAACAATTGAGTTCTCATTCCATTTTCTTCTCTCAATTTCAAAACATATATATTTTGATGTTTCTTTATAGAACCCACTTATGTACATATTCCTGTCGATGGTGCTTTCGAGTAGATTTTTGTAGTTTTAGATCGTCTTTTGTTTTGTAGGGAAAAAATGCAAATGACCTTGAAGGTTGATTCGAGAATAGGATCTATAGTTGAAATCAATTAAAGGTATGCATAATATTTTCTTAATGTGTCATATTAAAACATACATATCAAAGGAAACATGCAATTCTCTGTATAAAATGGCATAGAAACCCAAAGGAATGTCATTGACTATAGAGAACAAATTCATTTATATAAATTAATCATACCCAAAACAAGTTATGGGTAAAGAAGAAAACTCAGAATTTCCAAAACAATAAAATATATACAATTATCCATTACAATAAATTATAGAGGATCTTTCATGTTATTGAAAAAACCAGAACAATATTACATATTACATATTAATATGAGACACTTGGATTGAGATTCATTCTTCATAAAATCTAAGCGATTAAAAAATGGTTTGATAAAGGTTGAAGCCCTAGAAAAGAATACGTATAAAATGACGAAAACCCTTCCTCAGAAGGAGGTAGACAACACATGAAAAAATTATCCCTAGGCCATGGAGAGAGGTAACTCATAGAAGCATAATACCTGTAACACCACCATTTCCAAGGGTCGTCACTAGATCATAGATATGAAAGAGGCATGCAACAATACAATAAGGAGAGCTTAGTGCTTATCATTCCTTCTAATTTGCTAGAGACATAACAAAGTGCAGAGATACGAACATTACCGTGAAACTGAGAAATGATTTTAAGGTTCATACTGATATAACTAGTGATATGATTAGGATGTAATGCTTCTTCAAACAAAAGGTTATTCCCAATGCTCAACGTCCACAAAGCATTCCTCACCTGCAATAATAATAAAGCATTCCTCATGTTAATATTTATAATCCTCGCTTATTAAGATATATTCTATTAGATCATCATGACTAACTTAGGATTCTTTTATTATGTTTGGTATCATTGGGTCCGCCACTGACATTTGGTTCCACTAGTTTCATTGGGTCAATCAGTGGATTTGGTGTCACCGATACCAACCTCTAGAGTGTGGGGAACACATATAGAGGTTATTTTCCACTTACTGAATGTTCATGCATTAGTTTATGGGCATCTGAGACCAATCCCTACATTTTAGGAGCCACTATGAGTCCCACCAGCATCCTCCTTTAGTTGGTTGTGGTAGGTAAGTATTTATACAAAGTTAACCTCTAGTTACATTCAGTTAAATGGATTTCATTTCAGTTAGTCCCAGTCTTGCATGGATGCATGAGGGTAGGAACCTTTTCTCACCTAACTCATGAGTTTAACTGGTTTAACTAATTGATAGACAAAATTAGATATGTGGAGTTAAACTAATGATCTCCAATAGTGATTTGGAAATTTCTAATTAGCTAGTCATTCAGGATTGAGTTGGTAGATTGAAATCTTATCCACGTGATTCAAATTCTACTATATGTAAAAATTTTGTATACTGCTGGAATGAATATATAGATTATGATTTAATTAATTGATCAATACTTATCAAATTTACTCCAAATGTGTCTTTTTCAGTGTTTAGTTTCTTGATAAATCCACTGCAAAATTTTGTCTCATTATTTGCATTCATCTTCCTATAGATTCATGGTTCACTAATTCAAACATGGTATCAGAGCCTTGTTCACGGTAGCAACAAGTATGTACGATCTCCATAATACACTAGAAGTAGTTGGGTTTCCACATAAATCCTACAAAGTGTGCATTGCTAACTTTGGATTCATCCAAAGAAGTTCCTGCAGGTGTGACATACACTGAGAAAGTGTACATGTCGAGATGGAAGGCTTGATTCTGACATAATTGCAATTTTATTTTGGTTTTTTTCCATGATATAACATGTAGGTACCTACGTAGATTGTTGAAGAATTGACTGTTCAGAAGAAGGTTTGATGGATTCCTCATCTCTTGTACCCCAGATCCTTACACCCTTCAACTATGTTGGTTGGAGGGAATATATGCAGATATCCTCATGCAATCTTAGTGTGTCTAGGATGACAAGGGGCAGAGAGAAAGAGCCTCATCACCCTGCTCAAAAAAATAAGTTCTTGAATTGGTTGGATGAATCATTTGGATTCCTATGCACTCACATCTCCCGAGATATCCTCTTCCACCTTGAGGGATCTAAGAATCCTAAAGAATATTGGGAGAAGAATGAATAATTGTTTGGAAAACAAGATGATATTTGAGGGCACATATTGGACAATGAGCTAATTGCATTGCAGCCCAATAGTTTCAAAACTATCCAACAATTTTTCAAAAAATTCAAGTCACTAGCACTGTAGTGTATTTAGTGTGGAATAGAGAGGAAATATGAGCAACTGGTTCTATCAGTACTAATCAAGCTTGGATTAGAGTGCTCTGTCTTCATCTCTACCTTCCAATGTGGAAGAGATTCCATCCCCAATTGGAAGATTCCTTTTCTAGATGGCTTTGTTGAGTCTTTAATACATGAGCATGATAAGTTGGTTCAAATTGGAGTCCTCCAAACTTCCAAGAATAAATATTTTTGTATGTAGGATTCAACCATTGTGAAAGGTAAAGGGAAGAAAAATCAGAAGGATCCCAAATCCTCTTATTTGAACCCAAAAGAGAGTCAGAAGTCTACTGAAGGAGCCTCGGTCTCTAAGAGTTTGTTTTTTGAAAGACTAACTGTCCCTACTGTATGAGAGGCTTACATCCTGAAATCTAGTGCATGAAGAAGCGAATCGACCAAGTTTCAAGCCACCTTAAATAGAACAATATTTCTCTTCCAGAAAAAGTAAAGAAGTCTGATGATGGACAACCCATAGAAGATCATTAGAGGTTCCATGCCTTGAAGGATAGCCTCACTCGGTCAAAGGGCATACCTGATAGATTATTGAGCATCGAACCACAAGGTTTCCTCCAAGGAATCCTTCACCACTCTCAATCTCATAGGAGGGACTACTATTCATATGGGTGATGACTCTCATATCCTAGTAGAAGGAAGAGGTTCTATTAAAATCCATCATTAAGAGTTCATAAATGTACACTATGTTTCCTCCCTTGCAGCAAATGTGTTGTATGTATATCATATGACTCACACTGGCTCACCAAATCAAGTGGTATAGGTTCGTGATTCAGTAGAGATCACATAAATATCAACTGGGAATACTATAGTGAAAGGAATTGGGACTGTAACTTAAAACTCGTAGAATCTACCAGCTAGGAATATTTCCCATTGTATCGTTTTATGCTTTGTTGGAAATTGGGATCGTAACTCATGAAAAACCTCATTATGGGTTGTCTTTAGGAGCCACTATGAGTCCCACCAGCATCCTCCTTTAGTTGGTTGTGGTAGGTAAGTAGTTATACTAAGTTAACCTCTAGTTACATTCAGTTAAATGGATTTCAGTTCACTTAGTCCCAGTCTTGCATGGATGCATGAGGGTAGGAACCTTTTCTCACCTAACTCATGAGTTTAACTGGTTTAACTAATTGATAGACAAAATTAGATATGTGGAGTTAAACTAGTGAGCTCCAATAGTGATTTAGACATTTCTAATTAGCTAGTCATTCAGGATTGAGTTGGTAGATTGAAATCTTATCCACATGATTCAAATTCTCCTGTATGTAAAAATTTTGTATAATAATGGAATGAATATAGAGATTATTATTTAATTAATTGATCAATACTTATCAAATTTACTCCAAATGTGTCTTTTTCAGTGTTCAGTTTCTTGATAAATCCACTGCAAAATTTTGTCTCATTATTTGCATTCATCTTCCTATAGATTCATGGTTCACTAATTCAAACATGGTATCAGAGCCTTGTTCACAGTAGCAACAAGTATGTACGATCTCCATAATACACTATAAGTAGTTGGGTTTCCATGATATGATGAGTTCATTCCCTCACACATCAGGGGGCAATCTGGTAACACAAAAAAGTGTTCTAAACCATAGCCATACATCATATTCACACCATTATTTCCTTCATTTTGAACTTCACAATTGTATTTACACTAAAAATAGTATAAAACATCATTATTCCTTCCCATAAATGAAGGGATGATGAGCATTTATTGTGATTTATCCTCATTCTCTCCCAAACAGGGTCAAAACCCTAAAAATGAGAACAGGTCAAAAAACCATAGATAAATACCATGGGACATCACCATGTGTCAAAAACCCTAATACCATATTATAAATACATTGTGAAGGACTCCTCCAAAACACTTTTTCCATATTCTCTCAGTCACATCACATACTTTTCCAGCAATATTTTTCCACACCATTTCCCACGGTGTACATTGAGCTCACTCTGTACGCATTTGTACCCATTCCCCTCATATGACAACAATTTGTGGAAGACATTAGAGACCCAAACCGTGGCGCTATGGAACCACTTCCACGGATGACTACGATGGACCATTTTTAGAAAAGGTATTTTTATTTTTGTTATGAATTATTTAGTTTTAAATATGTGAAAACCGTAAAAAATATTTGTTGTTATCATATTGTTTATTTTTTTATTGTTGAAATCTTCCTTATTCTCTCGACGAGCTAAGGTTGGCGATTTAGCACGTAGATTCATGGCTTCCACAAACAAGATGATTTCTACCCTCTTCATGCTCCACCAAAGGTGTATATTCTTTTTAATCTAATGTAGAGATATTTGGCTCATGGATCCTTTAAATGACTGTGGATAGCGAAGGGTGCTCATCCATATCCTCCTCATCTATTTTGGCTATGGGTGGCAACCCTCTAGTTACCACTTTTTTGCATACTTCATCCACCATATGTGCAATCCTTTCCATGCTTATCCTGCACTATGGATATTTAAACAAATTTTGTATCTCAAGAGATCTATACTCTCTAAAAGAAATCTTCCTCAAAATTCCATCACTCAGTCCCCAATAATCTACTAGGTAAATAAATGGTTCCTTTGGCCTCCCTCTACAAGAAAACCCATCATGAACAGATCTCAACCTCATGAATTTATCATATGTTGAAACATAGAATTCATCATAATTCTTGTATGTTAAATTAGATGAAGTATTGCATGTTATTTTTTCATCTTTTTAATTCTAATCTTCTTTGCAATTCATGATCACCTTCTTCAACTATGACAGGTAGCAATCTCATGGATACAACTTTGAACTTAAAGACATAATTTACACAGGAGTAGAGGAAAGTGATATGATACCACTTTTAATGTACACAAATAATATCTAAGGGTATATCATCTCTAACACAAGGAATCGGTGAGAGAGACTCAAAAATAGGTGCTTTGAAGAGACTAGGGTTGACTAGTTTTGCTCCAAATAGTGTTAGGATATTCTTCAGTTCATAAAGGATCAAGGAATATATATAAAATTGGTAATTATAGGTATGAAATTATATCATAGGTGCATCATAATAGAATATGGATCAACTTGGATATTTGGCACACTAACTCAGACCAACTTAGCACACAATGAACTAGGTGACTCAAACTAGGTTTTTTTATTAGAAATTGAAGTGGATTACTGATAGTGAGAATATGAGAGACATTAAATATCGATCAATTGTATCTTGAGTTTATCTCTAGAATTTTTGAGATTTTTTTGAGAATAATTCATGGGAAAACTAGTAAGAAAGGTTTCTAGGACGACTCAAATAGTACGACTTCAGGAAGACCCAAATAGTGCCAGGATGGTTCAAATTCTAAAACTCATGGATGGAATGTGTTCATTACCTTTTTAAATATTATAATTGAGTGGTAGAATCCAATTTGGATTTTTATTGATTTTTTGATGACTTTAACAATGGAACTAGCTGAAATTTCATGGCAATCTAGACTAGGTGCGCACAAGAAGACATAAATCAGAATTCTATTAATTGCGGAAGGAAAATAGAAATCATATGTATGAAATAAAATCAATTTATTACTTCATAGGATAAGTTACATCATAAATATAAGAGAGAGAAGAATAGAATAATTGTCCCGAGAAAGGACTGGGATTCATGGAGAATTGGACTAGAAGGCTTCTTCAATCATTGCAACATGATGGAAATTCACTGAATATGATTATAGGACCTGAAATAAACTCAAGGATGAAAATTGTATGTCCTCATCCTCAGAGGACAAGCACGAGTTGCATATCCTAGCTTGGACTAGGGGCACCTCTCTCAATTCTAGAGTAGCAAAAAGCTCTCAAATCAATTCACAAACTAACAAAAGATATGATAGTGATGCATTATTATTAATGTATAGACATATTTGTCTTCAAGATATGATTTACTCTTCTTTTAGTAAACTTTCCTCAACAAATGTGCCCTCATGAATGGATAGAAACTTTCCTTGCTTTCCAAGCTTTTCTTTTTGATTTCTGTGTTTACTGCTTTATCCTTCTTTATTGTTTTATCTTAGTTTTCTTTGTTATTCTCCTTTTTCTGCTTTTATCCCACTTTTCTGCTTTATACTGCTTTCTTTCTTTCCTGCTTTATGCCAAATTTCCTTGTTTTATTATGTTTCCTTTTTCTTTTCTACTTTTGATGTTTTCTTCTTTCTTTCCTTCTATTATGAGATAAGACGCATTCTCCTTTATTTCTTATTTTTCAAAGTTCCTTTGTTCAAGCCTTATCTCCTAATGTGCTCCACTTGGCCCATTATCCTTATTATTTTAATTAAGATAAAATTTATTAATGGAAAATAATTTATCTAATAGTGCATCTTAAACTTTAGGATATAATAACTGCTACTATTAATTAGATGTTGTTATGCAAAAAAATTCCTATGGCTTGGGGTGGACCAAAATATACTAGATGAGACAAAAAAAAAACCTTTTCAAAGCATGCTAAATGCATAAATGAAATAAACACTAAGGGATGGAAATCACACCTTATTCAGAATGTTTGAATAAGATCCCCATTGATATTTCAATCAAATTTATACCTACACATTTCCCTCAACAACGACAAGATATCAAATATGATATATGTAAAGCATTAGAATCTAATTTAGCATGTTCAATTCCAACATATAAACAAAGTAATTACATCTATGGATACAAATATTCATAATTACACATGCAATGGATGAGAAATTGATATTTCTATTAATATGAATAGAGATACAAATGAAAACCTATGTCAACACCTTGTTGAAATCGAGAAACCGAGTCCCTTCACCTGCGCCTCCACCACTTCAATCCTCCATATAAAGGCAAGCTCACAAAGACAAAGGAAAGCTTGAGAAATAGCACTAATGGTTGCTTCAAGGACAAATGCATGTAGATTCAAGCATATAAGAATGGGGTACAATTCCTCTATAATACCGTTTCCCTCCAAAGTTTTTCTCCTCTAATTCCTCACAATAGCTCAATATATATCCCCTCAATGGGAAGTGAAGCATCAAATAAGAGAGTTTCCTATCCTAATGAAGGACAAAGATCAAGTCATTCATTACTTGATGGGGAAAACTCCAAATATTTTTATTTTTTCAACATAAAACCTGATGTACATGGGTGACATTGGTGCAAGCTGTGTATATGCAAGTTCTAGACTTGTGACCCGCATATATATTAAAAAATGTATTTTTAAGGGTTCCACTGGAGCATCAGAGTAATGGTGCACAAATGGAATAAAACAATTATGTTTAGGGATAGGGATAAGCCATCAAAGCATGATGTATCAAGTGTGGAAAATCATGCTATAATGTATTCCCACTAATTTGTGAGGTCAGAGGGGTACATGATGGAAAAAATACATTATAACAATCCCAGGAGTGGAATAATGAAGACGCAAGTGGAAAAATCAGCCACTGATCAGTATAATACCATGATATATATCTACAAATAACTGGAGATATGGAGTATACATAGCAGTCCTAGATACATAACAATACGATGGATATGAATATGCATAATAGACATAATATGTCATGATGTTATCAACCGAAATGGCACTTCTCCGTCCGAGTGTCGACATTTCATATGTCGGCGCATAAAAGGACATTTATGGATTGAAGGTTGCCTAAAAAACTATAGATGGGCATGTTATGAAATACATTCATTATCCATCCAGCTTGCCATTTTTACCTTTTCATATGTCAATTGATGTACGTGACTCTTCCTATAAGCAACCCACGTACATACGTGACTTTTCCTACAGCATATCGCGTACTATACATGAGTATTGTCATTGCAACCCACGTACATATCTGTACGCGGGTTTCCCTTATAGAAACTCGTGTGTCATATGCGGGTTGCTAGTATAAATACTTGTGTATGCCTCCATTCAACATTAAAAATAATAAACACGATTAATGGAGATTTTTTTTAAGCCTTAAACATTAACTATCTTAACTGTCTCAACCTCCTCAACTTTCGAAACTGCTCTATTTTCCTAAGTATAAATAGAGGCCTTGGGGAGGGCATTAATCAATCATACCTGGAGAACAAATTTATGCTAGTGGTATCTATTCAGAAGTCTTTGGAGTAGCAGAATTCAAAATCCTTTGCTTACAGAGGAGTCCTTGTTTCATGCGTTGGGTTGTACACTTATCTCATTCACTATTGTTAATAAAGAGAATCCTTATTCCAAATGTGTGTTGAATATATTTCATGTATCATGGTTTGATGAATATTTATGATTAAGCACTCTATATATTGTTGATATAAATTGTCACATATACATGTATAAGTTTGCACTTGGAGGATTTTCTCTTTGCAGGTGAAGGAGGTGCATCCCTGAAAGCTTTGGAGGAGAAGCAGAGCGGGATAAGACAAAGTTTGGATCAACCGTCGTTAATCGGGTGAGTACATTCTATCTTCCTATTTCCTTTCTGTACTTTAAAGCTGATTGTCTGCAAGTTTTAAGAGTACGTTGGTAACCCCATACCTTCGGTTATAAGGTTTTTATTCTTGAACAATAGAACTGGCGACTCCGCTGGGGAGCCCAAACTACTGTGGGTTATTTCTGTTTACTGTTGCCCAGTCTTTGCCTTCATTGTGTGTGTGCTATTTCTATATTGGTTCATGCTCAGGCTAGTGTTTGAAGACCTTGAAAATTTTTCTTTTATTAGAAAATTTTGTACCTACACACGGGTTTCTCTTGCATACAGTCATGTACAGAGGCCTGCATATGCAGGTTGCTCTCTAGGACAGTCGCGTACAGTATGCGAGTTTCCGTTGTACACAGTCGCGTGCAAGCCTTAGCATATGAATTTTTGGGTTAGGGTTTGCTTGTCCCTATCCCTCTATAAGTTCTGTTTGCTGGTTGGCATTTCTTATTAACACTGTGCTGTCAGTTTGATGACCTTGTTGGCCACACTTTGTTATTTTTTGTAAAGCCCTTGAGTTTCTTTTGTTTGGATTGTCTTCTGTTTGCATTTTGAAGTGGATTTTCCTGTTTGGGTTATAGGTTGAGGTGTTAGTTGTCCGAATCAGTGATCAGGGTTCTAGACACTGTTTTTCTAGTCTATCATTGTATAGTGATTGGTTTGTCACTTACCCTTGTGTGTTTTCAGTGATTTCTTGTCATTGTTCCCACCCAAGCTAGGGTTCCAAGTCTTCCCTTGTTGGTTGATTTTTGGTCTTATTAATCCATTTTACTTCACTTTGCTTGCTCTATACAGTTGATTTAATTCAAACATACTCAATCTTAGTGCATTTAATTGCATAGTAGTCTTTGAGCATTTTAAAAAGTGAAAAGAAAACATTTAGAAACTTTTGCATTTGATTTGCATATAGTAGTTTTGTTTTCAGTTTTTAAAGATAATCTCAAAAATTACAAAAAATATAGTCTTAGTTTTCTTTTCCATTTATAAAAGAAAAAGAAAAACACATGTTTGCTTTATATGCATGTAGATTAGTTTATTAGTCTAGATTGCATAGCATATCATTGTTTTTGAAAAGAAATAAAAAGAATTTGTTCTTTTATGGCTTCTAAGTTTCTACTTGGAAAAGAAAGAGAATAGTTTTCTTTTTGCATTTCATTTATCTTTTCTTAGTCATTTGTTTTCAACTTTGAGTCAAAACACCACATAAGTTTCATGTCATTTACCCTCTGACTAAAAACAACCCTTAAAATAAACGATATAATTTAAAAATTATTAGTAAGTTTTATTTTATAGGGTCATACACCAACTAGCTCAGGCTAGACTTGTGGGATAGGAAGTTTAAAATCCCCACAAGTGTTAAAATCTCAGACGTAGTTGTCCAATCACTAGGTAAACCCTTTTCTATGTGGATTGTATATGGGAAGCTCTTCTCAAACGGGAGTTAAGCACGAGGTCGCGTGGAAGCTTGGACTGAGGAGATAACCCTCTGATTCCTTGTCAAAGTGTAGACCAAGGTTTTTGCGCATCTAGGGATTCTGTCTTAGACAGGGTTTCGAGCTTTGCTACCCTACCCATGCGTACAATCTAGGCTTGCGACTATCCCCCTAGACTGTCAATATATTCAAGGTAACCTTTAGTCTCTTTGATATCTAGGGTTCATACACAGGCACATCAGAAGGCTATTTTTGGTTGACCTTGGACGGGCTTAGAAGGTAACCCCGGTAGAAAGTGTGGGAGGGCGGTGGGTGATTCCTCTGCTTGTGCCTAAGAACATCTACAGGGATGCCAAGTAACTATTTAACATCTTTCTTCTGGAAAACATATCTTATACATGTTTGTCTGTTTGGCTTTAGGAATTTTTAGTGAGTGTTGTGTGGTTTGTCTGTACTAAATGTGCCTTTAGGTGTGTGCTTTGTAATTTTGGTTTCCTATCAACCTCAGAATTTGTCTCCTGGTTTGAAACTATGGCTAACACTCCTTCGAAAACCAACCAAGAGATCCCCATGTTGGGAACTCCTTGTACTATTTCTCTCACGGGGAATGTTGGTGTTCCCTTGATGGCCACCCTGAATCTACCTGGATTCACCCTAGGGCTACCGGTGTGGTTGTTTGCCACTCCAAGTGTCCTGAATGCTCATGATGCTTCTCAAGTAATATCCTTATATCAAGGGCATCAAAACATTGCTTCCCTTCACCTGTAGTTGATTCTCCTCCTCCTTCTACCTTATGCGGTGAAAGTACGGATACTAGTAACCGATAGTCTAAAAGGAGTAAAATAAGGAGGAATAGGAAGAAGGCACATAAGCAAGGGGGAACTCGTTCAACCTCTGCAGGTCATGTTGAACCCAATCTCTGAGCCTCTTCAAGCCATGCTAGGGGCAGTCTCTCAGCCTCCATACTTCATGCTGGGGGCAGTCTCTCAGCCCCTGTACTTCATGTTGAAGACAATTCGTCAGGCACTACGATTGATGTTGACATAGTTGAAAAGACTACCCGTTCAAAACACAAGCCCAAGTTTCCTTGTAAGATTTGTGAGGGAGACCACCTTACTTATAAATGCCCTTCTATTGAAGAGATAAGAAGAGTTTGGTTTCATGGTCATCCCATTAATTGGCAAAGAAATAATGTGGGTCCTTCTTAACAAATCACCACCAATTCATCAAATGGGTAAAGCTTGCTTAAGGTGACCGAATAGATAAAACTTTATTTTGAGTAGGATGCCTCAAAATAAGGTCAAATGAATTAAAGTGACATCAATTAAAGATTTGGAGCTATTCCCAAATGAACACCACATGCGTTGTGGCTAAAAGTGAGTCATCAATTGTTTAAAGAGAAGAACGCTACTATCTTGACCTTCACATGTTTTTGTTTGAAACTTTGATTATGAAGTCTAACATAGTTATGTAATAGAAATATATGAGTGGTAAACCAGATTGTTTGGCATGGCCTAAAATTAACTGAAGTGTTTTATTCAAAGCTTTGACTACACGAATTGATGGTTCTTATGGAATGATTCAAAGAAGAATGTATATATTGGACTTATGCTTGCAACTAAGATATAAAATATAATAAAAAAATATTATTAATTCAAAAAATGTATTTAGAGAATTAAAATATTACATATTATTGTTCTATTTTTTTAAAATCTTCATTAAAATAATAATTTCTATTTTAATATTATTTATTCAATTTGAGATATTTATTAAATCTATAAAGATGAGTAACACGTGCTTAGAGATACCAAACTTTAAATTTTTACTTATTTCCTAAATCAAAGTCTTTATAACTCATATATGCTTTATGAATTTTGTTGTCTTTCCATTTATATTTACAAAAAATAGTAATATTATTATTTAATATGTCAAAACTCCATTTAATGGAAGGTTTATTCTTGTAAAACTTTGGAAAAGTTAACAATCAGTTTGTGTGCACTTAAAATAATTTAGTTAACAAAAAATGCATTGCGACACCACACGTTTTTTAATTTATGTTGGAAATATATATATGTGTGTCTGTGTGTGTATTAAGTTTCAGAACTATTTGGAGTGCTCGAGGGATGCAAGGGTTTTGGGGCTAGGGTTTGAAGGAGTTTGAGCTATCGCACTAGGTTTTTCAGCTTCGCCTGGCCGTAGAGGCCATCCAGGCTCTCTACAAGAAAGGGTGTGCTGGTTCACCAGGTGGCTTGGCCACCCTATGCGATTCCATCACGGAGACGGGCCCTTCGGGTCCCGTTGTTGACAGCGGGGCTGTTTCATCTAAGATAGAGAAGCAAGCTGGTTTGTACAATGACCGAAAGCCAGGGGTGGGTGTTTGTTTGCTGAAAGCCCCCACCATTCCAGCGATATATATCAGATCGGAGAAGGTAAGGGGCATGATCGAGCTCTGGAAAGAGAAAGCATTGATTGGGAATTTTTTTGGGATTTGGCCCAAGGAAAAGGATCTGGTCAAATGGGTTAGCAGTGTGTGGAACCCTAAAGGCCACTATGATCTGCAGCTAGGATCGAAAGGTTTTTTCACTATTATTTTCTTTAACCAAGAGGACCGTGATTGCATCTTGGAAGGTGGCCCCTATTTCTTTTTCTCAACGGGCCTTTATCTTCGCCTGTGGAAGGAAAGATTCAACCCCAAAATAGAAGACGTGACTATTGCCCCTATCTGCATTCACCTCTTTTCTCTGCCGGGGGAATACTGGGATATGGAAACCTTGAAGGACATAGCAAATATTCAACAGCAAGCATTGAAACTCTAGGGGAATTGTTTGGTTGTTTCTTCACAGCTTTTTATACGACATGTAAGGCTTAATGTCCATTTCAGTAATGTCTCAGCTTCTAATGTTGGCATTCCCATTGCCGCATTTTTTGAGAAATTCTAGTCCTACTCAGGGGTTAGCCCAATCTCTGGTTTTGAATGTTATGGTCCTCGTGCCTGTTGAAAGTTCGAACTCGGTATCCCCCTTGGGAACCGATTTTTTGTTGCCCAGGTCTCACGCTGTGTTGTGTCTCAACACATCAGCTGTCTAATGGACATGCTTTGTATCACTGCTATGTAATGGTTCTCTATTGATGTAATATAATTTCTTTATTTACAAAAAAAAGTTTCGAAACTATTTGTTGAAATTTTTTTATCTCATTTTGTACACATGTGTTGAGGTAAACATTTTTTTACTGATTACAAAAATCGAAAACAAAAAATTCCACCTGGTGGTTTGGGACATATATATTTTTTGAAATTTTTTGGTTACTTAATATTTTATGTTATTGATATTTCTTTGTGTTGAATTGAAGTTATAGACATGGTTTTATATGTGTAAGTTTGAAAATAAAATTCATGTTCTAATACTCTTTGGTCGTGGTTTTGTAATTGTAACTAAGTGTAAAAGCATGCCTATGTAAAGGTTTGTAGTGAGCAATCGAAATTCAAGGTCCCACCATCAAACATTGTAACATTGTTAATATTATCATGAGATGTTAAGACCATGCATTAATGATTTCATGACGATGTGATTTTCAGATGTAGAAATTATGCAAAAGCATACACTACAAGACACAAACATGGAAAAATGTAGAAATGATGCAAAAGCATACACTACAAGGCACAAATATGCATTGGTAAGACATTAAAAGGACACTATTAGAATGAAAAAGTATGTTAAGTGGGATTCTAAAATACTATAAAAATATGTTGAGATGACATAAAAAAAGACATGCATACATGACGCCTCTTGCTTCCAAATCCATTCTATAAAACAAGTCTTGACTTACTACTTGAGATAGGACTAAACGAATGCATTATGACCTTATGTAATACATTTTATAGCCTAGATGTGAAATTTATATTAAGATACTTTCAAGGATTAATTAAGTTTACTTTTGTTTACATTTACTCCTTTTCCATGAGTACTAGAAGTTAATTATAAAAAGAAAAAATAAAAAAATCCTTTACGAAAAAGTATTTATGATCTCTTCTTCTAAATTTTACCATCGTAAAACCATCCATTTGGTTGCATGTACTTTCCCTATGTGATCATATTCCTTATCCTTGTCTCTTCCACTCATTGGTATCAAATGTCCAGATCCATAACGCAAAAGTCTACCACTCTACATAATTGATTGATCACCAAGCCTAACAAATTTATATGTTCATTCTACAACCTAATCTAATATGCTACAAAATCTAAGCAAGGGCATAAATTCATAGAATGCCCAAATTTGTGATAGTTAATTTGCACATTTGAACGAGATTTGTTGATATTCAACCTCCATTCTCTAGATGTAATTCCTGGCTTTAAATAGGATATGGCCTATAAGGTAAACTAGGATTTTTTTCATCCATATTCATACAAACCTTTTCAACTCCTTTAGATTTTCCATTAATAAAATTTAATCAAGCTTCAACATAGTCCCTAAAATACTACCAATGTTGACTAGCATCTCTTGCTCGCCAAACTAAAGAACACATAAGCTGGTTTAACTCACACGCGTATGAATAAAGAATCTAGATGAAGAAGGGGTACATGTTTGTAAATTATATATATATCATTGATTTTAAAGCCAACTAGAGCCCTCTGTAAATATTTTTATATAATCAAATTTCTCATAAAAAACCCCTCATTCATATAGCTCAATTTTAACTCCACTAAAAATTGTATACTCCTTAAAACCTGAAGAACTAAAGGCTATTTCTCCAAAACCCATGACCTTGGGGGTTAATAGTTTCAAAGTTCTGAATTAAGTTTTTTATTGTAAGTTTACATACCTTAATCAAAATGTAAGTTTACATAAATATTTTGAAATATTAAAATGAATTTTCAGTTAAATAAAATTCAAGGACTAGATAGTTGAAAACACTTACTTAGTAAGTTATTTTAGTATGCAAGTCTCAAGGATTAGTTCAAGGTGTTTACATCAAATATAAAAAAATTAAATCTAGAATATATTCACCTTAAACCCATATCTATTAAGCTCTAAGAGGGATCCAATTTCTTAAATTTAATAATAAAAAAATTTACACTTGAAGAAATTGGATGCCTACCGTTCAAGAAGAATCTATGCTAGTCTACTACCTCTTAACACATGACAATGGGTGTAGTAATTTATCACATTAAATTTTAAATATTAATTATATATATATATATTTGTGAGATTTTTTAGATCTTTTAGATGGATGCACTAATTTTTCAAAACTTTGTAAAAAATATTATGAGCTTTACCTTAATACAAATTACATTTACCTTAATAAAAAATGTTTTGCCTAGAAAACATCCCTATTGGTACACAGCTAATGATCTTAATATTGCTGGCGATTGGAAAGTATTTTGGGAGGAATTTATGAGCAATTTGGAAGGAGACTGTATCAGACTCAATTCATGCTCAGACCGATTGGTATGGGACTATAACCATGTTGATGGTTCTGTTACTACAAACTTGATCTATGACAGTATTGTATTTGCCTCCTCTCCTCTGATTGGATGTCCCCTACTCGCTCTGGTATGGTCTGGTATTATGCCTTTGAAAATAAGCTATTTCATTCGGCTGATTCTAGAAAATAATATCCTGACCTGGAATAACTTAAAGAAAAGAGGGTGGATCGGTCCCGGATGTTGTGCTCTCTATGGCCTAGGTGAAGACAGTGTGCAGCACCTCTTTATCCATTGCTTTTTTTGGAAGAAGGTCATTGTTTACTTTAGTGATGTATATCACTTTCTCCCTCCATAGTACTCTGACAACCTCAACTCCTTCTTGAGCTCCTGGACTACTAATTTCTCCAAGCATTCTGTCATCTATTTCCTTCCTTTTTATGCATTCTAGGCTGTCTAGAAAGAGAGGAATCAGGCTATCTTTGATGGGAAAAAGCCTTCCCTTATGAATATTTGTCAGCATATCATATATCTCTCTCAATTATATAAGCCTGTTGTTTTAAAGGTGAAAAAACCGAGAGCAATTGGTGCTGGACCTGCTCTCATCCTTCCATATGGATTTTTTGATGGTGGTGCTGGTTTCTGTCTTTTCCTGAATGAGTCCCATTCATTGGAGTTTGATTTGGGGGTTGGGAATTTCACTAACACAAAAGCAGAATTGATTTCCATTTGGGAACTTTTGGATGTTACTCAGTCTATGGGCATACCAGAACTGAATATCTTTGGTGACTCTGTAGTCATTATTGACTGGGTGAAGGGCACATTTGATTTGAACCCTACTGCCCTCAATCATTGGTGTTTGGATACAAGAAGACTCATTTCTTGCTTCGACTACCTCTCCTTTAGCCATATTTTTCGTGAACACAATTAGACTACTGGTCGTCTATCAAAATCTACACTTTATTTGGCTCCAGGTTGTGGACTTATCTCAGAATTTATTGATGGCCATTTAGTCTCTCAGGATACATTCCAAATCTTTTGAGCTTGGTGCAAAAGCTTTGCTTCTTTATTTATGATGCACCTCTGTGATGTTTTGGAGTGGGCACTTCTTGATAGCAACCCTGCAGCTGATGTATTCACAAAAAAAATTTGTCTATTGAGATGGACATCTCTCCATTTGGATTTCGGATATTTACTCCGATTGTGCTATTGCTTGACCTCCCCCTTGGATAGCCCTTATGAATTGGGACTCATTCTTGGAATAGACTCACCACGAGTTATTTGCTGACATTATTTGTATGTATCCCTTCAAGGGAAGGCACATTAGATGCCCTTTGATTTAGATTAATGAATATCAAGAACAAGTTTTTTCTTCCTGAAAAAAAAAATTACATTTGTATTCACATTATTTAATCCATATTTATATAAAAATAGAATTTACATATTTCTACATAAATGTAAATTAAATATTTAAAATTTCAACTAAAAAAATTCAAATTTATTAAATAATTCTAGGTCATTCTAGAATGAGGATGAGTTAAAAAATATGAACCCAATTTAAAATGGATAAAGTACCAAAATTAAAATGGATCCATAAATAAAATGCAGAGATGCTATCACACGTTCTGACAAATGCAAAAGATTTTTTTATCTATTCTATCTAGAATTCAACAATAAGAAATAAATGTGATCTTCTGCTTTACAAATGGTAACAATCTCTAAGTATTTTGCAACGTTAAAAACCATGGCACATGCACAGAGTTTCATTATCTATGTATCATCTTCACTACTTGTGTTTGAATGATAAGTTGGTGGGATTTACCACATATAATGAGTTAATTCATCGAGATGCTTGCATTTAAATATTTCTTGTGGAGAGACTATAAGACATAATAATTAATGGTATTATTGAATATGCAGCCTACATATTTAGCTTCAAGGTTGAGTCATTGTCTATTGATCATCCCTTTGGCAAATAAAACAATATCCCTTTCTGTGGAAAATATCTCATATACCATCTAATCCCATTTGATGGGGCTGGAATAATCAATATAACCCAATTTTTGTTAAATTTTCATATGCTTAGCTAAGACATCAGTATTTCATTTCATTTTCATAACAAAAGCATATAAACAGGATCACTGAAAGATAGACAAGCACAACCATACAAAAAGAACACAAATATTTATCCTGGGAAAACCCTAAAGGGAAAAACCTAGCAAAAGCTTCCTCAATATAGATGTCCCAAAAAGATAAAAGATAAAACCCGCAAGGAGATCAAAGCCTGATCCTCCTCCTTCTCCATCTACTTCTCTTCTCCACTAAAGCGCTACACAAGTGAGAGTGTGTGCTCAAATGAGGAGAGCTACACCTCTATTTATATTCATCCATTCACTTCAATTAACTCATCTGACATGTAGGCTCGAGTTAATCTTATAGGCTCGAGTTACACATGTAGGCTCAAGTAAGCACACTGGGGTGCTAATGACCCACCTTTACAATTAGAGGGGACAACCTCATGACTCTTATTAGTTCTTCCAATTAGAAGCATCAGGGTACAAGATAATACAAGTGGTTCTCTCGGTAGGACCATCGGGAACCTCAAAAGATACATATAGAATATTCTTCAAAGTTACAATATTTCAACACTCCCCCTTAACGAGAAGGGTATTCTATAACAATATCAACAACAACAATAGTAGGAGAGAGATAGAGGACATCATCAACATCATCAGGGTAATACATCTATAAATCATTGGAAGCTTTTCAAAATTATGTAGTCTTCATCTTCAATCTTCAATCTTCATCATCATTAATACTTTGACTGCTTCGATCAACAACATCTTCAGCACTTTGACCTTTCGATCAGCAACATCATCTTCATCACTTTGACCTTTCGATCAGCAACATCATCTTCATCACTTTGACCTTTCTATTAGCAACATAATCTTCAGTGCTTTGACCTTTCGATCAGCAACATCATCTTCAGCACTTTGACCTTTCAATCAGCAACATCATCTTCAGCACTTTGACCTTTCAATCAGCAACATCATCTTCAGCACTTTGACCTTTCGATCAGCAACATCATCTTCAGCACTTTGGCCTTTCGATCAGTAAGAACATCATCATCATACTCTGATATTTTGATCAGAAACATCATCATGAAGATATCATCAACACCAAAACATCATTATCATCAAAACATCAACATCATCATCATCAAAACATCAACATGATCCTTCCTTTCGGAATTACGGGATCAACATATTTTTGGTACTCAGGAGATCCTTCCTATCGGAATTATGGGATTTAGGTCTTTATGGAGTTACTAGCAATCCTTTCTTACAGGATCAACACATTTGTGGAGCTCAGATGATCCTTCCTTTCGGAATTATGAGATCAAGTCTTTACGGAGCTACTAACGATCCTTCCTTTAGGAATTACGGGATTTAGGTATTTACGGAGTTACTAACGATCCTTCCTTTTGGAATTACGGGATCAACGCATCTGTGGAACTTAGACAATCATTCCTATTGGAATTATGGGATCAAGTCAATGATCATTCCTTTCAAAATTACGGGATTTAGGTCTTTACGGAGTTACTAATGATCCTTCCTTTCGGAATTACGAGATCAACACAGTTGTGGAACTCAAATAATCCTTCCTCTAGGAATTACAGGATCAACACACGTTCTCGAGTACCGAAGTCACCAGATCCATTCTGAACTGAATTTCAAGGATGATACAATCCTACCACATTCACGGGGACCGATATCTCTAGATACATTTTGAACCGAGGTTCAGGGATGATGCAATCCTACCACTTTCACGGGGGCCAAGACCTCCGGATACATTTTGAACTGAGGTTCAGGGATGATGCAATCCACCACTTTCATGAGGGATGAGACCTCTGGATACATTTTGAACCGAGGTTCAGGGATGATGCAATGCACCAATTTCACAAGGGTCGAGACCTCCGGATACATTTTGAACTGAGGTTCAGGGATGAAGCAATCCACCACTTTCACGAGGGTCAAGACCTCTGGATACATTTTGAACCGAAGTTCAGGGATGATGCAATACTACCACATTCACAGGGGCCGAGACCTCCGGATATATTTTGAACCAAAGTTCAAGGATGATGCAATCCCACCACATTCACGGGGGCCGAGACCTCTGAATACATTTTGAACCGAAGTTCAAGGATGATGCAATACCACCACATTCATGAAGACTGAAGTCACTGGATCTATTTTGGACAGATGTCCTAGGATGATACAACCCCTCTTCATTCTTGAGGACCGAGGTCACCGGATCACTTTTGGACAGATGTCCCGGTATGATACAATCCCTCTTCATTCTCGAGGACTGAGGTCACCGGATCACTTTAGGGCAGATTCCCAGGGATGATGCAATCCCACTACAACATCACTACTCCCCCTTTCGAGGAAGGTTCTTCCGAACCTCACCAAGCTTGTCTCGAAATTGTTCAAACTTTACTCGAGATAGAGGCTTCGTTAGCACATCAACAACCAAACCATCATCATCTACATCTTGAGTATGTGAATACTGAACTATCACCATCTGTATCTCCAGTATGTGAATACTGAAAGCATCATCATCTATCTCTTCAGTATAGAAATACTGAAAGAATCATCATCTCTATATTCAGTATAGAAATACAGAATCACCATCATTTGCGTCTACAGTATGTAAATACTGAAACATCATCTATATCTTCAGTATGGGAATACTGAAACATCGTCATATATATATTCAGTATAGAAATATGGAATCACCATCATCTGCATCTATAGTATGTAAATACTGAAACATCATCTATATCTTCAGTATGGGAATACTTAAACATCATCATCTGCATCTTATCTCGTATGTAGAAATACCAAATTTCTATGTGTTACGACGAAACACAGGGTTCTCTGTCATCACAACTCTGGTTATCACATAGAATCATTGTAGTATCCATCTTTAGTTCAAAGAGACCTGATATCAGCTTTCGAAGCCATATGGCTTCACAACTTAGCAGAGCAATCTGCTATGTATCTTGCTTCAGCCACGCTACGAGAAACATTGGACTGTTTCTTGCTAAACCATGAACTCATAGCAGACCCCAAACAAAAGCATCTACCTAATGTTCTTTTCCTGTCTGAGATACTTCCAGCCCAACCTGCATCTGTGTAGCCATACAATCGATACTCATAGCTACAATCATAATATAAACCAAAGTCTATAGTCCCTTTCAGATATCTCATCACATGTTTTGCAGTTACTAGGTGAACCCGTCTTGGTTGAACAAGATATTGACTTAAGGTGTTCAAAGAAAAACAAATGTCTGGTCTAGTATTTGTTAAGTACATCAATGACCCAGTGATCTGTCTGTAATGAGTCATATCCACTAACTCTGATGAGTCATCAGCTAACAGCTTCAGGTTGGAGTCCATGGGTGTGGCCATGAATTTTCATTCCAACATATTGAATCTCTTCAATATCTCTACCGCATACTTTCCTTGGTTGAGAAAGATTTCTTTTGAACTTTACCATACTTCCAGACCTAGGAAATAATGCATTAACCCAAGGTCTTTCATCTCAAATTCTTTTGCTAGTTTCTTCTTTCTTTCCATGACCTGTTTCTCATTTCCTGTCAAGGATAATTCATTCACATATAATAACAGGATGACAAGTTCATCTTCTACAACCTTGAGATAAAGGTTAGGATCAGCTTTACTCTTGGTAAATCCCATGCTTGACAATAAACTATCTATTCTTCCATACCAAGCTCTGGGAACTTGCTTCAGTCCATAGAGAGCCTTCTTCAACTTGCATACGTGATTCCATTTGGCTTCAACTTCAAATACTCATGAATATTTGATGAAAAAACTCTTTCTCAATCATACCATTAAGGAAGGCTTGTCTTTACTTCACCATGGAAGAAACTATCATGATAGTTCTGAAGGAAGTGTACCTTACTTCCTGGAGTAAGTGTCTCTTCACAATTAATTCCCTCTTTATGAAAGAAACCTCTGGCCACAAATATTTCTTTATACTTCTTGATACTTCAGTCAGCTGCATGCTCTATTTTGTATATTCATTTGGAGGATACAATACTCCTTCCTTCTGGTTTGGGAACTATATCCCATACATCATTCTAGTATTCTTTCATCATGAGTTCATCTTGTCAGATCATCAACATATCCTAGTCTTCTGCATTCATCTTTGAAGGTTGGAACCCACTTTACTCTTGGTAAAGTCTCGATCCATCAAGAAGCTGTCCATCATGTCGTACAGTGTCGAACTCAGATATCTTCTGTAGTCACTCCCCCCGAAGTGGAGTATTATCTTCCTTCTTCATTCTGTACAGGTGGTTCTATGCTTGATATATACTGGTCAATAGAGTATGTCATGTCATGGTCTATTCTTTCTGAGGCAAATCACGAACCTTTCTTTTTACACTTGTTCTTGTAGATCCATATGGAGGATACTATGTACTTCCCTTTATGTCTCAAAATCATATCGTATACATCATTCCCCATGATCAACTGTTATTATTTGATCATAGTTTCTTTTACAGCATTCTTTTCTTCATCTTGAGTTATCTCTCATACCCATGGTGGTCTTCATCCTTTGAGGTGAATCTACTGCTTTCTGAAGCTCTTTCTTCCGTCATGGTGTCTCTAACCCTCGGAGCTTCAGATTCATGTTTATTGAATTGTCATCACTTGTTCTTCGGAACAAGTCTCGTCCTTCTTTTCTTGTAGGAGGTTGTAGAGGACCTTTCCTACAATTAAAATGCACCAATTGCATGGTTAGAACTATTTCATGAAACATATGCATAATGAAAAATTCTTATGCATCATGCAACTATTTATCCAATACAACATTCATCCATATCTCACAGAAAATTTCTAGATGCCTTCCATCTCTACCATGACATCATTGAGATTGTGCACTAATCCAATATGTTAGCAAAGATGTTTGATAAGTAGCATTGGAGAGTTTTATAGCGCCATGAGCTACTTACCCATCACATGCATATTAGTAGTATTAATCTAAACAATCTATCATTCATAACACATCAACTGAATATAATCAAATGTATAACAATATCATGAAATGGCAACTGAATACTTATCTTTTATTTGTTTCGTGGGTAGACTCCATCTTGATCATTCTGCTTTATCATCTTCTTCATTCATGAAATCATCATTTCTTATCCAAATGATAATATGAATAAAAGGTTCTTCAAGAATTGAGTTTTTCATATTCCTCATCGCTTGAGGGATCTTCTTTGAATGGTGAGAGCTTGATCTTCAATTCCTCCCATCTTCTTGTTCTCTTCTTATTAGTCGAGCTGAAATTAATCACTTACTTCTGGCATACATTCTTCACATGAATGAATCCCATGATCTTGGGAGGCCATTCAAGGTGGCTATCACCACTTCTGCATACTTCTTCTTCTACTGCTTCAAGTTTTTCTGCATTCTGGATCTTCACATTCTTCAACTGTTTTCTCAAATCCATCTTCTGATTTAAGTTCTTATATTCAAATAGCTTGATCAAGGAATCAAAAATCTTCGGTGTCTTTAGGGAAGACACTTGTGGTATAAGTTAATCTGTGATTGAATCAACAATGATCTTCTTGTGTAAGGCTTTGAGGCTCATCTCCCTCTAGAACTGGAACCTCTCTACTCATGTAGGTGTCCAATTCATTTTATTCAAAGAGATCAAATACTTCCATGCTTGGAAGTTTTCAACTTTACCAATATTATCATCAAGTTGATGTGATAGATCACTTTGAAATGAGAACCTCAAATGCAAATAGCAAAAGATTAGATCTTACCGATTTGAGGTGTTTGTCCCACTTCCAGAGCTGACTGATCTAGGGTGTGTCAGAGAAACCCTAATTTTCAAAACTTGGAATATTTCAGATATGATTGGATAGAAAGATATATATCTTCAAGTGGAGCTGTCCAATGTACTCCTTTTCTAAAAACAGTGGAGGGAAGCTCCTGGAACAGGAAGCCCTAGTTTTGCAATTTCTTTTGCAGAAATGCCTGTTACTGTTTCTGTGATATCTCCGAAATTACTGCTCCTCTGTGTCTGAAATTTCACACTGAGGTAACCTCGCATGTCTTGGATCCAAAACCATGGGGTTCATCAGAATTAATTTCACCAATTGGGATTTACGATCATTTTCCCAAGGTGACCTATTACAGGACTGTTCAGAACAGTGAAGTTGTACGGATTGCCACATGTCACTGGTTCATCATCAGGTTCTGAAATTTAGACCAAAGAAATTACAGGTCGTGCTATTTCTAGAACATCTTTAGGAATTCCATTTGGACCTCTGTAGCCCACGTTACAGGAATTATCCCCAGGTGTCCTGTTTAGGTATGAATTCTGGAAGAGGCTAGAACCCTAACTTGGAGGGATCATATCTCCCAGAATATAGCGAATCTGAGGCTGAAGTTTGGAAAAAGTGTAAATCAGGATTTTATCTTCGGTCTTTGTAATTTTCAACTCCTGATTCTTCTCTAATCTCAGTATATAGTGAATGTAACAAAACTTAGCATTTTTAGTATTTAGGGTTTTTCCAGATCTGGGTCAAACTAGAGTTTCACTTTCCCGGAGTTTCACCCAACCAAATTTCTTGATCCAGGTCTCTAAACTTCGATTTTGATGAGGATAAAAATCCTATACTGGGCTCACTCAAAAATTCTTCTTCTGTAGAAAGCCCTAATTTTTCACACCAAAACTGAAAATGCTCGGAATCAAATTTTGCTTCGACAGAAAGATGTGCCCTTCAATGGAGAGTCAGTCCAGCCTTCTTTTGCTAATCGATCATGGATAGAGAGCCCCCCCCCCCAAAAAAAAATAAGAAGCCATAGATTCTTTAGCTGCACAATGTCTTCTTTCAGGGTGGCTCTAATACCATGTTAAATTTTCATATGCTTAGCTAAGACATCAGTATTTCATTTCATTTTCATAACAAAAGCATATAAACGGGATCACTGAAAGATAGACAAGCACAACCATACAAAATGAACACAAATATTTATCCTGGGAAAACCCTAAAGGGAAAACCCCAGCAAAATCCTCCTCAATATAGATGTCCCAAAAAGATAAAAGATAAAACCAACAAGGAGATCAAAGCCTGATCCTCCTCCTTCTCTAGCTACTTCTCTTCTCCACTAATGTGCTACACAAGTGAGAGTGTGTGCTCAAATGAGGAGAGATACACCTCTATTTATATTCATCCGTTCACTTCAATTAACTCATCCAACATGTAGGCTCGATTTAATCATGTAGGATCGAGTTACACATGTAGGCTCAAGTAACCACACTGGGGTGCTAATGACCCACCTTTACAATTAGAGTGGACAACCTGATGAATCTTATTAGTTCTTCCTATTAGAAGCATCAGGGTACAATATAATACAAGTGGTTCTCCTGGTAGGACCATCGAGGACCACAAAAGATACATATAGAATATTCTTCGAAGTTACAATATTTCAACAATTTTGCTATGATGATCTCTGGTAAATCTGAGCTATCATTACTAGAGGTGCCTACCAGGACAACCGATGTTGTAGATCAGTGGGTGTCTAGTGATTGGGTGGTGTATCCAAATTCTAACTACTGGATGCCTGCATTGACTGGTGTATGAATTTCTTGCAAGAACGAAGAACTGAGCGATGATTATGGAAGTCTAGTTTGGGATTTGGGGAAGGTTGACTGAGCGATGATTAAAGACACTGCCCTACCTCTATACACTTCTCATCTACACAAACTCACTGCCTAAACTACTCTACTCTACCTCCAACTACGTTTTCACACTGCAGAAGGTTTATTTATACAGTAAAGTGAGGAAATGACACGAATCACAAATAATGGATTCATATCTTCCCAATGTAGGGAAAATCCAAATTTTAGTCTGTCGCTATAATTGTTCAACTCCTTTATCTATATGCTATAATAATCTAATCAATTTCATTACATGGAAATTGAGGAAAACATATTCCTCATTAAGTAGATCACCTGAGAAACCTTTTATTTATACAATAAAGTGAGCAAAATACACAGATCACAAATGATTGATACATGCTCCTCCCAATGTAGGGAAAATCCAAAAACCTTAATCTATCCTTGTAATTGTTCAACTCCTTATCTATATTCTATAATAACAAAATCAATTACATTACATGACAATGGAGGAAAATAGATTCTTCCTTGTGTAGATCACACTAGAAACCTCTAGAAATTATTGCAAATTTTAGAAACAAAAATTCAAATTTAAATTTAAAATAGCATAGATATGATGCAGAAAAGAGTGCAAGAGACAATTGCTATATGGATTGGGTCCAAATTCAAAAAATATCCACAATATTTCATTATGAGAAAAGTTCAAGAATACTCAGGACGTTGAGGAATGCTGAAAACATTAAGAAAAGACAAACTTGTCTAACCTCAAGATTTAGGTGGTTTTGAAGAAGGTCTGCAGTACTCTGTAAGATCTCCCATCCTTGCGAAGAAAATTTTAGACTTGAGTCATATATTGTGTGGCGAGGAAGTGCTTTCACTTACCTGTGAGGTGATAAGCTCTGCAAGAGGATTTGCATAAAATATCGAGTTTATGAGTCCTAAAAATCCGTACATACTGAAATATACAACATGTGAAAACATTTAAATTGCCAAATTCAAGTGACCTCACCAATAAATATTGGAAAGAACATCAATGCAAAGGTGGTATGACTTGAAAATCAGAAGAGAGCATAAACCTATTAGCAGTGAGTTTCAATGCTTGCTGTTGAATATCTAGTTGTTGGTATTTTAGAGGATCTGACGTGTTTTTTAGCCATAACTTCACTTGTCTCCTCCTTCCAACTAAATGTTTCAACAACTGGACATTAAAAACAATAAACACAGAAAAGAAATAGGATTAACAAATCAAAGTGTATGAGAAATAAATTTCCCCACTATCAGTAAATCAAAACAATCATACATCATGATCACCCATTCAATAAATTGACATTCACATGCACATAACACCTATGCTATTAAAATTTGTGTTACAGAAGGAAATTACTGTATTTCATATCTCAAACTTATTGCATTATATTTTCGAAACAATACATCCACAATAAACATGCCACAATTCAGCATATAAAAGTGGAATTGGTGAAAATTAATATTAAACCCAGTAGAGAGTCATCTAATTTACTAAAACAATTCAGTACAAAACATTAATTAGCATTAGAAAATATAAGTACATAAAGAAAAATAGGATAGGTTAAAATCATATAGGACAAATTAAGCTAATATATATATGAGGCTTTGAAAAATTAGCCTAAAAAAATAGATTAGTTTTACTAACATAAATTACTATTCCTTAAAAGCTAATATAGGTAAAACTCGACAAGGTGTAATAAAAGCTAGCAAAGCATTGTAATAAAATCCTAACTGCAATTTATGAAGGGAAAATAAGAGCAACGCTCATACACACAAAGCATTATATAGTATGCATGGATTAACTAAAATCAGTTCCAATTTTATTGGGCAATGATAATAGACCCTAGGTAGCCCAAGCCAAGAAGAAATAAGCATTTAAGGCCATCTTAAATGCTGTATAGATAAAATTGGAAAGTTTTGAAGGTGGGTGTTGATTGAAATTTAATATTTAATATTTATGAAATAAAACATAAGAACGTCTAATGAAAGACAAGCAAACTATAGAAAAATAAAGAAAGACATATTAACTATAAAATATAAATAGAATTACAGTCAGGTTTATAGAAAGGGCTCAAAAGGGAGGGATAATTATAGGATAAGGAAAACCTCAGAGAAATGGGTTCGATAGCAAAAATAAACAAAAGGAAGAGGAAGGATTAGCATCCTACAAAAATGTTTGCTTCACAATATTTCTAGTGCCAACCAAGTTGTTCAACATAGATAAACTTTCTGTATTATGAGGAGAGATAACTATTGGTAATTAAAAGGACAAATGCAAGCCTATTTTTCCCTTTTAATATTGAAACTTAGGTCTATATTATTCCTTAGGATTCTCTCCAAGGCCACTATTTATACACTCCATGCTTTCCCTACATTCTCCTTTTTCACCTGTCGTGATACCCTAATGTTAAATAAGAATATTTATATATCCATAACCATATTGTTTAGATTTCAAAAACTTGCCCTGAATTGGTTGCTCGCCCTTTGTCCCTACTATCTTCCTCTTCCCCTTCTCTGCTTAGTTTATGAACTCCACCCAAAGTAATTTTCTATTGATCACCTCCTATACTACATAATATCCTAAAGATATTCAATTACAGAAAGCTCAAAGTTATGAATAAGAAAATAGCAGAATAGGCAGAAAATTTCTTGGAATTTTTATAATTCTGTGAATCTAGACCTATCACTTCAGTAACATGCAATGTTGCCTTGGTTTGACATGGTTGTTCTTTCTTATTTGTAGTTTAGAATAATATGTCAAATATAAGTGTCAAGACATTGTCTCTTAAAGGCTTCCACAAATGTGTATGAATCATGAGTCTGGTAGTCAATTTTACCATTTTCCAATGATTAGTTAAAATTGATATCTATATTGGCTCTAGCCGTGCTTTTAATTTACCCATGCCATGAGATGGCCTCTGCTTTAGAGAATTTATGATATCAGATGGTTGTGTAATTTTAAATCCATGAGTTTACATTTCCATATCATATAAATTACTCCTCAGTTATAGTTGTTCCCAGGAAGCAGAACCAAATTAAGAATATAACAGCCTGAGGACGATGCTCCTAAAATCCTGGTAAGTCCTTCTGTGATAGGTAAACTATTCCTGGCATACATGAGACATGTGCACAGCAAAAACCTAGGTTCTGCTTTAAAATCACATTTCTTGCAAATTAACCAACACATGGCCTAACAACTAAACATATTTGGCCAAAAATAAAGATTACAGGAAGCAATGACCATATTCAGTTGATAGCAATTGAATCAATGCCATAAAATAGCAATGGGAATCAAATCCTTGACCTGCTACTAGTGAAACATAATATAGATACGAATAACTATGACCACAAACAAGCTGAAACAATATAAAAGACTCTTGTCTACCACAATCACTAAGGAATGTCTCCTCTTCAATTAAATAAAGGTAGCTAACCCTGCCGCTCCTAATCTAGAATATCAAAACATATGCAAATGAATCCTCTGTTTTCTGCTAAATCTTGACAATCCAGATAATTATTTCAAAGGGAACTGGGAATTTGTTGTTCTGATTCTGAGAAAAAAATACCAAACTCGTGAAAATTTGACGCTGAATATTTCCTGGTTTGCCAGCAAAACGTTCCTAGATTCAATGAGGAGTACATAGAATTAACTGACACATTTAGCTAATGAAGTGCAACTTTCATTGCAATAGTGGCCCAAAACAGTCGGGCCATATTTTTGGCAAATTCTACAAATTATTATTTAAACCCTAGACCCTAAAACAAACCCCCAATCTCACTTCTAAAACTTGTCTCCTAAATTGCTAATGATCACTCTTCACAACCAATTATTCCACTTGGAATTTTAGTCATTTAATTCCATAGACCTGCCGTTTAAATTCATTGAGGGGTTTTACAGAGAATCCATTTCAGTAGTTTAGTTTCATATTGTCGAATATAAAAATATTCCATAAAAAGAAAAGTGATTTAAATAAAAGTGAAAAGACAGGAGAAGAAAACTAACTTAAGCAATTCGAACACCTGATCTCTGGCCCTGCAATAATAGTCCTCGAGTGATTTTCGATAATGAATATTCCAACATAAATATTTCAAGGTCCGAGCAGATCAACATCTCCAGAGCCAATTTTTTCCAAATATGCATCTGCCTCGGCGGGCTTCGAGCTGCGAAGCTGCAATCAGGGTGAAGATGAAGATCAATTGGATCAAGGGTTTAGGATTTTGACTAACCCATCAACACTGCTTATTATTCTCTTCGAACACCTGATCTCTGGCCCTGCAATAGCAGTCCATGAGTGATTTCCGATAATGAAGATTCTCACAGAAATCTTTCAAGGTCCGAGCAAATCAGCATCTCCAAAGCCAATTTTTCCCAACTATGCACCTATCTCAGTGAGTTTCGAGATGCAGAGGTGCAATTAGGGTGGAGATGAAGATGTAATGGATCAAGGTTTTGGGATTTTTAATAAACCCTTGACATCACTTCTTCTTCTCCTTTCATTTCACAAACTTCCAAAGTACTTCCACACTTATCCATTAGACCTTTGTGTGTTCCTTACGGAGTTATTGCCTTTTTCATTTTCTATGTAGGTGCATTTTGTAATTCCTCTTCTGTTGATATATATCCATCATAAATTTAAAAAAAATTCTTTGAAAGCAAGTAAAACATTATACATTTTTACACATTATCTTCCATAAAGAACCAAAATTATCATGACAAACTCATGGATATATATAATTGTTAGTTTTTCAACATTAAGCTAGCATTATTAGGATATTTAACTCAGAGAATAACAAGTATATAAATCAAACACAAGAGACATTGAACACAATTTTTTTCCTCAGGGAAACCATAAATGGAGAAAACCCCACAACTTCCTCAGAGATAGAATCAACACCAAAATAGTAAAATCCCAAAACAGTAAGTGATCTCCTGACAGTTGTAACCTTCTTCTTATCTAGCCCCAGTGTCTTCTCCTTCCTCAACTATGCACTACACTTGAGTGTGTTTGTGATGTGTGCTAAATAGAGAGTCCAACTCTCTATTTATACTAATCTCGGCGTGACTAAAACCCTAGTAGGTCCGACCTCTACTAGGAGAGTCTAATAACCCTAGTGCCTCAAACTGTGGGGACTTTAACCCTTAGAAAATTGGAGGGTTACCCACAATGACTTGACATGACTTGTTTAAATTATTGATCCTCTCGATTGAAACATTGGGGCATGAAAACATGACTCAATTACATTATATATACATCCCGGAATAAACATAAAGTTACAATACATAAGATACATAGATGAATACATTCAAAAGTTACAAATACATCAACACTCCCTCTTAACTAGGAAGGTATTCTTTCGACACAATTTTCAGCACTGGTCTTCTTCTCTGGATCATCTCGTCTTCTGCATCTTCAAGTCTTCTTAGCATTCAAGTCACCTTTGTCTTCAAGTCATCTTCATCTTCACGTCATCTTCATCTTCGGATCTGGATCATCACTAGATCTGGATCATTACTCGATTTGGATCATCACTGGACATCATCACTAGATCTAGATCATCACTCAATCTGGATCATCACTAGACATCATCACTGGATTTGGATCATCACTCGATCTGGATCATCACTGGATCTGGATCATCACTGGATCTAGATCATCACTGGATCTGGATCATCACTAGATCTAGATCATCACTGCTGGATCATCATCACTAGATATTCACGGGTGCTATCTCATGATTATTCTCGTCATAGGAATTTCTACAGAGACAACCCTTTTTCATGTTGGTTGTAGGCCTAGCCTCCATGTAGGTCTTCTTCATCACTTATATCTGACCTGCTTGCTAGAATGGCCCGCCCAGCACTTACATGTGACCTACTCGTCAGAAAGGCACGCCCAGCACTCACATCTGACCATGTAGAAACCAATCCTATAATCATATCAAAAAGGCCCAGCACTCACATTTGATCATGAGGGAACACATCCCACAACCCTATCGGAAAGGATCAACACTTATATTGAGCCATGCAGGAACACATCCTACAAAAATGCTAAAAAGGGTCTTATCTTTTACCAATGCAGGAACACATCCTACAACCATAATGAAAGAGCTTTGTACTTACATTCACCCATGCGGGAACACATTCTACAACCATGATGAAAAGGCTATGAACTTACATCCACCCATGCAAGAACATATCCTACAACCATGATGGAAGGGCTCTGCACTTACATCCACCCATGTGGGAACACATCCTACAACAATGATGGAAGGGCTCTGCACTTACATCCACCCATGCAGTAACACATCCTACAACCATGATGGAAGGGCTCTACACTTACATCCACCCATGTAGGAACACATCCTACAACAATGATGGAAGGGCTTTGCACTTACATCCACCCATGCAGGAACACATCCTACAACAATGATGGAAGGGCTTTCACTCATATCTGATCTTGTAGGAACCAATCCTACAATCATATCAGAATGGCCCCCAGTCCTAGAATGAGCTACCTAGTAACTGACCATGTGCCTCCATTCTCCTAGATAATGGCAGTTGCCCTTACATCCAACCTACTCTTCGGAATGGCCAGTGCCCACATCTGACATGGAAGAAACTTAATCCTTTAGCCATGAAAGAATGGCTCAGCCATTACATTTGATCAACTGGGAACACATCCCTCTATCACATCAAAATGGATTCTTAGTCCTGGACCAAGTTTTCCTGGTAACTGACCAGGCACCTCTATTCCCAGGATGGCAATTGCCCTTACATCTGTCCTACTCGATAGAATGGCCAACACTCATATCTGACATGGAAGGAACCAATCCTCTCACCATGACAGAATGGCTCAGCCTTTACATCTGACCATGGAAGGAACCAATCCTCTTACGATGTAAGAATGGCTATGGGTCTCATAAATTTTCCTTGGAGGAAACCTCTATCTAGAGAACACCAAGCTTCTCCCTGAAGTACTTGAACTTCAGCCTAGCCAATGGCTTCATCAATACATCACCTATCTGTTCCTTCGTCACAACATACTGGAGCTTCACTGTTCTCCTCTACACCATATCCCTAATATAGTGATACTTGATCTTGATATGCTTCGACTTGTCATGGAACACTAGATTCTATGACAACTTCACACAACTCTGGTTGTCACAATGTACACAAGTAGCATCCATATGGAGATCAAATAAACCAAACAGTAGCTTCCTCAACCATACTACCTCACAATTAGCTAAACAAGCTATGACATACTTTTCTTCAGCTCTATTCAGTGCCACATAGGATTTCTTCATGCTAAACCAAGAGATCACACCTGATCCCATACTGAAGCAACACCCTAAAGTGTTCTTCCTATCGATGGCACTGCCTACCCAATCTGAATCAACATAACCCTCTAGGTTAATCTTCTGATTCGCATCGTACTTGAGCCCATAATCAACTATACCCTTCAGGTACATCAAAATATGCTTTGCATCAATCAAGTGAACATGTCTCAGATCTGTCGAGAACTGGCTCAAGGTGTTCATAGCAAAGCAAATATTTGGTCTTGTGTTCATGAGGTACATCAAGGACCTAATCATCTGACGATACATCGTAGCATCAACCGAATCTGATGAAGCGTCATTCAATAGATTTAGGTTCGATGCCATAAGTGTGGCCATAGCCTTGCAGTCCATCATCCCAAACCTCTTTAGGATCTCAACTACATATTTCCCTTGTCCAAGGAAGATTCCATCTATACTCTGCCACACCTCCATACCTAGAAAATAATGGATCATCCCAAAGTCCTTCATTTTGAACTCAACAGCAAACTTTCTCTTCATATCAGTAATCAACGCATCCATTCCTGTCACAAATAGATCATCTACATATAGTAGAAGCATCACTATATTTCCATCTTCAACCTTATCATAAAGGTTGGAATCTACTTTACTCTTAGTAAATCCCAAACTGAATAGAAAGCTGTCAATTCTGCCGTACCAAGTCCTGGGTGCCTGTTTCAAACTGTATAGGGCTTTCTTCAATATGCACACACGAGACTCCCTGTCATGAGTCTCAAAGCCAAGTGGTTGCTCTACATACACTTCCTCTTCCACTACACCATTCAAGAAAGCAGTCTTGACATCCATTTGGTGTATCTTCCATTTCATCACTGCAGCCAGAGCGAGTACTGATCTGATGGAAGTGTATCTGGCTATAGGAGCAAAGGTTTGTTCATAATCTATTCCTTCTTTCTGAGAGAAACCATGAGCCACAAATCTTGCTTTATATTTTTCAATGCTACCATCTACATCATGTTTGATCTTGTAGATCCATTTGGAAGTTACAACTGACTTCCCTTCTGGTCTTGGAACAATATCCCAAACATCATTCTTCATGGTCGATTGATACTCTTTGATCATAGCATCCTTCCATTCTTTCTGTGATGCCGCTTCTTCATGACTGAAAGGTTCTTTATCAATGAAATCACAAAGTAAAGCTACATACCCGGAGCAGGATCTGGTCCTCTTTCTTTCTCTATGGTTCTCTTCTGGAGCCCCGTATCTTTCCGTAAATTGGATAATTTCACGTACCCAAGCAAGATTCCTCTTATGAGGATTCTTCTCCAGAGGTGGATCTATAGGTATTTGTGGTTCTTCAATATATCTATCTTCTTCTTGAGTTTCTTCATTCATGGTTGTATCATGAATTCTGGGTGCTTCTACTTCTTCAGGTTCTTCAGCGGGTCTTGTTCTCGATTTGTTGTAAGTCGTGTCTTCATCAAATGTCACATCCCTACTGATGTCAATCTTCTTGTATCATGGGAAATATATTATGTAAGCCTTCGAGCTTTCAAAGTATCCCACAAATATACCCTTCTTCCCTGAAGGATCTAATTTTGTTCTCTTCTCGTTTGGAATGTGTATGTATACAGGACAGCCGAATATTCTAAGATGGCTGACTTCTGGTTTCTTACCGGAGAAGACTTCTTCAGAAGTCTTGTTCTCGAGTACTCTATGTGGAGTACGGTTCTGTACATACACCATTGTTCTAGCAGCTTCAGCCCAAAGATGCATAGGAAGATCTTTATTATGAAGCATAGCTCTTGCAGCTTCCATGATAGTTCTGTTCTTTCATTCCGTAATCCCATTCTGTTGTGGATTATAAGGAGTGGACAACTCCCTCTAAATCCTTGATTCTTTGCATATCTCTTTGAATTCATTCGAAGTGAATTCTCCGCCATTATCTAATAAAAAAATCTCGATCTTCTTTTCAGTGTGGTTCTTGATCAAGGCTTTGAATTCCTTGAATTTTTTGAATACTTCATCTTTGTTCTTCATGAAGTAAACCCATATCTTCCTATAAAAATCATCAATAAAAGAAACATAATATGCATACCCGCTTAGTGAGCTTGATCACAAAGGATCGCATACATCGGAGTGGATGATTTCTAGGATTCCTTTGCCTTTGCTTTCACTACTAGGAAATGTCTTCTTTTTATTCATTCCTTTTGCACACCCTTTGCATACCCCATCATGTTTTGCTTGGAATTCTGGAAGACCTTCAACAGCTTTGCTTGCAATTGGTAGTGCTCTGTAATGCACACGTGCAAGACTTCTATGCCAAATTTCACTTGGCTCTACTATGTCATGGACCAATTCTTGTTCTGGATGGCCCTTTAATTTGTACAATCCTCCTTCTTGTTCTCCAATCACCACAGCATCATTGATAGTCTTTCCTTTTGGCCACATGATGACTTGACCATCTATGAATGAAACCCTCATTCCTTTTGCATCTAGTGCAGATATGGAGAGGAGGTTCTTCTTGAGTTCTAGAATAAACAAAACTTCCTTCATTGTTATAGAATTTCCAAATTCTAGCTTATAGGAGGATTTCCCACTACCTTTTGTTGGATACTGGTAGTCATCTCCTAGCTTCACCTTGTGAGGTGATTCATGTTCTGAAAGTTTTGACAAAGGATTCCTTAAATCCTATCATATGTATGGAACAAGCACATTAATCAAACACAAGAGACAATGAACACAATGTTTTTCCTTAGGGAAACCATAAATGGATAAAACCCCGCAACTTTCTTAGAGATAGAATCAGCACCAAAAGTAAAACCCCAAAATAGTAAGATGATCTCCAGATAGTAGTAGCCTCTTTCTTTCTAGCCCCAACAACTTCTTCTTCCTCATCTATGTGCTACAACAGAGTGTGAGTGAGTTTGTGATAAATAGAGAGGCTCACTCTCTATTTATACTAATTCCTGACTTGACAATAACTCACTAGGGCCGAATTCTCTAGGAGATTCCAATAACCCTAGGGCCTCGAAACTGTGGGGACTTTAACCCTTAAACAATAGGAGGGTTACCCACAATGACTTGACATGACTTGTTTACATTATTGAATCTCCTGATAAGAACATTGGGGCATGATATGACTCAAATACATTACAGACACTTCCCGGAATAAACATCAGGGTACAAGACATAAGATATACAATTGAATACATTTCAAAGTTACAAATACATCAACACTCCCTCTTAACTAGGAAGGTATTCTCTTGACACAATTTATCAGCACAGATCTTCTTCTCTGTATCATCTGGATCATCAATGAGTTCTCGTCGTCTTCATCTTCAAGTCATCTTCATCTTCAAGTCATCTTCATTTTCAAGTTATATTCATCTTCAAGTCATCTTTATCTTGATCTGGATCATCACTTGATCTGGATCAGCACTGCTGGATCTGGATCATCATCACTGGATTTGGATCATCATCACTGGATCTGGATCATCGCTCGATTTGGATCATCACTGGGTCATCATTACAGGTGCTATCTCTTGATTCTTCTCGTCATAGGAAATTCTACAGAGCTATCCCTTTTTCATGTTGGATGTACATCTACAGAGCCAGTCCTTTTTCATATTGGATGTATCATCACAAAGCTACTCCGTTTTCATACTAGATGTGGCATCTACACAGAGCCAGTCCTTTTTCATACTGGATGTGTCTTCACAGAGCTAGTCTTTTTTCATACTAGATGTGGGATCTACACAGAGCCATTCCTTTTTCATAATTGATGTGTCTTCACAGAGCTAGTCCTTTTTCATACTAGATGTGGGACCTACACAGATCCAATCCTTTTTCATACTAGATGTGTCTTCACAAAGCTAGTCCTTTTTCATACTAGATGTGGGATCCACATAGAGTTAGTCCTTTTTCATACTAGATGTGTCTTCATAGAGCCAACCCTTTTTCATGTTGGATGTGGGATCTACACATAGCTAGTCCTTTTTCATACTAGATGTGTCTTCACAAAGCCAACCATTTTTCATGTTGGATGTGGGATCATCACATACATCTGACAATGGAAGGAACCAATCCTCTCACCATGTCATGGATCTTATATTTGACCATGGAAGGAACCAATCCTCTCACCATGTCAGAAGGGCACATCAGGGACTCGTCACTTCCTCTTAGGAGGAATATCGATCTGGAGAACACCAAGCTTTTCCCTAAAGTACTCAAACTTCACTCTAGCCAATGGCTTCATCAACACACTAGCTATCTATTCTTCTGTCGCAACATACTAGATCTTCACTGCTCCTCTCTGCACCATATCCCTGATATAGTGATACTTGATCTCGATATGCTTCCACTTGTCATTGCACCCCGGGTTCTTCGACAACTTTACACAACTTTGGTTGTCGTAATATATACAAGTAGCATCTAACTGGAGATCAAATAGATTATATAGTAGCTTCCTTAGCCATACTGCCTCACAACTAGTTGAACAAGATGTGACATACTCTCCTTCAGCTATACTCAGTGCCACACAGGATTGTTTCCTACTAAACCAAGAGATCACACCTGATCCCATACTAAAGCAGCACCCCGAAGTGCTCTTCCTATCGATGGCACTGTTTTCCCAATATGAATCAACATAACCCTCTAGGTTAATCTTTTGATCAGTCTTATACTTGAGCCCATAATCAACTGTACCCTTTAGGTAACTCAGAATATGCTTTGCAGCAATTAAGTGAACATGTCTCGGATCTGTCAGGAACAGGCTCAAGGTGTTTACAGCAAAGCAAATATATGGTCTTGTACTCGTTAGGTACATCAAGGACCCAATCATCTGACGATACATCGTGGCATCAACCGACTCAGATGAAGCATTACTCAATAGCTTTAGGTTTGATTCCATAGGTGTGGTTAAGGCCTTGCAGTCCATCATCCCAAATCTCTTCAAGATCTGTACTGCATACTTCTCTTGTCCGAGGAATATTCCATCCGCATTCTACCACACCTCCATACCGAGAAAATAATGCATCATACCCAAGTCCTTCATTTTGAACTCGGAAGCAAGCTTTCTCTTCGTATCAATAATCAATCCATCCATACCTGTTACAAACAAATCATCTACATATAGTAGGAGTATCACTGGATTGCATTTTTCAACCTTGTAGTAAAGGTTAGAATCTGCTTTACTTTTTGTAAAGCCCGAACTAGATAGAAAGCCATCAATTCTGCTATACCATGTCCTGGGTGCCTGTTTAAAACCGTACAGGGATTTCTTCAATTTACACACGAGTATCCCTATCATGTGTCTCAAAACCGAGTGGTTTCTCAACATACACTTCCTCTTCCACTACGCCATTCAAGAAAGCAGTCTTGGCATCCATCTAGTGTATCTTCCATTTCATCACTGTAGTCAGAGCAAGTATCGATCTGATGGAAGTATATCTAGCTACAAGTGTAAAAGTTTCTTCATAATCTATTCCTTCTTTCTGGGAGAAGCCACAAGCCACGAATCTTGCTTTATATTTTTCTATGCTGCCATCTACAACATGCTTGATCTTGTAGATCCATTTGGAAGTCACCACAGAATTCCCCTTAGGTCTTGGGACAACATCCCAAATGATCATTCTTCATAATCGATTCGTACTCTTCGATCATAGCATCCTTCCATTCTTTCTTTTCTGTCGCTTCTTTATAGTTGGAAGGTTCTTTATCAATTAAATCACATAATAAGGCTACATAAATAGAACAAGACCTAGTTCTTTTCGTTTCTCTGTGTGATTCTTCTGGAGCCCCATATCTTTCTACACCTTGGATAGCTTCTCATACCGAAGCAGGTTTCCTCTTGTGAGGATTCTTCTCCTAAGGTGGATCTACAGGTTCTTGAGGTTCTTCTATTTCTCGATCTTCTTCTTGATATTCTTTGTTCATGGTTGTGTCATGAATTTTGGGTGCTTATGTTTCTTTAGGTTCTTTAGCAAGTCTCTTTCTATATTTGTTGTAAGCTGAGTCTTCTCAAATGTTACATCCCTACTGATGTCAATCTTCTTGAATCCTAGGAAGTATATTTTGTAATCCTTCGAGCTTTTAAAGTATCCCACAAATATACCCTTCCTTCCTGAAGGATTTGACTTTGACCTCTTTTCTTTTGGAATGTGTATGTACATTGGACACCCAAATATTCTAAGATGGATGACTTCTGGTTTCTTACTAGAAAAGACTTCTTTAGGTGTCTTATTCCCGAGTACTCTGTGTGGAGTACGGTTCTGTACATACACCGTTGTTCTGGTAGATTATGCCTACATATGCATGGGAATATATTGATCATGAATCATGGCCCTTGCAGCTTCCATGATTGCTCTATTATTCCTTTTTGCAACTCCATTCTGTTGTGGATTATATGGAGTGGTTAACTTCCTCTTAATCCCTGAATCTTTGCATAAGTTTTTGAATTCATTCGATGTGAATTATCCACCATTATCTGATCGAGAAATCTTGATCTTCTTTTCTGTGTGGTTCTCGATCAAGGCTTTGAATTCCTTGAACTTGCTAAATACTTCATCTTTGTTCTTCATAAAGTATATCCATGTGACTCTTCCTAGAAAACTCATCAATGAAAGAAACATAGTATACATACTTGCTTAATGAACTGGATGATATTGGACCACATACATCGGAGTGGATGATTTCCAAGATTTATTTTTCCTTGCTCTCACTACTTGGAAATGCCTTATTTGTTTTCTTTCCTTTTGCACATCCTTTGCAGACACCATCATGTTTTGTCTACATTTATGGAAGACCTTCAACAGCTTTCCTTGCAAGTGGTAGTGCCCTGTAATGCACATGTGCAAGCCTTCTATGCCAAAGTTCATTTGGTTCTACTGAGTCATGAAACAAAGCTTGTCCTGGTTGGCCCTTCAATTTGTATAGACCTCCTTCTTGTTCCCCAATCACTATTGCATCATCAAAAGTCTTTCCCTTTGGCCACATAAGAACTTGGCCATCTATAAAAGAAACCCTCATTTTTTTTGCATCCAATGCAGATATGGAGAGGTTCTTCTTCAGAACTGGTACAAACAATGCATTTTTCATCTTCATAGACTTTCCAGAGTCTAGATTATAGGAGGATTCACCACTACCTTTTATTGGATACTGGTAGTCATCCCAAAGTTTCACCTTGTGATGTGACTCATGTTCAGATAGTTTCACAAATGATTCTTTGAATCCCATCATATGTTTGGAAGCACCAATGTCTATAAGCCAATCATTACTTCCACGTGAGATAGTTCCCATGAGAGCGAAGATCAGCACATATTCTTATCCACTTGAAGAATCATCACTTTCTTGTCTGATTCTCTTTGTGGAAGGTTCATCATCCTCTTTAGCATGAACATGATGTCTTCTCTTGTTTCCCTTTTTCTTCTTTGAGTTTCCTTTGTTAGGGAAGTATTTGGATGTGACCTTTCTCATCACATGTGTAACATCTAATAGTAGATAGATCTTTTCTAGAGTGTGAAATATTACCTTTGGAGTGATGATGGTCCCTTTTGGTTTTCTTGGTGTGGATTGTGAGAGCTTGATCTTCACTTCCCATCTTTTCTTCTCAAGTTGCTATCCAAGCTTCTTCTTGAGAGCATTCTTTCCATAGTCTATTGAACTTGAATAGCTTCTTTCCGGCACAGATCCCTTGAATGAAAGATTCCCATGCCCTAGGAAGACCATTCAAGGTGGTCATCACAATCTCTGCATTCTCCACTTCTTCATCTACTACTTCCAGCTATTCCTTAATCTGAGAGACCCTTGTAAAGTAAGAATGGATGGTCTATGCATTCTAGATCTTTACATTCTTCAGTTGGTTTCTCAAATTCATCTTCCAGTTTATGTTCTTCCCTTCAAACAGTTTGGTCAGGGCATCAAACATAGCTTTAGGTGTCTTTAGGGAGGACACCTGGGGTATGAGGTGATCCTTGATTGAATCAACAATAATCCTCTTATCCATGAACAATTTATTCTTGTGTAAGGCCTTAGCCTCATCTCCATATGGAACTGGAACCTCCTCATTGATATAGGAGTCCAACTCATTTTCTTCCAAGACCAGGGAGATCCTATGCTTCCAGGCTCATAATTTATTATCTCCCTCAAGCTTTGCATCCAGCTTGGTATGATGAGACATCTTAACTGAGAACCTTAAATGGAAATACAAAAGATGTATATCTTACCAGGTCAAGATGTCGGATCGAGATCTGGAGCTAAATTTCTATAGTGCTAGTTCAGGAGCAGATTAGGGTTTGAATTTCCCAGATTTATATCCAACCAAATGCTTTGATCTTGATCTCTAAACTTCGGTTTTGAGGAGGAGATCAATCCAGGCCTGGGCTTCCTCAGAAATTCCACTTCTGTGGAAATCCCTAATTTTTGACAGTAGTGTCGGGTAAAAAACTAAAATAGCTCAGAATCGGATTCTGCTTCGACAGAAAGATGTGTCCTAGGGAGGAGAGTCAACCCAACCTTGTTTTGCTAGAAATCTATGGAGAGAGATCTAAAAAGTAGGAAGCCCTAGTTTCCACAGATGCATAGTGTCTTCTTCTCAGGTTAGCTCTGATACCATGTTAGATTTTTATCATTTAATCTAGCATTATATTAGGATCTTTAACTGAGAGAATAACAAGCACAACAATCAAACACAAGAGACAATGAACACAATGTTTTTCCTCAGGGAAACCATAAATGGAGAAATCCCTACAACTTATTTAGAGATAGAATAAGCACCAAAAGTAAAACCGCAAAATAGTAAGATGATCTCCCGACAGTAGTAGCCTCTTTCTTTCTAGCCCCAACAACTTCTTCTTCCTCAGCTATGTGCTACAACTAAGTGTGAGTGAGTGTGTGATAAATAGAGGGGCTCACTCTCTATTTATACTAATTCCCGACTTGACAATAAATCACTAGGGCTGACTTCTCTAGGAGAGTCTAATAAACCTAGGGCCTCTAAATTGTGGGGACTTTAACCCTTGAACAATAGGAGGGTTACCCACAATGACTTGACAAGACTTGTTTACATTATTGAATCTCCTGATAGGAACATCGGGACATGACACGACTCAATTACATTATAGACACTTCCCCGAATAAACATCGGGGTACAAGACATAAGATATACAAGTGAATACATTCCGAAGTTACAAATACATGAACAATGTCGAGCGTTTTCCAAACACAATTCCTAGCTCTAAACCTAGTGCAATTCCTAGTGCTATTCTAGACGGGTTTTTTTAGGGTATTTTGGGCGTTATATGGGATGCTTTTTTGGATGATTATTGGGATGTTAATTAGGATGCTAATTGGGATGCTAATTGGGACGTTAATTGAGATGCTAATTATCATCCAAAATAGTGACAACTTTTAAATTGGGACGCTAATTGGGATGTTACGTGGGATGGCAATTTGGATGCTAATTGGGATGATAATTGGGGCACTAATGATACGTCCCAAATAGTGCCAACTTTTAACTTGGGACGCTAATTAGGATGCTAATTGGGATGCTAATTAGCGTCCAAAATAGTGCCAACTTTTAAAAAGGGACGAAAATAACGCCATTAAAAGTGCCATCCCATGGAAAAGCATCCACTTTGTCCAAAAAATGATGAAAAATACACTAAAAGTGATAGTGGACGCTAAAAAGGAAGCTAAAAGAGACAAAGTGTGTACAGGGTTTTGTTGTAGTGAATGCTAGAGAAATAGTGTGATTTATGATGATATTATGTACATTGAATTAACATGACTTGCAAAGTGGTGGCTGCAAAGGATATGTTCCAACGATGGAAATAAATTAGACTAAGCATCGGACGACAATTATAGTCAAATTAGTTTGTATACGTAAATATTTTATAAATTATAAATTAGTTCTTTATCATCTAAATTAAATCTAACCTTGTTTTTTGCTACTCAGGAGACTCGTACCTCACCTTCGACATTTGTTTGTAGGAGGTCGAGTATAAAATATGGTATCATGATATGGAGTTTGTTAACCATAACTAAACAACATGGTTAATTTGTAATTGTAATTTCATTCAAAAGATTGTGAGGCGAATAAAGTAACCCTTCTGTCTTATTATAGTATTTAGTGAGATTTGCTTATGGAAGTTAGCATTTGAGTGATTGTATTCCGTAGGCTATTTTTTTTTTACACAATGATTATGGTTAAGTAATCAATGAGTTTAACTTTTAATTGGTGTGATTTAGCTATTTAACAGAAGAATTTTTATATTCCGCACCCCAAGAATATGTTCAAGTTTATGCGTATGTTACACCTAAACTAAAAGACACATAAGTTGGTCTGCCCCACACATGTATGCATAAAGAATCTAGATGAAGAAGGGGTACATGTTTGTAAATTATATATATCATTGATTCTAAATCCAATGAGAGCCCTCTATAAATATTTTATATAATCAAATTTCTCATAAAAAACCACTCATTCATTTAGTTCAAATTTGACACCACCAAACACTTGAAGCTATTTCTCCAAAACCCATGAGTGTGGGGGTTAATACTTTTAAAGTTGTGAATTAAAGATTTCGAATGTAAGTTTTCATACCTTAATCAAACTGTATGTTTACATAAATATTTTAAAATCTTTAAATGAATGGATTAACCAATTGATGGTCAAATTTTATTTGGGTTTTTACAATCTTATTGAGAATGATCTTCTCATGGAAGCACGAGAATTTAGACAATGTAAAATCAATTCTATATTTTTTACATTCATTCTCAAAACCAATGAACCCCATAGTTAAAATGGCAAAATAATATTTAAAATACTTAGAACATGCAAAATGGTAAATTTAAAATACTTAGACGAGTATATATAAAAAACTAATTACTTTAAGAGCAGTATATATATATAGAACAATATGTATATATATACAAAATGTTATGTGACTCCATGATGGATTTTCATGTAACCACGTTGAGGCTGAGAAACCTTGGAAAGGAAATGCACGTGAAGCTGAGAGTATTCGACTTGATTCTCCCGTATCCCCGTCCTTCTATTAATGTGATGTTGCATCGTTAAATGGCAAAGAAATAATGTGGGTCGTTCTTAACAAATCACCACCAATTCATCAAATGGGTAAAGCTTGCTTAACGTGACCGAATAGATAAAACTTTATTTTGAGTAGGATGCCTCAAAATAAGGTCAAATGAATTAAAGTCACATCAATTAAAGATTTGGAGCTATTCCCAAATGAACACCACATGCGTTGTGGCTAAAAATGAGTAATCAATTGTTTAAAGAGAAGAACGCTACTGTCTTGACCTTCGCATGTTTTTGTTTGAAACTTTGATTACGAAGTCGAACATAGTTATGTAATAGCAATATATGAGTGGTAAACGAGATTGTTTGGCTTGGCTTAAATGTACTGAAGTGTTTTATTTAAAGCTTTGACTGCAAGCATTGATGGTTCTGATGGAATGATTCGAGGAAGAATGTATATATTGGACTTATGCTTTCAACTAAGGTATAAAATATAGTAAAAAAATATTATTAATTCAAAAAATTGTATTTAGAGAATTAAAATATTGCATATTATTGTTTTATTTTTTTAAATCTTCATTAAGATCATAAATTATATTTTAATATTAAATTTAATTTGAGATATTTATTAAATCTATAAAGTTGAGTAACACTTCCTTAGAGATGAACAAACTTTAAATTTTTATTTATTTCCTAAATCAAAGTCTTTATAACTCATATATGTTTTATGAATTTTGACATGCAATCAAAAAACAAATTGTAAAGGATTTTGTTCTCTTTCTATTTATATTTACAAAAAATAGTAATATTATTATTTAATATGTCAAAACTCCATTTAATAATGAAAATATATATGTTGGAAATATATATATATATATATATATATAAAGTGTCGAAACTATTTGTTGAAATTTTTTATCTCATTTTGTACACATGTGTTGAGGTAAACATTTTTTTACTGATTACAAAAATTGAAAACAAAAAATTTTACCAGGTGGTTTGGGACGTATATATTTTTTGAATTTTTTTTGGTACTTACTATTTTATGTTATTGATTTTTCTTTGTGTTGATTTGGAGTTATAGACATGGTTTTGTATGTGTAAGTTTGAAAAAAAAATCATGTTCTAATACTCTTCGGTCGTGGTTTTGTAATTGTAACTAAGTGTAAAAGCATGCCTATATAAAGGTTTGTGGTGAGCAGTTGAAATTCAAGGTCCCACCGTCAAACATTGTAACATTGTTAATATTGTCATGAGATGTTAAGACTAGGCATTAATTATTTCATGACGATGTTATTTTAAGATGTAGAAATTATGCAAAAGCATACACTACAAGACACAAACATGGAAAAATGTAGAAATGATGCAAAAGCATACACTACAACGAACAAATATGCATTGGTAAGACATTAAAAGGACACTATTAGAATGAAAAAATATGTTAAGTAGGATTCTAAAATACTATAAAAAGATGTTGAGATGACATAAAAAAGACATGCCTACATGACGCCTCTTGCTTCCAAATCCATTCCATAAAATAAATCTTGACTTACTACTTTAGACATGACTAAACAAATACATTATGACCTTATGTAATACATTTTATAGCCTAGATGTCAAATATATATTAAGATACTTTCAAGGCTTAATTAAGTTTACTTTTGTTTACATTTACTCCTCTTCCATGAATACTAGAAGTTAATTACAAAAGGAAAAAAGAAAAAAATCCTTCACCAAAAAGTATTTATAATTTCTTCTTCTAAATTTTACCATTGTAGAACCATCCATTTGGTTGCATATTTTCCTTATGTGATCATATTCCTTATCCTTTTCTCTTCCACTCATTTGTATCAAATGTCCAGATCCATAACGCAAAAGTCTATCACTCTGCATAATTGATTGACCACCAAGCCTAACAATTTTATATGTTCATTCTACAACCTAATCTAATATGCTACAAAATCTAAGCAAAGGCATAAATTCATGAAATGCCCAAATTTGTGATAGTTAATTTGCACATTTGAATGAGAATTGTTGATCTTCAACCTCCATTCTTTAGATGCAATTCCTGGCTTTAAATAGGATATGGCCTATAAGGTAAAGTAGGATTTTTTTTCATCCATATTCATACAAACCTTTTCAACTCCTTTAGATTTTCCATTAATAAAATTTAAATCAAGCTTCAACATAGTCCCTAAAATACTATCAATGTTGACTAGCATTTCTTGCTCCCCAAACTAAACAACACATAAGCTGGTTTACCTCACGCGCGTATGAATAAAGAATCTAGATGAAGAAGGGGTACATGTTTGTAAATTATATATATATCATTGATTCTAAAGCCAACTAGAGCCCTCTCTGAATATTTTATATAATCAAATTTCTCATCAAAAACTCCTCATTCATATAGCTCAATTTTAACTCCACTAATAATTGTATCCTCCTTAAAACCTGAAGAACTAAAGGCTATTTCTCCAAAACCCATGACCTTGGGAGTTAATACTTTTAAAGTTATGAATTAAGTTTTTGAATGTAAGTTTATATACCTTAATCAAAATGTAAGTTTACATAAATATTTTGAAATCGTAAAATGAATTTTCAGTTAAATAAAATTCAAGGACTAGATAGTTGAAAACACTTACTTAGTAAGTTATTTTAGTATGTAAGTCTCAAGGATTAGTTCTAGGTGTTTACATCAAATATAAAAAAATTAATTCTAGAATATATTCATCTTAAACTCATATCTATTAAGCACGAAGAGGGATCTAATTTCTTAAATTTAAAATTAAAAAAAATTACACTTGAAGAAATTGGATGCCTATGGTTCAAGAAGAATCTATGCTACTCTACTACCTTTTAACACATGACAATGGGTAAATAATTTATCATCTTATATTTTAAATATTAATTATATATATATGTGAGATTTTTTTAGATCTTTTAGTTGGTGCACTAATTTGTCAAAACCTTTGTAAAAAATATTATGAGCTTTACCTTAATACAAATTACATTTGTATTCACATTTTTTAATCCATATTTATAATTTACATATTTCTACATAAATGTAAATTAAATATTTAAAATTTCAACGAACAAATTTCAAATTTATTAAATAATTCTAGGTCATTCTAGAATGAGGATGACTTAAAAAAATATGAACCCAATTTAAAATGGATAAAATACCAAAATTAAAATGGATCCATAAATAAAATGTGGAGATGCTATCACACGTTATGCCAAATGCAAAAGATTTTTTTATCTATTCTATCTAGCATTCAACAATAAGAAATAAATGTGATCTTCTGCTTTACAAATGGTAACAATCTCTGAAGTATTTTGCAACGTTAAAAACCACGGCGCATGCACACAGTTTCATTATCTATGTATCATCTTCGCTACTTGTGTTTGAATGATAAGTTGGCGAGATTTACCACGGATAGCGAGTTAATTCATCGAGATGCTTGCATCTAAAGATTTCTTGTGGAGACACTGTAAGACATAATAATTAATGGTATTATTGAATATGCAGCCTACATATTTAGCTTCAATGTTGAGTCACTGTGTTCATGCCTTTGGCAAATAAAACAATATCCCTTTCTGTGGAAAAGCTCTCATATACCATCTAATCCCATTGGATGGGGCTAGAATAATCAATATAACCCAAGTTTGCTGTGACGATCTCTGGTAAATCTGAGCAATCATTACTAGAGGTGCCTACCAGGGAAACCGATGTTGCAGACCAGTGGGTTTCTAGTGATTGGGTGGTGTATCCAAATTCTAAATATTGGATGCCATTGACTGGTGTATGAATTTCTTGCGAGAACGAAGAACTGGGCGATGATTTATGGAAGTCTAGTTTGGAATTGGAGAAGGTTGACTGACTAATAACAGGATTTCCTCTGGAATAAGAATTATATCCATCTTGAATGAAAGAAGTAAGTGGATTTGCTTCACGGTTGGGGTTAGCAATAGGGGATAGCTCTTCCTAATTCTTGTCTCTGCTTTATAAGCGTTGGGTTTAGAAGAATACGACTTAACCCGAAACCAAAAACAAAGCAGCCATCCACGATGACATTCAGCTGTTATTCATCTTTAATAAAGTCTACCCAAAAAAATGTGCATACATCAAGAATTTAAGACCACAAATAGAGAACATGATTTCTGATTTCTTACTAATATAATGAGCTAATAACTGTTTTTTTTTTGCTACAAAGCCAGACGAATTAAACAAGATTTTCAGTGATATGTATTTTATAATGGTTCTTCAAGATCAACATTGACTCTGCATAAGTAGTAAATAATTTACCTCGGTAGATCACAAGAAACCAAAGAAGATGCAACCCAAAAGAAGATCTGGTGCTAAATCTGACATAACCAAATCCATATAGCTTATACTCCATAATAAACTATACTCCATAATATCGTTGTTTATTAATGTCTTCTTCGTACTTCTACCTTTCCTGGGCATTATTTCTGGATCTTTGTCAGGATGTCAGAGCTCTTCTCCTTCTACTAGAGAGATCACAACATATTAGAATGTTGCAGGTTTGACAGAACATGCAAGATCACATCATAAGGAGTAGGAGCAGAGGTCTGCAATCTTCTACGGGACATCAATTTGCAGACAGGGGAGATGCAGAGCATTGAGAGCTCAATGGGGAGGTTCGCAGAGACACGAGAGGATACTTGGGCGGTTTGAATCGGGAGGGTAGGTTCACATTTACCAACAACATATCCAAGCCAATGTAAATGAGAGCATGGACATTCACCAAAAGCATTGAATGGCCTTCTATGCCTTCCCAGCAGTGAATGATTGTGCAGTTGGAAAATATGTTCCGGTTACAATTGAATGGCAAATTGAGAAGTTGTGATTTACATAGCCATTCATTTACTGACATAAGTGAACTATTCATTTATTTAGATAAATTATTTACATGAATTTGAAGCCATTAAAAGAGAGAAAAGAATGAACTTTGAAATGCCGATCATAGTTCTGTGAGATCAAAGCCGAAAGCATAATCCCTCTGTTTAGATTGTAAAACAGAAAATGGTGAACATGGATCTGGGAAATAAAGGGATTGGTGTGTCAAGGTGAACATTAACTCTTTGCACTTTTCTCAAAACCAGTGAGCATGATATAGTTACTAGAAATAAAGATTACTAAATGATAATTTCCTAGAGTAGAGTAGTGGATCAGGATATGAATACAAGTATGGAAGCTCGGCTATCGAAGGAGGAATTGAAGACTACATTGCTCTCATTTAAAAAAATAAAAGTCCAAGGTTGGACAGACTGGTCGATGGTCAAATTTTATTTGGATCTTTACCATCTTATTGAGGATGATCTTCTCCTCGAAGTAGGAGAATTCGGACAATGCAAAATCTATCTTATATCTTTTACATTGATTCTCAAAACCAATAAACCTCATAGTTCGAACTGCAAAATTATATTTAAAATACTTAGAACATGCAAAATTAATTTAGATAAATTTAAAATACTTAATAAAACTAAATAAATTAAGACCATATATTTTTCATCATTTCCACTTTAAAAATGTGACATAAAAAATAAATACTTACAAAATAAAATTTGAAAGAATAAATAATCTGGTACTGTACTGTTCATACATCACAGTTTGTGTCTGTCCCAAAGAAAATGCTATCCATTATACTATCCATGTATAATACTAGAAACATAGTACTAATCTCTTGAAAACACACTATTAGAAACATAAACAGAAAAAAAAATGACTGGAGATACAGACGCCTAGCCTGCAAATTGACTGTCTAGCGCTGCAATTCACTACTGAATACCAGAATAGATTCAAATATTAGATAGTAATATCTTCCTTGATGGTGTCGACCTTCGGTCTCCAGCGTTGGCCTCTCGACGATACCAACTTCTCATAAGCTTTCTCCAATTCTGGAGTATTACACAGCCTGCCGATCTCCTTACCTGCATCAACTTTGAGCCTCCCGTCTTCCATAAGCTTTCTAACGAATTCTGTGGACACTCTGATCCGACTGCCTTGGCCCTCGTCGTTTTTCTCTATCTCAAACGGCTCGCAGAGAGCAGAGGCACGTTCGATTCTGCGAAGAGAGGCTGATAAGTTTTCAGAAGGCGGTGATATTAAGGAAGCCAGCAAAACAAGCGTTAAGGGTGCCCTGAAAATTTTCTCCGGCATCACGAAATACGTGTTGCCTTCCTTAAGTTCTTGGTCGGGCGAAATGGCTGTAATTATCTGCCCGATGTACAACGTTTCAGAGTGGCAGACTGAATGTTCAGCGAATTTTTCCACGATTTTTCCGACTGTTACCGGTTTGTCAAGCAGTTCAACGTTTCCATCTGGGTGAACCAGCTGGATAGTTTTATCCCTCTTGTTTTTCTTCTTGAACTGCAACGCCATGAAACACTTGGCCATATCTTTTCTTTCGTTATGAAAAATAAAGTGATGGAAATGCAAAAATCAAAAGGCTGTGTTATTTATAGAATGAATTCGTGGGTGAAGGAATTGAACAAAAATAGTACAGCTATTTTTGTTTGACTTTGATAGCTATTTATTTGCATTTTTAATGGACTCGCTGATGGACTTTCATGTAACCCCGCTGAGGTTGAGCAACCTTGGAAAGGAAATGCACCTGAGGCTGAGAGAATCAGACTTTTTGAGGCGAAAATTGGTGGTGCTTTGTACAGAAGCGGACCGACATTATTTCTTTGCCAATTAACGATGCAACATCACATTAATAGAAGCACGGGGATACAGCTATAACCAAGTCGGATACTCTCAGCCTAACGTGCATTTCCTTTCCGAGATTGCTCAGCCTCAGCCTCTGCGGGGTTACATGGAAATCCACCAGCTAGTCGCACAAAATAGCTTGACGTTTCATTTCCAAAGGATAGCCAAGTCGAATACTGTCATAGCTTCACGTTCATTTCCTTTCCAAGGTTGGTCAGCCTCACGTGCATTTGCTTTCCAAAGTTGCTCTGCCTCCGCGATCACCAAATAGGTAAAACTTGATTTTGAGTAGGATTCCTCAAAATAAGGTCAAATGACTTAATGTGGCATTGATTCAAGGTCAAATAGGTAAAACTTATGCTTGCAACTAAGATTTAATTATAATAAAAATTTATTATTAATTCAAAAAATGTATTTAGAGAGTTAAAATACTTTAAGAGGAAATTATATAGAGTAATATGTTTTTTTTTAAATAATAAAATAATAAATTTTATTTTAATATCACTTAATTTTGAGATATACATTGAACCTATAAAGATGAATAACACTTGCTTCCAAAGAGTGACAATTAAAATTAAAATTTTTACTTATTTATTAAATCAAAGTCTCTTAACTTATATATGCCTTATGAATTTGACATGTAATAAAACAAACGGTAGAGAATTTTGTTTTGTTGTCTTTTTATTTATATTTAAAAAATTAAAAATATTATAATTTAATATATCAAAACTCTATTTAATGGAAGGTTTTTTCTTATAAATTTTAGTAAAAGTTAACAAGTAGTTTGTGTGCACTTAAAATAATTTAGTTATAGATATATAATCTATAAAAAATACATAGAGGCACCTCACCTTTCTTAATTTATGATATATATATATGAGTGGGCCTAATAGTTAAGAGCATGTATTTCCTCTTAGGAGGTCACATGTTCAAATTCAAAGGGGTAGTGTATGTACACTTATGTAGACTTTAGTAGTTAAATCACTACGCAAAGGGGGTCCCTTGTCCCACACGCAAGGGGGTCTCATACACCAAATTGGTGGCTCGCTTGGCAATGACCTTAAAAATAAATTATATATATGTGTGGTGGCATCATTCTATTAGTATTCTAATTATTATTTTAGTATATTATTATCCTATCATTCCTAGTGTTACTATTAGTAGTTATTATTTAAACCCTACTAATGGTACTATATGTGCATATAAGGAGTGCATGAAGTCCTTGTGCATGAGTGCATGAAGTAGAAGGTGAAATCACTATTCTATGTGGATTGTTTGATCAAAATAACTTATTATCTTATCTTAGAGATAAGTAAGTGTTAGAGTTATCAAGTGATAAATAGTTGAGTTTCATTATTTATTTAAGGGGCATGTTTGTTAATATTTTCTAGCATGGAAATAATGTGTGTGGTGAGTATTATCTAATACTCTTTAATCTATGAATTATTACTATTTATTTATTAGGTGGCATAAAGGTCCTTATGCAAGTTAACCACTACAGGTGTGGCTCATTGGGGTTGCTTGATATGAAGTTGCTTGTTGTAAAGAAGATCACGAGATCAAATCCCACATAGGTTTACCTATGTTGCATTTCATGTGAGCGGGTGTCAAACACCTAGGGGTATAGTGGTAGCAGGAATGGATCCTTGGACCCCATGTCATGTGAGTACTAGCCCAGCCCTAGTTGTTGATTCCCCTAGTAGAAAAAATACTCTTTAAGTGAATAATTATTGTTATTTATTTATTGAGTGGCATAAAGGCCCTTATGCTACTTAGCGACTACAAGGGTGGATACCAACTTGTCTATTTTTAGATAGTGGGACACTTGTTCCCATCATCGTTTTTAAATTTATTGGTGCATGCATATGCATGTGAAGCCAAGTGGAGTCATCCTTAACCTAACATATTTAGCTAATTGTTAGTGAGAATGCCACTCATCCTCGACCCTCATGATTCTCCTTTTTTCCTCAATTATATCCAATCATAAATTTTATCTTGAATATAACGTCATGTTTGTTTAAATTAGAAAAATCATTGGGGAAAATGTCGAACTATGGATTACTAAGCATAATTTAAAAGGATGTGTTTAATTCAGCATCCAAATATATGATATTAGTCAAATATCGTGATATCCTCATACCCAATGTTTCTATGCTTTAAAAATCTCAAATAAACTTGCAGTTAACGTTGAAGCTTGCTTCTACACCAGCACGCATGATGAAACATTGTGCATGCTCTACCTCGACATAATTATTAACAACCCATACTATTGGAAATATTAATTAATCGCAGATCCACATCATGTCTAATATGACACTGTCAGAGTCTGTAATAGTTCATATTATGTCAAATTTCCTAAGAGAATGAAGAGTTCATATCCCTCCATATATAAAGCAGTTGATTTAAATTTGTGTACATAAGTTTCTAGGTAGAAAGTTATTTCAGTCTTTAATGTAAGATGGTAGAAGTGTCTTAGTTCAGATATATGTAAAAGAAGAAGATTGTAAATCACGATGATATAGAAGAGAAGAGAAAGATAGTGTGAGAGAGAGAGTGAGTCAGAGAGGAACATAGTAAGAAAAAGTGGACAAGAAGGAAAACTATGAGAAGAGTTTGAGAAGCTCAAGCTTCTTTGTTTTTGAAATTGTTATGAGTCGAAGCTCTATAAAAGGTGAAACATCCTTGTAAAATTCCAAGTTTGTATTTGTGGTTCTAGCTCTTTGTTATGTCGTGAATATATATA
>LPNX010573333.1:0-23285 GCA_001517045.1 Pseudotsuga menziesii
TTAGTGGGATTTTCAGGGAAATATGGTAGGTAAATGGACGAATGAGCCATGAAATGGGGTAGATGAGGTAGTTAACCATTTTTGGGTGTTAACAGTGACATCAGAGGGCCGATCTCTATTACACCTATGGGTGCATTATGAACAATAGCGTCAGAGACTCCATTCAAGCCACATATTCCTTGCGGGTATCCGTGAAGGTTTAGTTTTGGACATACTCCAAGTACTCCTGGGTATATTTGGAGTCCACCCCTTTGCGTAATTTTAATCAAATCATATTTCACATTAACTTAAAATGTACTAAGAGGCAATTGCAAAACATTCACTCCGAGCACATGCAAGTACATTGATTATATTTTGAATCCATTTTAAGGCACTGGCTATTTTCTTTCTATATATATATATATATATATTGTGTCTCAGCATTGTGCTTTCGTGTGCTCATTTTGTATCTTGTCATCTATGGTTGTTTGTGGTTAAATTTCAAAATCCTAAGTAACTCATTCAATTTAACATCACCATACTAAATAATTTTTCCTTAGTAACTTAGTACGGTCTACCCCCCTTGGCTTCGTTAGGAGTTGAGCCTAAACGGAGGAGTCAAGAACAAGGTGACATCCTTGACTTGAGACTTTCCCCCAAGGACACACTGAGTGGCTTGAAGATTTCTGCCACGTGACCTAGTTGTGTGAAAGGCGGCAAAAATGCCCTCATGGAAAGCACTTCTAAGTCCAAAGCATTCTTGATTGATTCTGGAGCTTCGAACCAAATTATGGCTGAAAGAGACTCTTTTTCATCCTTGGAGACCGACAAATCCATCCCCATCCACATGGGAGATGACTCCACCATCATTTCAGAAGGACAAGGTACGGTTGATATTGAGAATGACTATTTTTCAAATGTTTTGTATGTACCATCTCTGGCATCAAATATCCTTAGTGTCTATCAGATGACACATACAGGAGTGCCTAAGAGAGTTTCTTTCATCCCAAATGATGTTGAGATAATGGAACTTGCATCTGGGAAACTCATTACTAAAGTCCTTGAAAACCATCATGCAAAAGCCTATGAGTTCTCCCACTTTGTGCCGGATGCAAAGCCCACCACTTTGCTAAGTCATGGAAATGAGGTTAGTAGGCTGTTGCATGAAAGGTTTGGCAATTTAAATTTCAAATATATGCAGCAATTATAGAAAAAATCCATGGTTGAAGGCCTCTCGGTCATCAAGGCAACCACCGGAAATTGCAAGGGCTGTGTGATTGGAAAATAGCCTGAGCACAAGTTCGATCGGGGGAAGGAAAACCGAGCTACATGCATATTGGGGATGATACATTCTGATATCAACGGTCATATGCCTATCACATCCATGAATGGATCAAGGTATCTTCTGACTTTTATTGATGATTTTTCAAGGTACACATGTGTCTTCTTTCTCAAAAAGAAGTCTGAAGTATGTGAAAAATTTTCTGAATTGAAGGCCTTGATCGAAAATGCCTCTGGGATTAAGATCAAGATATTGAGATCTGATAATGGCAGGGAGTATGTCAGTAATTATTTTATGCACATATTCTCCCAAAGTGGCATTCAGGTCCAACATTCAATTCCCTACACTCCCCAGCAGAACGGTGTAGCGGAAAGGAAGAATCAGTCTCTCAAGGAGATGACCACCTGTATGGTGGAATCAAAGAAGTTGGATGAAAATTTGTGGGCTGAATCAATGCATGATAAAAAATACATTTATAATAGGGTGCCACACTCATCCATGAAAGGGAATATCCATTTTGAAACATACTTCAGACACAAGCTGAATGTGTTGAACCTACGGGTGTTTGGGTCCACTGCATGGGCTCAGATTCCACTTGATAAAAGAAGGTGTTTGCAACCGCAAAGCATAAGATGTATATTTATTGGGTATATTGATGAATCAAAAGGTTTAAATCTACTGGATATCAAAACAAAATAGATCATCATCGAGAGAAGTGTCAAGTTCGATGACCCTCTTCAGGAGGTGGAACCAGTGAAGGAGAAAACTATTGAATTTCCTTCCTATTCTACTGAATATTTGGATGATGAACCTGATTTGGATCCTCTGATTTTGGATATTAGTGTGCATAAAATATTATATGCTTATTCAGAACCTGAAGTACAAAGTCATCTTTCCACATGGGCCCAACATACACTCTCCTCTGCAGGAGATAACATTGGAAATCCGGATGATCCAAGGAGAACCCGGTCTGATTTCCAAAGAGCAAGTATTGCGCTCTCTTGTCCTGATAATTTTCTGTATGAAAATTTCTATTTTATTCCCAAAATCCTAGTACCATGCTCGGAAGGATCCGAGATGGCAAGCTACCATGGATGAAGAGATGAATTCTCTTAAAAAAAACACTACTTGGGAGCTAGTTTCTCTTCCTCCTGGAAGAAAATTGGTTCAATGCAAGTGGGTGTTTTGGACCAAGGTTGCTGCTGATGGAAGCACATAAAAATATAAGGAAATTCTAGTGGCAAAATGTTTCTCTCAGGTCCAAGGTGTGGACTACCATGAGACCTTTTCACTGGTTGCAAAAATGGACTCCATTCACCTTGTTTTGTCAATTTCAGCATCTAAGCACTGGGAAGTGCATCATATGGATGTTAAGTCAGACTTTATGCATGTAGATATTCATGAGGAGATATACATGAATCATCTTGAGGGATAAATCACTGATCCATCTTTGGTTTGCAAGCTAAAGAAGTTACTATACGGGTTAAAACAGGCCCCAAGAGAGTGGTATTCCAAGATGGATGCCTTCCTTCTCTCGCAAAACTTCCAAAGGTGTAGATAAGATCCAAATGTGTACTTATAGAAGTATGATATTTATTTGATTATTATTTTTTTATATGTTTATGACTTACTGGTCACACAGGTAGCACAGTTGCTTCCATTTCAGCCATCAAAACTGCTCTCCACAATGCCTTTGAAATGAGTGATTTGGGGCTCCTAAAACAATTTTTGGGGCTCGAAATTAAGAAAAATTCTGATGGGATAATGGTCACTCAGTCCAAATAAATATCAGACTTTTTATTCAAGTTTAACATGGCTGAATGTAGGCCTGCACCATTCCCTTTCCTTTCAGGGATCAGCCTTGAACAAGGAAAAATCACACCTCCCATGGACTGCACTATCTATAGACAGCTGATTGGAAGCTTGTTGTACTTCACACATTCTCATATTGATATCTGTTATGCTATGAATGCTATATCAAGATACATGCAGCAGCCTTGTGATATTCATTGGAAGGCAGCCAAGAGGATCGTCCAGTATATTCAAGGAACCAGGACCTACGACATTCACTATGCTGCAGACTCTGAGCTAGAGCTGGTTGGATACATAGATTCTGATTGGGTGGGTGATTCTATTGATCAGAAGTGTACTTCCAGATATGTATTCATTTTTGATGGTGGCCCCATTTTCTGGTCTAGCAAAAAGCAGGCTGCCATAGCACTATCTTCAGCAGAGGTCGAGTATCGAGGAGCGGTGAATGCTTGCATCCAAGCAGTTTGGTTGCAATGAATTCTTTCAAAGTTTGATCTTGGTAGTACTTTGTCTACTGTCCTCTTTTGTGACAATCAAAGTGCTATTAATATATCCATAGATCCAGTTACCAGGAAGAGGACCGAGCATGTAGAGATCCACATACTATATCAGGGAGCTAGTGCATGACAGGACCATCATTATACAATACTGCCCGACTGATGAGCAGATTTGTAGACATCTTCACCAAGAGATTTTCAAAAAAGAAGTTTACTTACCTCCGTTCACTATTGGGGGTGACTTCATCAGCGTGATTCAGACTACTTTCAGTGTTCAACTTGAGGGGGGTTTTTTCCCACTTGGTTTTCCCTCCTTTCCTCACTTAGTTTGTTTTTTAGCATTGTTTCAGTTTCATCTTTGTACAGGGTGACCTATGGCCTTAATTGTTGTGGCCCTATCATTTTTATGCATTTATGTTTTCTAAATTCGCTTGAGTATAGTTTAAGGGGGGTTGTTGGAGACACTTACCACCATACACACTCATTTTGGTCAATTTGGCCTAGTTAAACCACTATCATAAGTATTATTGACTTAATTGACATTAGTGGAGCATTAAATGACATCATATAGATAACACCCATGCCTACCTTCAGTCAAGGAGGCTAACTTAGCCTTCTCCTACATTCAGGGAGGCTAACTGGAGCACTTTGGGGGTGATCTAAGTGTCATTAATGCCCCAAATTGATAAATGATGGTTACAATTAGTTAAACAAAGTAGTGAAGGTGCCTCTCCTCATTAAATTGATTATTTAATGATTATTTAATGAACTGGAGTCAACAGGGGTGCCTCCAACCATTTCTGATGTTCAATTACACTTTAGTTAAGCTCATCGGGGTTCATTGGAGTTATTGAAGCGCTACCACTTGCTGGATAGATTGCTGTGACATGTGTCTAACCTCTTTCAGTTAGACTCAGTCATTTATTGCACTTTGACTTCAGTTAGGGCTCAGTTGAGTCAATTAGGGTTTTTTATCAGTGGTTAACTTGAGTGTTGACTGTGGCTTACATTCAATTAAGCTAGACTCACTCATTCAATTTGAATTCCCTCCATGAGGATTCGAATTGCTAGTCATTCATGCTTGTAGCATGATCTTGTAATGTAATTACTCATTCTTTGTGTGAATATATAGAGAGACTACTCATTCCGTAGCCCTATTACACCATTTTCATGAGTTATTTGTTATTAATCTTTGATGAGACTTGTGTTTAGTCCCTATATCACTGTGCAGATTAATACTCACTGTCCCAAGATTGCTAACCTTCACTATATTATGAAAGTTAATGTTCCCCAACCTTCTATGCCATAGCCAAATTTCATTCACTGAATTCATATGACATTTCTCAGACTATCTCATATTTAGTATGTATACATTTTCAGGAGTTATAGAAGCAACACCAACTAATTTTCTTGAGTTCTTCCTTCTCATCTGAAATTTCTGAGATAAAAAAATGCAAATGTGCCCCTAATCACAGGTTTGTCTAACATTGAATAGACTAGGTTTTATATTTTCTACAAGTAACACATTTTTGACTTTATCTTTTCCTATATTCACGATGCCTTTCCAATAATATTACCTGAAGCATTGTCCCCAAATGTAAATTTACCCTTTTGTTTTCTTAAGTTTGAAAACTTGTCCTTATCTCCTGTCATATATTTTGAACAACTAGTGTCAACATACCAGAGATATCCTTTATCTTGTGTTCTCAAGGAAATAAGACATTCCTCTTTTGATGTTCTTTCTTTCCATAGTTTCTTTTGCTCTCTGATATCCTTTGGCATTTCTGATATTTCCATTAACTTGCAATTTCTTCCTTTATTTCCATAGTTATGACAATTGAAGCATTCTAAATCCCTTTCTTATAGAGGTGTAAATGAGTTATAATTTCTTCTCTTAACTTGACTAACTATCTAATTGTCCTTGAAGTTATAGCTTATAACCTTCAATCGTTTCCTCTCATATGCTCTACAATTCATGGCTTTGTGTCCAAAGTTAAAGCATGGAAAACAATAACCAAGGAAAATGTGAGGATACTTGTTTTGGTAAACCTTCTTTGGAATTGTCTTGAATCCCTTTTGATGGGTGGAAATGATCTTCTAGAGTTCTATGAATTCCTTGTCTTTTCTTCCTCTTTGAATATACTGAGAAGAAAAACTGCATAAGATTTTGGGCTAACTTGATTTTATTCTTCAGAACAACCTATTCCATTTTTGTTACTTGGGTTTCTTTGTATGGTTATAATCTCATCTAAAATTTTAGAACTAATTTCATATCTAGTTTGAATAAATTTTCCATCAAGCTCTTTTCTTAAATGAACTAATTCTACCTCCATTAGGATCTCACAGATTAGTTGGTTTTCTTTAAGATATTTTTCCAGCCTTTCTTCTATCCTATTTTCATCTTGAATTTCGTGTTTTAGATTGCTCATGATGTTGTTCATCTCCTTTTCTTTCTGTTGATGCTCTTCATGTTTTTCAACTACAAAACTTTTTAGCCGTCTTTATTTATTTTTGTATCTTTTTAATCCATCCAAAGCAGTGAGTAGTTACTCTTCCATATTAACCTCTGCTTCATCTTCTGACTCTTCCTTATCTCCAATTTATTTTATTTGATTAGACACTTCAATACCTAGAAAAAGGACTTCATCATCAGTATCACTAACCTCAGATGAACTGTTGTCTTCTTCTTCTTCTTCTTTTGAGTAGAAATTATTTTTTCCTTTGTACTATTTCTTAAAGTAGAATTTTCCCTTTTTCTTGTATTGTTTATTTTTTTCATCTTCATCCTCAGAGTCTTCTATGGGATAAGGACACTTGGCTTGAAAGCACCCAATTTTTCCACAATTAAAACATTTGAAGGGCATCTTGCCTTTGTACTTCCCTGATGCTTTTTGAAGTTTTTTAATAAAATTGGCTTCTTCCACATCAGATTCTTAATTATGGTCAGTCTGAGTTTTTTGCTTTTGCTTTTTTATTTTCTTGGTCACTTTGAAGGTTGCTTCTCCTTTTGAATTATTATCAATTCCTAGTCTTAGTTCATAGGTCGTAAGAATTCCATAAAATTCATCCATGGTAATTTCTCCTAACTTCTCTTGATATTCAAGGGTGGATACTCTAGGATTATATTCCATATGAAGTGTTCTTAATAATTTTTTCACTATCTCATCGTTTGCTATGTCTTCTCCTAAACCTATGATTGTATTGACAAGACTATAAATTTTTTCTAAGTACTCTGAAATAGTTTCATTATCCTTCATTTTTAGACCTTCATACTAAACTATGAGGGATTGAATTTTTGTCGTTCTTACTTTGGAATCTCCTATATATAAAGTTTCCAATTTGTCACGGAGTTGTTTCGCACTTGTACAAGATAGTACTTTTGCAAGAACCTTTTTACTCACTCTAGCTTGTAATGTATTTAAGGATTTTGCATGTTCCCAATATTTCTTCCTATCTTCTGCTTCTGTGGGAGTAATTTTTGGAACATCATATCCTTCTTCAACTAATTCCCAAACTTCCAGACCAATGGACATCATACAACTTTTCATTCTAATCTTCCAGAAAACAAAGTCTTCACCATCAAATATGGGGACTCTTATTGGCATCTTCATCTGCCGATCCATAGTGGTTTTAAAAAGATCTTCCTTCTAGTGATTAAACTGTGGTGAAGGAACATGCTCTAATAACAATTGTTAAATCAGGTCTTGCCATTGAGAGGGGGGGGGGTGGATCAGAGACTAAAATTTAAAAAATGTTTTAGCAAGTGTAAAAACCAAATTTGAACATAATAATTTATCGTGGAACCTAATAAGGTAAACCACCAGCACTTTCCTATTATTGCAAAAAATTGTTTTTTACAATATACAATAGAAGAAGATGTCTCTTCTTTTTGGATCAACACCAACTGATCAGGATGCACCCACACCCTTATTCATCAACAAAAAATGGTAGGAGGAAACAACCCCCTATTTAGTCAGTTATGACTGACAAGGAGCACCCACTCCCTTTACAGGAACCAACATACCCTTGCACCACCCTTCCACCCTTAAATCTGATGAACCATGCACACAGATTAGAAAATCTATGACACAGTCACTTGGTCTTAGTCTCCTTGGATCTAGAGACTAAAGAAACTTTATTTTCATTTTAAATTTTGTTTAAATAGTTGCCAACATATCTACACAACTGTGTTTTTCCCTCTTGGATCGTGACCATTGGCTATAGACACATGCATTCATCATATAACCTTCAACCATCACAATGTTTCATCGTGCCTTTGCACTAGACGCACCCTTTCATCCTTTCTCCATCCTAGAATCCATTTCCGCGACTCTGTTTAACATTTTTCTTATGCTTCCACACTTTCGATCCTGTAGATGGTCTTTCTGCACTTAGCTTTCTTCCTCAACCGTTACGCACCGTCGATCTCCTTCAAGATTTTCGTGACCGTCGATCTGAGGTGGAAATAAGATATTGGATGTGCCTTTTTCAAATATCATTCCATGATTTATGAACTAATCTTTCCACACCAAACGTTGCTTTCTGCACTGCAGAAGGTGGAAACTGGAAACTCAACTTTCCAGTTTTTCAGACTTTTCCCTTTCCACCTTTCCACTCCCAAAATGGTTTTTCGACCATTATCTTTCTGCACTTGCAAAGGAAAAATATAGAAACTCAACTTTCCAGTTTTTTGAACTTTTTCCTTTCCTCCTTTCCACTCCTGCAATGGTCCTTCCACCGTTGACTTTCTGCACTTTGTCTTTGTCTTTGTCTTTTCCAAGAACAACCATATTTTCTTCCACTTTTTGAACTTTCTTTTTCACACTATGAAATGGAGAAATCGAAAACTCAATGTTTCCAAGAATGAGAATATGTTCCTCCGCTTTCCAGACTTTCCTTTGTGCACTTCCTTTTTCGCACTGTAGAATGCAGAATTCGAAAACTCAACATTTCTAAGAACGAGCATATGTTCTTCCGCTTTCCAGACTTTCCTTTCCACACTGCAAAATGCAAAAGTAGGAAACTCAATGTTGCCAAAACTTTGACCTTTTGATTTCCACAATTTCGCACCCGTACTTCCGTTCCTACACTACGGAATGCGGAAGTCGGGAACTCAAATTTCCATGACTTCGCATGTTTGCAGTCTGCACTTTCGTACATGCAATTTTTTTCTAAACCGTCGATCTTCTTGCGTAACAATTCTCAGTTTTTTTTATCTTGTTTAACTACGAAAATTCACCTCGTTCTTCTGTCCTCTGCTGATATGATCCCGAACCGTCAGATCTCATGCTGGATTCTTCCTAACTATCTAGTTTACATCGAATGTGGTTCTCATCATAACTTTTCATATCTTCATGATTTCTTTACGAAAAATACTCTGCGACCGTTTCTAATAGTTGTGAAGATGCACATAGAGAATAGTTTCTATGTTCCTTGATTGTCTAACCACTGTTGACATAGTTTCTACATTCTCCATTCCATTACACACAAATATATTTTCTCTGTTATTCGATTATATAACCACTTTTACACATAGTTTATGCATTCTCCACTCCATTAAATAGACTACTTTAGATAATTGCAACTCATTACATGGTTTCTCTGGTCTTACTATCTCAGACACAAAGATTCATAACTTCAACCTTCTTCATTGTTCTTGCTGAACTTATCCTGCTAACATATATTTTTTTTGTCCTTTGTCATTCCTGAACTATTTGACATGAATGACAATTATCATCCATATTTCCAACACAATGGATTTAGTAGAAGCACTAATGATCCCAATCTGTATGTCAAAATAGAGCAAGGTGAAATTTTGATTGTATGTCTTTATGTTGATGACACGATTTACACTGGTAATTTAATGCTTGAAGAATTTGGTATAGTCATGAAAAAGGAATTTGAAATGATTGATCTAATTCTGATGAAGTACTTCCTTGGTGTGGAAGTTACTCAAACTAATCAAGGTATTTTTATTTGTTAGTATAAGTATGCTACTGATATTTTATAGAGATTCAAAATGGATAAATGCAAACCAGCAGTAACCCCCATTGATCTAGGAACCAATTTAACAAAAAATGATGATGGGCCAACAATAAATGCTACACTATATAAAAGAATGGTAGGCATTTTAATGTATTTGAATGCAAATAGACCCTATTTGATGTATGTTGTCAGTCTTATTTCTATATTTATGGAGTCTCCCAAAGAATCTCACCAGAAATTTGGAAAACGAATTTTGAGATATGTTGCAAAAACACTCGGATGGCCTCTGGTACACTCATACAATAGACAATACTCTCACAGAGTACACTAATAGTGATTTTGCAGGAAGTATTGATGATACAAAATGTACATCTAGTTATTCTTTCCATTTGGGTACAAATATGATCTCTTGGGCATCTCATAAGTAACCCATTGTCAGCATGTCTTATGCAAAAGGAGAATATGTTTTCACCTCCCCTCCTACCCTGGAGGAGAACATGAGCTCAACAGATCTATTTGATACGATAATGTAGCGTACCTGCTACTCTGATATCCCACGATGTCATGAACCCGATGCCCATACACCTGATTGATGCGTAGAACAATTTAAAACTTATTATTTATTTCTCTTTAACACAGTCATGGGTCATCTAACATCTTTTAAAATTCATTCTCAGGCTTAAAAACCACTGTAACAGTCATTCTTCCCTTGAAAGATCCCCTCTGTAACCAGAAAGGTCACTTCTGCACTGAACATGTCCTTTACACACTCCGCCTTCCACCTCCTACCCTTCTGCCTTCTGCTACGGAACCCGGGAACTAGAAACACAATGTGAGACAGAGTCATTCAAACCACTTTCTGCATTCTGCCTTCCACCTTCAGAACTTGGGAATCAAAAACATAACTTTTGACATAATTATCCATCAACATTCTTCCTTCCGCCTTCTACCTTAGAAACTCAGCAATTGAAAACATAGCTTTCGATAGAATTATTCATCCACATTCCTCCTTTTTCCTTCCTCCCTTCCTCCTTCCTCCTTCAGAACTCAGGAATCATAATCATATCTTTTAACGAAATTATTCAACCACATTCCACCTTCCACCTTCCTCCTTCTACATTCCATGGGTGGATCTTGGAAATTGGAAGACAACATTTTTCCTTAACCTTTTTCCCAGTTTCCACCTCCCACCTCCCACCTTCCGTAAGAGGATTTCGGGGTGTGGAAAACACACTTTTTCCTTGTAATTTCTGACTATTTTTTTTCTTTTGACTTCCACCTTCTGTAGGCAAATTCTGGGGTGCAAAAAACCAACATTCTGCTCTGTTTCAACTTCTCTCTTTCGTCTATGTCCTTCTGCCTTCCGTAGGAGGATTCTAGGGTGCAGCAACACTTAAGTCAGATTCCTTATGACTCTGTAGCCAGGCTTGTAGCCTCCATAATCATAAGCAGAATGAATTTAAACATACAAGTCTTATACATATGAAAATGCAGGAAAATTTAACAACACTAAACTCCACTGAAATAATTAGAAAGAATTCATAATATTTAATTCATTCATAAGAAAATACATTGCATAAATAAGAATAACAGAGAATACTTATCTTGAAGATGAAGCTGTCCCACAAATAGCTATGTCTCTACAACGTTCCACCCAAATATAGGCAAGTTGTGTTCATTAATCTCTCAACACAACTTCCACCCCCGAGATGGGCATGACTTCCACAAGGAACTGGGGAACAACATACTCACACATAGCCATATCATGTCACACGCAGTCAAGCATACAAATAGTTGGGTTTCATAAACTGTCCAGCCAAGCCAACAGACAGTTGGGTTTATTAGGATGCAGGCAATAAGCTAAATAACAGATGGGTTTCACAAACTAATCAGCAAATCCATCTCACTGTTGGATTTCACAGGCCATTCATCCAATCCATCTAACAATTGGGTTTCATAGACTACACACAGTCAATCCAACATTCACATTAAGGACTAACCAAGACAACTAACAGATGGGTTTCACAGGCTACTCAACCATGCCATCTCATTTTTGGGTTTCACAGGCTATTCAACAAAGAAAACTAGTTGGGTTTATCCGGTTGTCCAAGTAAGAATCACACATGGCCAAATACACAACAAGACACATCCAAGACAATGTTCAATTGGGTTTCACAGGCTTCCCAATCAAGCCAATATACAATTGGGTTTCATAGGATGTCAACCAAGACAATCTATGTTTGGCTTAATGAGTATGCTAAATTAGTGAAAATGTAGAATGGCTAATCTAGTGGCTAATTCAAGAGCTAGGGACACCTCCACAAGATCTATCTGGCATGGAATCGACAATACCTACACACCCAACACAAGGAAGCATCCCCTTCTCTCCTCCAAAGTCCCTCAGTTTATTCCTTCCCTTCCAGTGCTCTCTGGGGTGTGCATAGAAGATTCAATCACCACTCTTATCTTTTTGTGAGGTTCATCTCTAAACTAGGTTTATCAATCCCATTCCTCGTCTCTTCCACTCCTAAGTCTTGCATATAGTTAAGACCCAAACCAGGGTGCACATAACAACAAACCATAGGGGAACATAGGAACACAGGGCTTCACTCTATAACATAGATAAAAAGGGTCTTATACAACTTTGTAGTTCAAGATAACACTATAACCCATCATCCTGGGTCTCGACCAAGGAAAATACTTGCAGAAACACGTAGCAACACCCTGTTAGCTCTTGGTGTGTCTGCGGAATAGGGAAGAATGATCAACGCGTAAATAAATGAACCATGCACAAAGAAAAACAACAAAACCTTATCATGACTGAGTGAAATATGTACTAGCACACATCCCCATGCTTACTTGGTCAGAATCAAGAACACTGCTTCCCAGACTACAAGCTACAAGCAAGCTCAACCACGAAACTGACTGTCATGCCTTGCTCTTCCCAAGCCATTAACTGTTTCAACCGCACTTGTGGAAGAATTGAATGATTGAGTGTAGAGGAAAAAAAGGTAGCTGAGGGTTTATGGGTCCCCCCAGTGACATCTGGTCTCACCCTATGGCTTAAGAGTTTGACTAACTCCCCTCCCTACTCCTTATGATATCATGGCCCCATCTCTTTCACGTTGCAGTGCATATCTAGCCGTGGTATTTTATTAAATTTTATATTTACATGATGACTTCAAAATATGCTGTGCTTGAATAGCACCACAACCATAGGTATCAAACTTGATCACCTATACACAAAACATCAAATTGATGGATGGGCCTTGGCCTTGATCTCCTTGCCATGATTTACATACAATATATATATCATGTACAATTTCAATACCACGGGTTCAAAATTGGGATGTTACATTCCCCTCCCCCTTCATTAGCACTCTCCTTGGTGCTTTACAAAATTGAATAAAGTTGGATGTGCCAATTGCATGGCATCCTACATCTCCCACGTAGCCTCATTAGGACTGTAGTGCTTCCACTGCACCTTTAGCTATCCAACAACTCAATTCTGGAGCATTGTGACGTTCCTGTCGAGGATGCACAATGGATAGGTTTGGAACTCTTTCTCGGGTTCCACCTGGATCACATCCCAATTTATCACATGGTTAGGATCATGTACATATTTCTTAAACAAAGAAATATGAAAAACATTATGAGCTCTAGTTCTAGTAGGAAGTGCAAGTCTGTATGCAACTGGCCCTATTCTTTTAAGCACTTCAAAAGGCCCAAAATATCTAGGTGACAACTTGGCACAACTTCTAAGATTCAAGGAACTCTTCCTTGGCCTCACTCTAATATAAACATGATCCCCAACACTGAAATCTCTATGCACTTTAGGCTTATATCCATAGCTTTTCTATCTATCTTGTGCTACTTCCATGTTCTGCCTAATCTTTGCAACCTCTTGCTCCATTTCCTTGAGCAATTATTGACCAAGCACACTCCTATTCACTGGATTATCCCAAGACACTGGTGTCCTAAACCTTCTTCCGTACAAAGCTTAATGTGGACTCATTCCCAATGATGCTTGTTTTCCATTATTATATGCAAATTCTACCAAGTGTAAATAATCTTCCCACTTGGATGGTTTGTCCATCACATACATCTGAAGCATCTCTACAAGCACCTAATTCACTCTCTCTATCTGTTCATCAGTTTGAGGATGGTAGACAGTGCTGAAGTTTAACTTGGTACCCAAATATGTGAACAAACCCTTCCAAAACTTGGGATCCCTGTCATAGATTATTGCCTTAGGAAATCCATGCATTCTGAAAATATTCTTCATGAATATTTTTGCAAGGGAATCAGTATTATATGTGGACTTAACTGGTATAAAATGTGATTCCTTTTTCAACTTGTCCACCACAACCATGATGGAATCACGTTGTCTCCAAGTCATTGGAAATCCTGTAGTAAAATCAATGGAAATAAATTCCCATTTCCATTCTAGAACTGGCAAAGGATGCAACAAACCTGCTGGGTGTTGATGCTCAACCTTTACCTGCTCACATTTCATGCACTTAGAAATATACTCAATAATGTCCTTTTTCATTCCTGGCCAAAAAATACTGCTTCATGGCTGTAGCAATTGTCTTCTGATATCCTAGGTGACCAGAATATGGAGCTTAATGGATTTCATCCATAACAATTCTGCTCAATTCTGCGACATTTGGAATATAAATTCTATTCTTATAAGTAATAAGTTCATCTTATTCCAATTTATATCCCTCATACTTCATTTCAAGTCTTTGCTGCTGCAACTTGTCATTGATCCGCACATACATTCCATCCTAAACAATATGATTAACAATATGTTGTCTCAAATCTGATTGTAAGGTACTAAGAGATGCCACAAGCATTTCATGCACCTTCCCATTGAGTGCATAAACCACTTTATATTCTTTTCCTTTTATGTGTTTGATTTCAAAGTAAAACTCACATAAAAACTCCAGCCATCTAGATTTCCTAGAATTTTGAGTAGACTGATCAAACAAATACTTCATACCACAATGGTCTGTCCTTAGCTGAAATTTTCTTCCCATTAAGTAATGCCTTCACATATTGAGAGCATGTGCTATGGATGCAAGTTCTAAATCATTAGTAGCATAGTTTTTCTCATGATCCTTCAACTTTGTTGACTCATAACATACCACATCACTGTCTTGCATAAGAACTCCTCCAAGTCCTTGATTACATGCATTGGTACACACCACAAAGTCTTTTTCTCGGTTTGCAATTTTCAAAACTGGTGCACTTCTGAGAAGATTCTTCAACTGTTGAAATATTTCTTCACATATTGGTCTCCATTCAAATTTTAACCCCTTCTTTTGCAAAGAATTGATTGAATGTGCAACCATGGAGAATCCTTCAATGAACCTCATGTAGTATCCTTCAAGTTCCATAAAAGATCTCATATCTATCACATTTCTTGGGTTCGACCAATTCATAATGGCCTCAATCTTCTCAGGGTCCACATATATTCCTTCCTCTGAGATAATGTGACCCAAATAATGAATTCTATATTTATAGAAGTCATATTTGCTCAACTTTTCATACAACTTATTCTCCCTTATCAATTTCAATGTCATTCTCAAATGTTCTTCATGCTCTTCCTCAATCTTAGAATAAATAAGAATGTCATCAAGGAAAAAAAGAACAAACTTGTCCTCATACTTGCTAGAAACACTATTCATGAAACTCATAAATGTAGCTGGTGCATTTGTGAGACCAAATGGTACCACTACAAACTCATCATGTCCATACCTTGTTCTGAAGGATTTCTTATGAAGATCTTCATCCTTGATTCTTACCTGATGGTAACCAGACCTCAAGTCAATCTTCAAAAATACCTTTTTTCCTTTCATTTGATAAAAAAGGTTATCAACTCAAGGTAAAGGATATTTATTCTTCACGGTAAATTGATTCAACTGTCTGTAATCAATACACAACTTCAGTGTACCATCTTTATTTTTCACAAACAAAATTGGTTCTCCCCAACGAAATACACTTGGATTGATATACTTCTTTTCCAATAACTCTTGTAGCTGCATCTTCAACTCTAGCAATTCTGGTGTGCTCATCCTGTGGGGTGTCTTGGAAACTGGTGCTTCTATAGGAACAAGGTCAATTGTAAAATCAATGTCTCTCTTTGGAGGAAGCCCTGAAATTTCATTAGGAAAAACATCCTTGAATTTTTGCAACACATGAAAGTCCTCCAACCTAGGAGTTTCATTCTCTGCTGCCTCCAAAACAATGGATGCATACAATTTACAACCTTTCCTACATAACGTTTCTAGCTACATTGCTGAAATATTCCTAACAGAAATCACCCTTAGAATGCCTCTTACAACCCTTGGATTTCCTTCTTCATCCATGGACTCAAAAGTCTTGTTATAATAGTCAATCTTGACTCTATGAAATTCTAACATTCCAATGAGAATATCGTAAGAACCAAGTGGAAGAAAATTCAAGTCTGCACAAGTGACCAACCCATCCATGAATAATGGACATTTCTCTACCACTTCACTAACTTTTCTATTGATTCTAGTGGCTAGTTGAACTAACCATGATTTTCTATGCTTTAACTTCTTAAAAGAACAAATCTCAACAAATCTAGGAGTAATATAAATGTGAGTAGATCCAAGGTCAATCAAAACAGAAATAGATTGCCCAACAATATTACCTTGAAATTCAACCACAGTTGACTGATGATCTTCCTAGCATTCCTCTAGCACTGCATAAATTCTAGGGACGGTCCTTTCTACTTAACCCATCGTTTCAACTTCTTGGATGTTGTGAGATTTCCTTACATACCCATTCTCAAGCGGATAGTTCCTGTGCATATGGTTATCTCCACATCTCCAGCATTGGAGTGGTTCTCTGATCTATTTTGGATCTCTTGGCTTGTCTCCCATCACTTTGGCTGGCTTAGTCACAGCTTGTGATGGATTCCTTTGTTGATTCAGGAAGTGAGAAGGTTTGAAACCTCTCTTCCTTAGGTCAAAATTTTCATTCTTCTTGTCCTTCCATTCCTTATGGATATTAGGTTTTCTTTTGTTTTGATTGTAGCGATAGTTATCCTTCCTGGTATCCTCTTCTAGAGTTCTAGGTTCATCAAACTCAATTCCATCCTTGTAAGACTGAGGTATCCCACTTAGAAAACACTGAATTTTCACTTTATCATCCTTGATGTATCTGACATACCTCAACAACTATAAGAATTTGTTTGCATATTCTTCCATGGTAAACTATCCCAACCTCAGCTCACGGAACTCCTTGATATTGTCATCATAGTACCCATGAGAGAGGTACTTCTGCTTGAAATACTTCTTAAACTGCTTCCACACAATCTTTCACTCGTTTATCTTCTTTACTTTCCTGAGTGATCCCACCATATGGATTATCTTCCATTCAGAGTGAAGATGGCTACCCTTTCCTTCATATTTCCAGAGTAGTCTTGGACTTGGAAATACTTCCTTATCCCAAGAAGCCAAGTTTCAACTTCTTAACCAATATTTATCTCACCATTAAAGGTAGGACGCCTTGCCTTCTTAAATTCATCATGTAAACTATTTTGGTAACACCTCTTCCTCTTATCCATGTGAGATGAAGAGATTGAACACCCAGTGGATCCTTCAGAGTCATATGATCCACTAGAAGACCTATTTCTTATTCTGGTACCGCTCCTACTTCCTTCTGGATTTACTTCTTGATGCCCACAATTCACCCACCCTTGGATGTCTGTCAAAATCTGCAGCATGGCTGCATTCAACTGATTCTGCTCTTCTAGAGCTTTAATCATTCTTTCATTGTCTTCTCTATAACTCTGCATCTCCACCCTTAGGATTCTCATGGTGGCTACAATATCTGGGGGAGTATCTTGATATCTCCTCCCATTAGATTATGTCTCAGCATTCTCAACATGAATCTTTTTCCCCATGGCATCCACCTCGTTCCCATAGGGATCCTGTGCATCACTCATGTTGTAGGTTCTCATGGTTGAGCCAAAAACCAAATTTTCCAATATGCACTGTGACTCTGCAAAATGTGTTAATAAACACTGTTAGATAATCTCAGAACTCAAAAACCACTTATTGTGGAACCAATATATCTAAAAACTATTCACCTAGCCCATTTAGGACCAATGTTGTAACCATTAGCTCTGATACAACAATGTCACGTCCTCTCCCGCCTTGGAGGAGAACATGGCCTCGACTGCTCTCTATGATACCACAATGTAGCATACCCACTACTCTAATATCCCATGATGTCATGAAATTGGTGCCCATGCACCTTAATGATATGCAGAATCATTTAAAAATTATTATTTATTTCTCTTTAACACAGTCATGGGTTATGCAACATCTTTTAACATTGATTCTCAAGCTTAAAAAACATTGTAACAGTCGTTTTTCCCTTGATAGATTTTTTGTGTAACCGGAGAGTCACTTATGCAGTAAACCTATCATTTCTGCACTCTTCCTTCCACCTTTTTCCCTTCTTTCTTTCGTTGTGGAACTTGGGAACTAGAAACACAATGTACGATGGAGTCATTCAAACCACTTTCTAGCTTCCTCCTTCTACCCTTCCACCTTCCACCTTTGAAACTCGGGAATTCAAAAGATATATTTTGACGAAATTATTCAAACACATTCCTCCTTCCTCCCTTCCACCTTCCTCTTTTAGAACTCAGGAATCATAAACATAACTTTTGACGAAATTATTCAACCACGTTCTGCCTTCCACCTTCTGCCCTTCCTCCTTCTGCCTTCAGAACTCGGGAATCGAAATCATAACTTTTGACGGAATTATTCAACCACATTCCACCTTTCACTTTTTCGCCTTCCACCTTCTGCATTCCACAGGAAGATCTCAAAAATAAAAAAAGACAATGTTTTTCCTTAACCTTTTTCCCATTTTATGCCTCTCGTATTCCACCGTCTGTAGGTGGATTCTGGGGTGTGAAAAACACACTTTTTCCTTGTAATTTCCTGCTCTTTCTCGACTTCCTACTTTTTCCTTCTGTAGTCGGATGTCGGGGTGCAGAAAAACAACATTTGTCTTTGTTTCAACTTCTCTCTTCCTCTTCTCGCCTTCCTCCTTCTGCGGGCGAATTCCAAGGTGCAGAAACACTTGAGTCAGATGCCTTTTGACTTTATAACTAGGCTTCTAGCCTCCATGATCATAAACAGAATGCATTGAAACATACAAGGAATATATAGATGCAAATGTAGGAACATTTAACAATAGTAAACTCTACTAAAATCATTAGCAAGCATTCATCATATTCAATTCATTCATAAGCAAATACATTGCATAAACAAAAAGAACAAAGAATACTTATCTTGAAGATGAAGTTGTCTGCAACTAGCTATGTTGTTCCAATGTTCCACCCAACCATAGTCCAGTCGTGTTCATTAATCTATCAATACAAATGCCACTACCTAAGTTGGGAATGACTTCCACAAGGAACTAGGGAACACCAGACTCACACACATCCATATCATATCACAAAGAGTCAATCCAACACATAGTTGGGTTTCACAGACTGTCTAACCAATCCAACACAAAGTTATTAATCTTGTATATTGATCTAGGAACAAAGCATCAATCTCATCAAAGATTAATTAACAAATAACTCATGAAATGGTGTAATCAGTCTACAGGAATAGTAGCCACTCTGTATTCACATAAAGAATGAATGATTACAATTACAATGTCATGCTACAAGCATGAACGAATGAGCAATTTGAATCCTCAAGGAGGTCATTAGAATTGAATGAGTGAGTCTAGCTTAACTAACTGTAAGCCATAGTCCACACTCAATTAGCCACTAATCAAAACCCTAATTGACTCAACTGAACCCTAACTAAAGCCGAAATGCAATAAATGATTGAGTCTCAATTGAAAGAGATCAGACACATGTCGTAGCAATCCAACCATCAAGTGCTAGCACTTCAATGACTTCAATGAACCTCGATGAGGTTAACTGAAGTTGAACTAAACATCAGAAGTTGGTGGAGGCGCCCCTGTTGAATCTAGTTCATTAATTAATCATTAAATAATAAATTAAATGAAAGGAGGCGCCTTCACTGACCTGTTTAACTGATTGTAACCACCAGTTAGCAATTAGGTGCATTAATATCACTCAGATCATCCCCGGAGTGCTCCAGTTATCCTCCCCGAATGTAGGAGAATGCTAAGTTAGCCTCCTCGACAGAAGGTAGGTGTGGGTGCGACTGGATGATGTCATTTAATGCTCCACTGATGTCAATTAATGTCAATAATACTTAGGATAATGGTTTAACTAGGCCAATTTGACCAAAAAGAGTGTGTATGGTGGTAAATGTCTCCAACACCCCCCCTTAAGCTGTACTCAGGAGGAGTTAGAAAACACAAATGCATAAAAATGCTAGGGCCCCGGAAAATAAGGACATAGGTCACCCTGTACAATGCCGAAACTGAAACAATGCTCAAAACAAACTAAGTGAGGAAAAGAGGGAAAACCCAGTGGGAAACCCCCCCCTCTCAAGATGAACACTGAAAGTAGTCTGAATCACCCTGATGAACTCACCCCCAACAATCAATGGAGATAAGTGAACTTCTTTTCTGAAAATCATTTGGTGAAGATGTCTGCAATCTACTCATCAGTCAGGTAGTATTGCAGAATGATGGTCCTGTCATGCACTAGCTCCCTGATATAGTGCATGTGGATCTCTACATGCTTGGTCCTCTGCCTGGTAACTAGATCTATGGATATCTTAATAGAGATTTGATTGTAACAAAAGAGGACAGTGGAAAAAATACTACCAAGATCAAACTCTGAAAGAATGCCTTGCAACCAAACTGCTTGGATGCAAGCATTCACCACTCCTCAATACTCAGCCTCTGCTGAAGATAGTTCTATGGCAGCCTGCTTTTTGCTTGACCAGAAAATGGGGCCAAAACCAAACATGAATACATATCTGGAAGTAGACTTCCAATCAATAGAATCACCCACCCAATTGGAATCTGTGTATCCAACCAGCTCTAACTCAGAGTCTGCAACATAGTGAATGCCATAGATCCTAGTTCCCTGAATATACTGGAGGATCCTCTTGGATGCCTTCCAATGAAGATCATGAAGCTTCTACATATATCTTGATACAACATTCACGACATAACATATATCAGGCTGATAATGTGTTAAGTACATCAAGCTACCAATCAACTGTCAATAGATAGTGCAGTCCATGGGAGGTGTGCTTTTTCCTTGTTCAAGGCTGATCCCTGAAAGGAAAGGGAATGGTGCAGGACTACAATCAGCCATGTTAAAATTGACTAACAGTTCTGAAATGTATTTGGACCGAGTGACCATAATCCCATCAGAATTTTGCTCAATTTCGAGCCCCAAAAATTGTTTTAGAAGCCCCAAATCACTCATTTCAAAGGCATTGTGGAGTGCAGTTTTGATGGATGAAATGGAGGCGATTGTGCTACCTGTGATCAGTAAGTCATAAACATATAAAATAGTGATAATTAGATTACCATCATACTTATGTAAATACACATTTGGATCTGATCTACATCTTTTAAAGTTTTGCGAGAGAAGGAAGGCATCCATCTTGGAATACCACTCTCTTGGGGACTATTTTAACCTGTATAGTGACTTATTTAGATTGAAAACCAAATATGGATCAGTGATGTATCCCTTACACTACTACATTTCGATCCAAAATCCGACGGTTACTTCCGACGGTGCGTGGATTTCTCTTTTTAAACCTACCAAAAATCACAAAGTTAAATTTTTTTTTGTAAATGTAACCGCCAGCGTCGCTTAAGCGACGGATATTCTCATAACCGTCAGTTAAGCGACGGATATTCTCATAACCGTCAGTTAAGCGACGGATATTCCCATAACCGTCGCATATCCGACGCTTAGGCTAAATACTTTACATCAAGCGCAATACTTTTTATCAAAGCATAGCTAATGAAAAAACTATGATTTTAACTAACCGTCGCATATCCGACGCTTAGTTTTAAATTGAAAATCGTATCGGTATTATTGCCGCGCTTTCCACTTCACTTGCAAATGCTAAAGATCTTGGAGATTTTGATTTGCTTCAGGGATTGTATGGAAACAGTTATTGCAGGAGGTCATTGATTGCCATCAGTGCCAGAAGGTAAGATACACCCAGTGGTCAACATAATAGCCAGGAGGTAGGTTTAACATAAACTTTCACAGGCTTTCACTAGGGGCGCCTTATGCCCTCTATAACCTTTATCCAGTCATATAATACATGCGATTACTTAGTAGTGTTAGGTGCGCGGATGGATACTGATCGGATGAGATAAAGAGAAAGAAAAGCAGTCAGCCAATAGTAGTTGACAGAGGGTCATTTACAGAGGGAGAATAGCCTGGTGGAGGCTTAGATCCAGCCTTATTTCTGGCAGCATTATGAGCAGTTACCAGAGCAATACCAGGAACAGTTCCAAGAGCAGCACTACAATTAGGATCATTTCAATCAGCAGTTCAAAGAGCAGTCGTATCAGCATTCCCAGCCAGTGAGTTGATGCAATGCAATCCAGACCCCAGATCTTGGGCGGAAGCGCGCTCCATTTGTCTTTTAGGAGGAATGTTTTGTTTTTGTCGAGATAGGTTACACAGGTTTTCTTCCTGTAATCTAAGTAATAAGAACGAAGTTATATGTTTGTAGACAGAGCGTGAGTTATAGGCAGTTTACGCAATGGAGACAGAGTTCCTGCCCCACGTCAGTGTGCAAGTATAAAAATGGCCATTATATGAAATGCAGGCCTGTTAGTTGTTAAATCGTTGATAATGACTTTAACTTCTACACTTATAAAATGTAGGTCTAGTCGAGATGAATAACACAAGTTTCTTTAATATGCACCACTCAAAGTTTTTTCCACTTATTAGGGTTGTTTAAAAAGAAATAGGTCTTTTGTGAGCTCTTTTGTTATGCAGAAAGCCATGGTGCAAGTTTTCCCCTCTTGGGGAATTGGCTTGCATGAAAGATTGGAAATGGTAAGAAGGTTAAGATACGACAGGACCCTTGGATAGGCAGTTCTGGTTTTCATTTACTATCTAACAATGTCTTGAATGTTCTTAACCAACAAAATATAGTTTCTTTAGCTGATGCTGCGGCCTTAAGCATAGGATCTCTGTGGCAGTCTGAATGGGAAAATGCAGAGGACTTAGTTGTGGTTGTCCTTTAAATTCCTTTATGTATTTCTTTTATTTGTATGAATAATGCAATGCCAATAAAAACAGGGTATTAGCTTCCTCAAACAAATTTTTTCCTGTCATTTATTTTTCTGGTACTTGGTGACATCATATGCAATTGAAAGTACTGGTGGTTTTGGCAGGTAATATGCTAAAGCACAATACAGAAGATACTGATAATTTATCACCAATGGGAAGAGACGAGGCTGTCAGAAAATATGAACTGTAGGTTAAGAATTGTCCATTTTTTGTAGGTTCTTTCTTCCTCTTAAAAGCATCAAATCAAGTTTCGTAATATTCCTGTTATATGAGTTATATTTTCTTATTTCAAACTATACAGTGGTGTGATCTGATACATTTTTCTTTGTGCTCTTCTTTTAGTCTCTCAGAACTGGAGAATCGGTCATCACTCTTATTCCAAATATCAGGAAGCAATCAGGTGTGTCTAATTTGTCAACTGCTGGAGTATCTCTCCCAAGTCAGTGGTCAGCAGAGAGAAATGGGATCC
>LPNX010573338.1:0-12608 GCA_001517045.1 Pseudotsuga menziesii
TTGCTACATATAGTAGTTCTCTCAAACTCTGCTAGCTCTAGAAAGAACTAGATAAATGTGCATGTTTGCATACATCTGCAATGGCACCAACCTGATGGAATATCACTATATATTAACCCTCTAGTAGTGCACCAAAATTGAGAATTAACAATGGCGACTCAAGGGGACGACATCCCCTTGCAGAGTGTTAAACATAGTTGAATCTTTCTACTCTAAAGCTTTGAGAGTGATCCATGGGAAACCTACCGTTATCAATAGTGCTTGTTCAATGGGCAGTGGAGTCAATTGCATGGTAGCTCGACTACTCAACTGGGATGAGCTAACAACCATGCCTACCCATATGCAACCGAGACCTGCAAACCATCTAGGAAGTACACTCCTTCCATTGGAACTAGATCAATGTGGATGTTTGGATACACTTACAATGGAATCTCGTTGGATCTTAACCCTCAAGTAGTGGAAGAACAATTGGGGTTTGACACGGTGGGAGTTGTAAGTACATGGAAAATCTTGGAAGAGATCATTGGACAACTATCAAAGGGATCTTTCCGTATGTACAGGGCACTAATGACTGCATCGATTTGATATCAAGTAGATGGAAGCAAGAAGCTTGAGATATCTAGATTTGATTGGACAAGTGATGTGGACAATGCAAAGTCCACTGGTGCATATATATTGATACCATTTGAAGAAGTTGTGATTTGGAGGAGTAAGAGGCAACATGTGGGTTGCCAATTCTAGTATTGAGAGAGTTAGAACTGACAATTTTAGTCAGTTTAAGAGCGAAGCATAAAAATTTATAGAGTGCTGTTTAGAAGTTAAATGAAAATTGTCACAGACGTACTATGACATTTGAAGATACAGAAGTCAGATCCTAGGCTTCATTTATTAATTTTGCTGATGATCTTTGAAAATTGAAGAGGGGCAGATGGGTAGTGTATTTACCTCAGCCGCAGCAACGGGAAACAGAAGGCCGACCGGAAGCAGCAACCAATGCGGAACAAAACCAATGTCACTGCCACCACGACCACAGCAGCTAAAACCGCCCGAGCCAGCACAGTGCAGAAACGCCACAGCAGACGGTAAAAGCACCTGCACCAACCCGAGAACAGAGCAGACCAGACCGTAAAAGCAGACCAGCAGACCAAAACGCAACACAGCGCTAATGTCACAGCGACCAGCCACCACAGCCGAAAGAGCCGCCCGAGCCACCACAGCCAAACGATGATCAACTATTGCCAACCGCAACACAGCGGTAACGTCACAGTGACCAGCCACCACAGCCGACAGAGCCGCCCGAGCCACCACAGCCAAACGATGATCAACTATTGCCAACCACAACACAGCGCTAACGAACAGCCAAATGCAACACAGCGCTAACGAACAGCCACCACAGCGCTAACGAACAACCACCACAGCGCTAACGAACAGCCACGAACAACCACCAGCGCTAACGAACAGCCAAACGCAACACATCGCTAATGAACAGCCAACACAGCGCTAACGAACAACCACCACAGCCAACACAGCGCTAACGAACAGCCACCATTGCCAACCAAATCATTCACATAATTCGCATCGTGGGCGTAAAAAACGTCAAACAGTAATCTTCCATTTGTATATATAGAAACTTCTTTCGGCCGAATGTTTTTTCGGCCAAAAGATTCTTCGGCCGAAAGTTTGTTCGGCCGAATAATTCTTCGGCTGAGAAATTAATCAGACCAATGGTCCTAGCCGGACGTGATTTTCCCGGCAAACTTTGCAAGCCGTTCACTACGAGGCACGCAGTTAACTTTTATCTTTCGGCCGAAAAGTTTTACATTATTTCGGCCGAAAGATTCTAGAATACGATTTTGGAAGCGCATTTGTCACGGAATAGACACCCAACTTCATGATTTCACCCTAATATATCATCTAAGGCAATTAACACTAGATTTTAATAGACATTTTTTTGTATTATGTTTTCATGTGTTAATGAAGAAGAGCTCTATGCTCTTGTTTTTCATATCTATGTGTTTTTTTCCTTTGCTTCCATTATTTGACATTGTATCAGATCTATAAGGAAAATCCACCTTCACTAGCCTCGTAAAGGATATTAAATATGCCAAAAAGAATCCAAGATCAACATCTACCTCTCTAGTTTCTTTCTCGTAGGTCGACCCATTGTTTGTGCTAGAGGTAGTCTTCATTGCCACTATTTGCAAGTTGTGGATGAATGTTTGCATCCATTAAATAATATAGCCCATTTTCTTGCTCAATATATCATAGAGAAATTGATTGATTTGAAATCTAAGAATATTGTGAGAACATCCTTCTCTATTATTTAATAGGTGTAGCCTTAGGTGGAAAAAAGAAAGGAGCAACCATTTTCTAGTTTAGAGCTGCCATTGTGTATTTGAAAAGTTGGAATCATTATTTTTTTAGATACCATTTTGATTAATAGTTATCATCTAAGTAGAGATAAGAGTTGACTGTGCAGATGAAGAGATACACACACCATCAGTGAGAAGGAGAACTCATTGTGAACTCAGAAAACCTTAAGAAAATGAACGACTAATATCAAATATTATGTCCAAGATCGAGCAGTTGAAAAGAATTCAAGGTCCTCATTGTAAATATTGAAGGGAGAGTCTCTTTCCACCTTGATTGAATAGTGACCACATGATTCGGAAATTTGATCCAACGATTGAGAATATTCATGGCTCACAACCCCGCACAGATTTCAAAGGAAGAGTTTGGCCTTGAAATTTATAGACCTGTGACAAAGATTCACTCACCAATTAGAAATAATTTTTTTTAAGTTTGCAAATGACTATCGTATGACTCCCTATATATTTGAATGAAATAGTTGTTGGCATTGCTTAGTAGTTATTGTTGACCCCACATTGCGGATGAAACTTTAAGCACATATGCAAGGAAAGTTGTTTCATTTCTTCTTTTTTGGAACAATGTTGCTGATTTAGAAGTTAGTGTTGGAAATATTAATTTCTTGTAGATCAGTATCAAATCTCACCTGACTCTGCCAGAATCCATATTAGTTCAGCCTTTGTACAAATAGTCTAACAAGATTGAAGAGTCCATGATTATGTAATGTAAACTAGTCAAATTACATTTATGAACTTAAGCTTCTAGGTGGATAGTTATTGCAGTCTTTAATGTTAAGTCCGTAGATTCATGGAAAATTAAATTTTAGTTTTTCAATAAATAGAAGAAGAATATTTTAAATCAAAGAGAGAATTTTGAGCAGAGAGTGAAGAGAATAGTGTCGAAGCTTAAGCTTCTGTGTGTTTAAAAATGTTGAGACCATAAGCTCTGTAAAAGGTAAAATATCTCTGTAAATTTCCAAGTTTACATTTAAGACATATAGTTCTCTCTAATTTTTGGACAAGTTATCTAAATCGAATAGTTTATGGTTGAATACATGTTTGTTTAGCGACACACTCTCTCTAGAATTACTTGAGTAAATGTTGTTTACATTTATAGTTTTAGTGAAAGATCAAAGAATCCATAAACATTTCACCCATAAAATTTTGAGGTTTTAAGACAGAGTGGTCGGGCTCATGTCATCGTGAATGTTTGGTTATATGATCTTTTAATTCTGTCGAATTGTTGTTTTTTCTAGTTTTACTTCATGTTACTCGTTGATGAAAAATATTTGTATATTCTTAAATCCTTAGGCTAAGAAATATCCCTTCTAATATTCTCGAAGTAGAACTAGTCGAAGTCAATCCATCGAAGTAAAACCCGTCGAAAAGTACGACTAATTTTAGTCTTTAAAAAAACCTGTTGAAATAATTTTTTTAGACTTCTCTAGTATGAGTTAAACAAGCTTTAGCCCACAACTAAACAGAGGTCAAAGTCTCGACGTCAAAATTTTATAACTGAGAGGTAACTCATGTTTACTTGACTAAGTTCTGTTAACTGGTATAGAGAGGGTTTAGGAAAGAAATATTGACTTTAAAAGGAAAAAAGTAATTTTCTAAGGAAAAAAATAAAAAATGGCTTCCAATTCTGGTTCAAACATGTCGAGTTTACAAACTCTAATTTTTACAGGAAAGTCTTATGAATATTGGTCTCTAACAATAAAGTCTTTGTTCGAAGTTCAAGATGTTTGGTAAATTATCTAGTATGGTTGTGCAGAACCAGCTGATCAAACAACATATAACTATCTCACACAAACTCAGAAAGATGCCCCAAGGGAATAGAAGAAGAAAGATGGAAAAGATTTGTTCTTCATACACCAAGCCATGCATGAGATCATACTCCCAAGAGTAGGAGTAACAACTATGACTAAGCAGGCATGGGACACATTGGAAACTTCCTATCAAGGTTTGGAAAAGGTAAATACTTCAAAGTTATAGATTCTTAGGAGAGATTTTGAATCTCTGTCAATGAAAGATACAAAGTTAGTAGACTCATTCTACACTAGAGTTTTTGATCTCATAAATCAAGTGAAACTTCATGGTGAAAACATAGAAGACCAAAGTGTGGTTGAAAAAACTCTCGGAAGTCTTCCCCCAAGATTTGAATCCTTGGATATGACCTTGGAAGAAAAAAATACATGACGGTGTTTACCATTGATGAGTTGCAAGCATCACTCATCAGTCATGAACACACAATCAGTAGATGAAATGCATCATTAGAAGTGCATTTGCAGCACTAACATCCATAAGTTGTGGTAGAGGTAGGGGGAGAAACAAATCTAGAGGTAGAGGAAGAAATTCTCATAGAGGAGTATGCGGCAACAGTCATACAAATGCCTATAGTAGATCAAAAAATATGAACCCAAGTCTTCCTAGTGGTCACGGGTTTGATAAATAAAAAATTCAATACTGTTATTGTAAGAAATTTGGTCATTATGCATATGAATGTAGGAAGAAACAATATGACCAAGGATTGAAAAGCCTAAACCAATCAACCAATGCAAGCACTTTGTCGAGCACAATGTTAATGGGTTATGCATCTCTAATTGAATGCAATAGAATCCAAGAAATTCCACAAGACATATGGTACTTAGATTCAAGCTGCAACAATCATATGACTGAGTAATTTTTTTTTCTCTCTATATAATTCAGTTCAAACTAATGTTACACTTGGAAATAATGTCCAAGTAACTGTTTTGGGAAAAGGTACTGTTGGTATTCTAACCAAACAGGGGGAGAGTAACTTTATTCCTGATGTCTCTCATGTCAACGGTATGAAACATAATTTTTTGAGCATTGGAGAACTGATACAAAAATAATACAGAGTCTATATAGAAGATAATCACTCTAGAATTAAAGACAAGCATTCAAGCAACCAGCTCATAGAAAAAAGTGCCAGCAACAAGAAATCACTTGTTTCCCTTGAGGATAATTCTAGACATAAAAGGGAACACAAATACAATAGTTGCATTCAAGGCACACAGTGAGGAATTAGACAAGCACTTCGATAAAAAAGAAAATGGCAGCGCTGATTTTAGCTTGCATTTAAAACAGAAGTTCAGGATGAGTCCTAGTTGTGGAATTTTAGATTTGGACATCTGAATTTTGGTGGGATGAAGCTACTACACACAAAGAAAATGGTGCCAGGATTTCTAGTGATCGACAAACCAAAAACATTTTCTGAAGGATGCATTTTTGGCAAGCAACATAGAGAGACTTTTCAAGTCAAAAATTCATATAGACCATGCACACCACTTTATATTGTGCACTCTCATATTTGTGGTCCAACGCAAACATCATCCATTGGTGGCTACAATTATTTTCATAGTTTTATTGACGACTATTCAAGAAATACATGCGTATGTTTTCTGAAACATAAATATTATGCATTTAGTTGTTTTCAGCAGTTCAAGGCACTCGTGGAGAACCAGAGTGGACACTGCATTAAAATATTAAGGACCAATAGAGGAGGTAAATATGTCTCCAATAAATTTCCAAATTTTTTCAATACCCATGGCAACAAAAATGATTCACTACAAGGTATACACCTTAGCAGAGCGGTGTTTCCAAAAGAAAGAATAGAACCATTATGGAGATGACGTGCAACATGATCGAAACCAAGCATCTGTCAAATGAATATTGGCTTGAAGGAGTCACAACTTCTGTATACATCATGAACTAGTATCCGACAAAGAGTGTGAAGAAGAAAGTTCCTCAAAAAGAATGGACACGTATGGATCATAGTGTCTCTCATTTTAAATTTTTTGGTTTTGTTGCATATGCTCATGTTCCAAATGAGCTAAGAAAGAATTTAGACAAGAAGGGATAAAAATGTATTTTTGTTGGCTATTCTGAAGACAAAAAAGCATACAAGTTGTATTATCTTGTCTCAAGGAAAGTGATCATCAATCGAGATGTTCAATTTGTCGAGAATGAATCATGGTATGGAACTGTCGATAGAAATATCAAGATTGTGTCGAATGTCGACCATGATGACATGGAGGAGGAAGTGGTTCAAACACCACATGTAAGTCAACCAGTTGCAGCACCGTCGACTCCCATGACACCATGACATGGTTCAGAACAAGGAACATCAACATAAGTTGTAGCTCAAGCTACACCAAAAAGCACACCAATAGGACAACAAAATCCATCAAGCATTTTGTCGAGGTCGACATCGACATAACAAGTTAAGGCAAGAAGTCTGTGTGAAATGTATGAAGCTGGTACACCAAATTCATTCTCTCTCTTGGCATATTTTCTCTAATATATGATCCAATAACATTTGAGGAAGTTGTTGAAGAAGAAGTATGGGAACAAGCCATTGATGAGGAAATAGAATGCATTCAGAAGAATCAAACATGGGAGCTGGTAGATGTAGCAAAAGATAAATATGTAATTATCATCAAATGGATTTACAAGACCAAGAAAGATGTTGATGGGAATGTGTAGAATCACAAATTAAGAATGGTCGCAATGGGTTCCACATAGAAACCCGGCATAGACTTCAATGAAACTTTTGCACCTACTGTACACATAAATAAAGTTAGGACAGTCTTGGCCATTGCTGTACAAAACAAATGTCATGTTTATCAAATAGATGTTAGGTCGGTATTTTTGAATGGTTATCTTTAAGAGAAATTATATGTGGCACAACCACAAGGATAATAAGTTCTAGGTCAAGAGAATAAGGTGTACACGTTGAAAACAACACTCTATGGTTAGAAGCAAGCTCATAGAGCTTTGTACAGTCGAATTTATTCCTATCTCACCGAAAATGGATTTCACAGAAGTGAAAATTAACCAATGTTGTACAACAAAGTTAATGAGAAATGTAATATGTCAATTGTTTGCATGTATGTAGATGATTTAATATTTACTAGTGAATTTGGCATAGAATATCTTAAGCAATCATGGAAAGTGAATTTTAAATGACTCATTTGGAGCTTATGAAATTTTTCGTGGGCATTGAATTCCAGCCGTCTGAAAGTGGTATACTTATATCACAGTAGAAATATAAAAGTGCAGTTTTAAAAATATTTAATATCTCTAATTGCAAGAGAACCCCAACACCAGTAATAACAGGTTTAAAATTGAGTAAGGATAATGATGGATCAACTGTACATCCTACATTGTTTAAAAGGCTTGTTGGCAGTCTTATGTATTTAACATCAACATGACAAGACATCTGTTGTAAGGGATTATGCACCTAATAATCGTAGGTTGGGGGTTACCAACATACTCAAACACTTGCAGACAATTGACTTCTAAAGTGCAGAATAGGAAATAGGAGGGTTAGAAGAACTTACTTGTTAAACGAAGTTCGATCCTTGCTATTCCTCTTCCAATTTGCTCCACTTCCAAATTCTCCAAGGCTCACTCCTCTTTCACCTATTCAGAGACAATATTCCAAACATACAGTGGTTCATATATATATATATTAGCAGGTTAGATGAATCAAATATGAAATACTTAAGCATAAACAATTATCAAACCAAGATATATAAGACACATGTGGAAGAAGTAATCTCTTTATTATCAATAATGAGAAAGTTCAGAGTACAACCAAACGTCTGAGACAAGGACTCCTCTATCACCAAAGGATTCTGAGTTTCACTGCTCCGAAGACTTCTGTGAACAATCCACCAGCATAAATTTGCTCCAAAGTGTAAGTATCTACAACCCTCCCCAAAGGCCTGTATTTATATGGGTGAATTAAGGTAGTTCTCGAAGGTTGGGGAAGTTGTAGCAGTTAGGGAGATTAAGTAAAATGACTTAACTAAAATCCCATTAGCGCATGTTTTTATATTTTCATGTTAAGAGGCACATTCGTGGGTATGTAGTAGAGCAACCCATGAATGAATCGCGACTCTGTATAAGCACAACCCGTGAATACATGGATTCACGACTTGCTGTAAGGGAGACTCACGAATGATGCACGAGTTGTCTAAAAAGAGAGTCGCGAATACATCCTAACATGGCAAAATGGCAAAGTAACTAGCTGGATGAAGGTAGAATGTATTTCATGACAAGCCAAGCTATAGTTTTAAGGGAAAACCTCTATCCATAAGTGTCCTTTTGTGTGCCGACATGAGGGATATCAGCACTCGGACGGAGAGGTGCCACTTAGGTGTATAACAGATGGCCCCTAATGTGTGAGGTCAGAGGGGAACGATGGCCGAAATACATTATAATCTATAACTCTGGAGAAACTCAGAAATCCAATGGAGCAGAGAGAGTACCTGAAACAAATACATGATAATGTCATATACAAAGTTACATCTGAGGATGCTATGTTCAATTTACTGGAACACTAGCTCCTTTACAATATTTGATTACATCATATGATATGGGTAGAAACCACGTATATTACAAAGGTGGATCGAAGCCACAATACAATAATGATGAGTCTTCAAAGATCTGGGAGCTGGATATCAGAATAGAACATGGTCTTGCGCAACTTAGCCCAAAATGAGGGACTAAAGTCTTCATAAATGATCCCAAAGAACCAGTACAATCCAAGCCATGTGAATAAGGGTAAGCTGAAGTTGAACATGGAGAGGATTCAATAGTTTGTCAACCAATAAGTGATAATTGACAACTGAAGCAAAGGAGTTCACCAATGATGAAAGTGAATCCATAGGTACTATCGTCAAAACTCTAGGTCGTCGTCATCAGGAGGTGCTGAAACGGAACCATACTGTGATAAGGAAGGAAATGGATCCTCCAATGGATCACAAGAGTGACTAGGAACTGGGCAAAAGAAGGGAAACACAAGTAAATGAAGAACGTATATAAAAGTGATGGGATCAGGTGATAGGTCAGACATTGAGTATAGTCCTTCGACAGTGAGCGCAACACAGAGATGACCCAAGGCAGCATACAATGGATAGATAGAACAACTAGACTTATCTGTCATGTAGGAGACATGATCAGATTCCCCCGGTATAATGGACAAGAGGAGGAGTAAAAACTCAAAGTGATAGCTGAACACAAGTGTATACTGAAACATGGATATCAGAAAGAAAAGAGTGCTATGTTCAAGGATGACATGCTTCCATTACTGAAAACAAGAGAAAACTTCTTCCTTACCTTCCCTGTTAAGTTTTAACGAGTCCAGGAAATTCAACTCGGTTCCCTCTTCATTTTTTAACAAGCTTGAAGAGATGGGAAAATAATGCTTGATACACTGATCCGTGGATTTAATGAGCCCGAACTAGTACATGCTCATGTGATATTTTCGTATTTAGAGAGTCTGAAAATGCCAAAGAAGATTCCAGGAAGCTCCTTTTTTGTCCAATTTAGTCTCCTGAGGCTAAAAAAGTATAAAACAAACCACAGAAAAACTCTCTTAACTTCTGAAGAAGAAAAGGTGAACCTTTTTCGTACTTAGTCGGGAAGGTCCGAAAAAGGTCAACTTACCACCTACCCAACGCTCCTTCCAAAACAGCATAAAATAGCTTGAGTTTTACGAGTGTGAAGGAAAGCAAGATCACTCGAAAAGATCCATTTGGTTACGAGAAATGGGGCTTACAACAATAAACTCGTTGCTTTGTTCTTGAGTGTTTAACGAGCATGAAAAAGACACAAAGTACACTCGGAATCTTTTTCATGTTTGGGTCCAAAGCACGAAAAAGAGAAAACTAAGCTCAAACCGGGCGTTCCTTTTCCGTAAATTTAGTCCCTCAGGTCTGGAAAAGTGATAAACCTATACCTGAGAATACTCTTCTCAATTCCGAAGAAAAGAGAGTGATCCTTTCTCGTATTATTCTGCATGGTCCGAGAAAGAGATAACCTACCACCAATGTGGATGCCCGTTCACATATTCTTAACGAGCTTGAACGGACGAGATAACTCGGAAGTCAAGTATGTTTTGAAGGAGTCAGACCTGGGCCTAAAGAAACTCCATAAGGCCAGGGAGTCCTATAAAAGGATAGCTTGTAAAAAGAGACTCATAAGAAGCTCTATTTGGCGTGAAAAATAGCTATGAGGAAACCCCTAGGCCTGAAACAGTGACGTAATGAGTACCAAAGGATGACAATGGCATATAAGGATGATACTCATGAAAAGGGATCCTAGCCATGGAAGAACAATGGTAGAGACAAGGGACTAATGGCTTAAAATACCATAGTCCGTGGCAAAAAATGTTGATTACTAAGGTTAATGTGGAGTGATAAGATGCCAACATGTGTTGGAAAGAGCAAAAACCACCCTATAGAAGCATCACCACTTTGTAAAAGTTGGTAAACCTGTTCCAAGGCACAAAGAGGGTGATATTAGTCAATTGACTTTTCAAACTATATAAAAAGACCCACTTTACGAAATATTATTTCTATAAATAGTTTGAAAATTAAAACATTTCATACCATTTGCACTTTTTGAACCAAAAAGGAAAGTTTACCCTCTATCTTTGATCGATCGCTGTGGACAATTGGACTGTCAGATTCAGAATCAGTCAACTTCAGGTAAATCTACACCCTAAGCTTTTTAATTTGATCCAAACAAATTTTCAATTTAATGGTTAATTCAGTATTTTTCATCAACCTAAATTATGGAAAAATGCATTTGCGGGTTGTAAGGCATGAAAGTCACGAATGCGCGTTTCATTCGCGGGTTACTGAACAGGAAAGTCGCGAATGACTCGTGACTTGTCAAACTAGACAGTCACGAATGCTGCGTGATAGGGAAAATGTTTAAAAATAGTCAAAATTTTTAAAATTTTTATGATGGAATACTGAATCAAATTATGTGTTTTTGTCAGGAAAAATATGGTGCTGGAGTGGAGAGAGAGGGAACATGAAATGATGGATCAAGCGGCTCTCCAAAGCCCGCCTACCATCCAAGAATTGAGGACTAGTGGGCTTCTCAAGTTTTTCTGTACATCGTCCATGGGGGCCAATGTCCGCATACTATATTTCTTATTCCATTACTGGGACCATGACCTGGGGATGTTCAATATCCAAGGTGAGACTTTGGAGCTTACCGTACAAGATATCTACTTCATAACCGAGTTGTCACAACGGGGAACACCGGTGAACCTGGAAGGCACTGGTAGGGGTGGAGACCCCTTGAGTTTCCAAAATTATGTCGATGTATTCTACAGACCGGGTACTCAAAAGAAAGGCAGCAGCGTTCTCATTGCAGATATTCAGGATCTTACACTTTAGGTATTGGCCAGTACTATTGTGAGACTTTCAGGGTCAACAGGGTTACATATGGCCACCAGGACTCAGATGAGAGTGGCGGTGGACTGATTTAGAGGTGCTCTCTTTGATTGGTGTATGGGAATTTCCCCCATTATGAAGAGGCAATTATCCGACTGTAAGAGGGGAAGACACAAGAACTTCAGCTATGCGAGTATATTGGTAGCGTTCTTCTTTGAGAGAGTGCCAGCTATGAGCCCTGCTATACCATTATAGGTACGTCATCCACATCAGCCAAGGCTGAGCCGGTGGGGAGATATCTTCCTCCGTCAAGGAGGAGGAGACATAGTACATAGCATGTATGATGATGACTTCTATACATGGTGGGAACGGAAGGTGCTGACGTTGGAGCAGTTTCCATACGCTGGGTTAGATTTCTGAGGTGATCCCGACCTTGTCCTCCCTCCAGGAGGAGCATGGGGAGAGATGGGTAAGTAATTTTTTATTTTTTATCATTATCAAATTTTTATGAATTTTCAAATGATAGGATATATACATATGTACAAGTCTAAACCCTATTTATGTGTCAAAATGCAGATATTGGACCAGTCCGCCCTGAAGGGCACCCACGTACCTTGGTACGTCTTGTTGCAGGGGGAGACCCAGGATTGATCAGGGTACTCAAGATGAAGCTAGACAGGCTAACCGAGCGAGTACCTACGATATAGATAGAGCATCTCCCTGTAGCTATGCAGGAGTTTGTAGTTGGGGTTCCACCGTCCTAGCTACGTCTTTTCAGACGAGTAGCTAGAGCAGTACTTGTATACAGGGATGCGGTGGAGGCTGTCGAATCCAAGGAGGCTGAGGAAGCCAGGGGGCATAGAGATCATGGGGACCAAGGAGGTCCCAGTGGCCATGGCGGGCAAGCTTAGTTCTAGGGCATTTTGATGGATGATGATCCACATTTTTGTATATTTGTACATGACGGGATCTACAGATCAGACTCGACCTATCTATGACAGATATTTACATATATATATAT
>LPNX010573338.1:12820-44640 GCA_001517045.1 Pseudotsuga menziesii
CAACAATGTAGGATTACGCACCTGATAGGCTCGATTGAGCTGGGAAACAACCAACTGAGAATCCAAACAGACTTCAAGCTGGGTGATACCTCGTGACAAAGCATCCCATAGGAGCTCAATTACAGCCCTATACTCAGCAACATTATTAGAAGTAGGACCTAGACAAGCGCCTCCCGCGACAACAAGCTGTCCTAAGGGGGAATAGATAACCCATGCTGCCGAAGCCAGGTTACAAGTGTGACGGCTAGCGCCATCAGCGAAACCTACATACATCTCGGAAGACATCTGCAACAACCAGTAGATAGTATAAAAAACAAAACTGACAACCTAATGTACATAAAAATACATACATTAATATACAAGAAAAAGTGCTAAGCCTAAGCGTAGTACTTCTTCAGGTCGAGCCCATTTCTAGGCTCAGGCAGCTTATTCCCATAATAATCCACTAATTCATATGCGCCTTTACTCAAAAATTTAGACACGACATAGGGTCCTAACCACATGAGCTTGAATTTTACTGCCCCCAGAGGCTCTTTATCTTGGTCCCAGAGCAAGACAAGTTCCCCTTCAGAGAAAACCCTAGGTTTGACCGTTTTATCGTATTGAGATTTAACCCTATTTTTATGAGCCTGATTTGCAGTCAACGCATCTCTATGTTGTTCATCAAGGTGTTCTAAATGGAGCAATCGTTCCTCAAGCTTAGTCATATCAGGTAGCACATGAATAGCTATCTGCAAGGATGGGATTTCGCATTCAATCGACGTAATAGCTTCCACCCCGTGAATGAGTTGGAAGGGGGAAAAACCCGTAGCAGTCTTTACATTGGTTCAATAATCCCAAAGAGCAGGATATAACATGATGTGCCAATTCGAGCGGGCTGCATCAATAGTACGTTTAAGGATAGTTTTTAAAGTCTTGTTTACAGCCTCAACCTGACCATTTGCTTGCAGATAATATGGAGAAGAATGTTCTTGTCGGAATCCGAGCATGGTGGTCAGTTCTGTCATCATGTTATTTTGAAAATGACTGCCATGGTTAGTGGCAATCACTTTGGGAATACCAAACCTAGCAATAATCTGATTAAACATGAAGAAAGCTGCTATTTCCCCATTGTCTTTGAAAGTAGGCATTGCCTCTGCCCATTTTGTGAAATAGTCAACAGCGACAATGATGTATTTATGCCCCCCAGCCGATACTGGGTTGCATGTCATATAATCGATCCCCCATTTCATGAAGGGGCCTACCGAGACAACGGGAAACAAGGGAGCAGGATGTGACCGCATTTTTCTGGTGTAAAGCTGACACAGATGACAGCGTTTCACTGCTTCCACACAATCTTTAAAGATGGTGGGCCAAAAATACCCGGCACGTAATATCTTCTGGGCCATTGCTAACCCAGATAAATGACCCCCACACGCTCTGCTATGGGAATCATTTAGGACAATCTCTGCTTCCTCATGAGTAAGGAAACGACACAAGATGGAATCTACCCCTCGTCGATATAATGTATCTCCTATAATGAGGTAGTTTTTAGCATGAAGGCGTAACTTGCGTCGGTCTTCCCTAGAGTAAGCGACAGGATACTTCAAAGCCTGGAGATATATAAGAATATCTCCGTACCAAGGATCAGAGGTGGATATGAGGAAGATGTGCTCATCTGGGAATGAGTCATCCTCAATCACTACATCTTCTTCCGTAGGGAATTCTGCTATAAGCTCTGCAAAAACTAAGGACTTTTTGGATTTAGCGGATTGGAAAACCAAGTCAAACTCTTGGAGAATGACTATCCACTTATTGAATTTTCCCCCAACAATGCGTCGGGATAAAACATATTGGAAATCATTTACATCCGCCACTACAGTAGTGGTCCTCAGTAAGATGTAGTGCCGTAACCTCTGTACAGCATAAACAGCTGTTAAGGCTAACTTCTCAACGTGGGAGTACTTAAGCTCAGTCCAACTAGAGCACGGCTAAGATAATAAACAACATGCTCAACGAGCTTGTCGTCCTCCTGAACTAGCACTACCCCAATGGTATACTCCAACGCGGCCAGATATAATATAAAATCCCTAGAATAATCTGGTGGGCGTAATAAAGGAGCCAACAACAAGGCTTTCGTCAATGCCTCGAACGTGAGTTATGCAGTTTCATCCCATACAAATGGGGTGTCCTGTTTAAGCAGGCGCATGAAACCTTTAGTGATCTTGGCATAATTAACGATAAAATGTCGAAGGAAGTTAGAATTTCCTTGTAGACTCTGAAGTTTCCTAAGAGAACGAGGACGAGGCAGATTTACAATGGCCTCAACTTTTAAAGGATCCACCTGAATGCCCCTACTAGAGACAATGAATCCAAGCAATCTTCCTGACTCGACGCAGAAAACACACTTGTGGGGATTCAAGCGAATTTTATAGTATCTGCATCTTTCAAAAATCAACCGTAAATGATCTGGATGCTGGATCCTCTTGCGAGAATGAGCGGGTAGATCATCAAGGTAAGGCTCGACAATGGATTTTATATCGTGAAAAGCAAAGTTCATGGATCATTGAAAGGTTTCCCCTGCATTTTTCAATCCAAAGGGCATTTTTCTATACGCGAATGTACCCCAAGGGAAAATAAAAGTAGTTTTATGCTGGTCTTTCGGTTTGATTTGGATTTGATTGTAGCCGGAGAAACCATCCATAAACAGGAATACCTCACTACCCGCACATGCACCTATGATCTGATCAATAAACAGTGTCGGGTATTTGTCCTTAGGACAGGCTTTGTTAAGGTCTCGAAAGTCAATACAAACGTGAATAGTCCCTTGCTTTTTATCAACAGGAACTGGGTTGGACACCCATTTAGTCAAAGCTACAAGATATATAAAACCTGCTTTCAACAGCTTTTCAACCTCTTCCTTCACAGCCGCCGGTTTACGCAGGTTCACGAGGTGTAATTTTTGCCGAACTGGCTTGGCATCAGGATAGGTTGGGATCTCATGTTGAACAATAGATGGATCAATGCCTGGTATCTCCTCATATGACCAGGCAAAGATATCGCGGAATTCCTTGAAAAGGGCAGTATAAATGGCAATCTCCTCCGGAGAGCAGTTTGCACCTATATAGATATTTTCCACGACATCTGGTTTTACAAAGATGTTGATCGATATAGTGGCGGAAATGTTTGCCATATTCCCCTCGGCAAACACTCCTTCCCTAGGTAAATGGTTGACAGGTGTATCAACATCATCCGATAGTCTCACATGAAACTCTTGGTTTCCTATCTTGCTTAGCTCTGGAAGAAAATAAGATCGGTGATGAAGATCCTCACATATCTTATCACGTGCACACATAGCTTCCATAATAGCTTCATCAGAAGGTAAAACAGTGTCTAAGCAATCTATGGAATTTAAAGAGTTTTCCGCCCATGCGGGCATGTAGACTTCTTCTAGATCATCCGAGACTATAAGAGGATCTGGAATGGGATCAACAGTGGTTTGGGTAATAGCTTGATATGCCACTTCCACTGCAGATAAGGGCACTTTCGGTTCCTGAGGGGTTGGGAGAACCCAAGGATCAGTCCTGTCGACCACCAAATCAATGGACTTCCCTACAGTAGTAGAACCGATATAAATGACTGGAGCTGGAATATCGAATGTGCCCATCAATGATGCGTACATTCTAGCCCCCAAGCTCTATGCAGCAGGTTTGGCCTGATCAACCAATGGCATGGTGGAATCTTTAGACTCTAAGCGGCCTTTTCGAGTAAAATCAAGTTGTTCAACAGTGACCACCTTTCCCTCATGTGGAAAAACCACGACACGAAAGACAGCTGATGCAACAGCAGACATTGCATAAGTCCAATTCCTACCCAGAAGCAAATTGTAGTCCAACGGAGCATCAATCGCTTCAACTTCAACAGACACTGCTTTGCCAGCCAACTTAATCTCAAAATCCGGTAGGATACCATGTGGACAGAAATACCTTCCATCAAAAGCAGTAAGTAAAGTGGTTGATGGGACCAGCTCTGGGGATCCAAGAGCTTTCTAACAGGCCAGAGACATAACACATGTATAGGCTCCCTCATCAACAACTTCTCGTCCAATGGTCTTACCACCATGGACAACATCTATCGATAGAGCTACATGGTAAGGGAGGCAAATTTTAACATCATATAGATGAAATTTCGCTGTGAGACTCGAAGAGTCCATGCTACCTAAAGCTGCTAAGAGGGCATCCCGCTGAGCGAGACAGCTCTGTAGCACCTCCAAAGCTGACATTGCACATGGAGTTTGAGCCAAGTAATCAACTACAGAGTAGTTAGAAGCGGCTCTGGCATTTGGGTTATGCAAAGTCTTCTTAAAGACACCTTTGGGTATCTTTGGCATTATTTCCGCAGGTTTCTCTATAGTGAGAGGGTTGGAAGGTTCAACTACAGCTTTACCCTTCTCATCGGTCTCTTTCTCATAGTTTTTGTTCCTGGTTTGTAACAAAGTTGAGGATCTAACCATGTTGATATAATTGGGGTTAGGGGCAGCTTGAGTGCCCCCTGCTACGGTAGAAGATGAAGTAGAATTCTGCCCTTGGGGAAACGGATCCTTCAAGATAGCCGGTGGTTAAGCTTGAAGCAGATTCTGAGCTTGTTCCATGAGGGGACAAAGATGAGTAAGGTGGTCCCCTTGGAACAACTTACAAGGGAACTTGACCTTCTTCTTTTCCTTTTTTCCCCCATCAGCATTGTTTGCGATCTTTGTCTTGTTTTGATTGTGGTTTCCCTCTCCCTTTTTTCCTTTCTTCTTCTTCCCACCGGGCTGTTGATTGCCCTTTGAAGAGGTTTGTGCAAAACATTTTCATTTTGGGGAGAGGGGACAGCCTTTGTTGCCTCCGTCGTAGACTTTTTGATAGACAATTGGTGAATTTGTTTTGTCAAAGACTCTACAGTGGGAGAGTTTACGGACCCAACCACACCATCGGCATGGGGTCCAGGATTTGGTTTCTTGGCCTCATGTGAAGGCCTTGGTGCCTCAAGGATAATTTCATATAGAATCCTAGACTGTGAATAAATCAAGTCCAACTGCTGGGCCCTGAGTATGGCTTCTTCTTCACTAGTCACTCCCGATGTGGAAACATCCTTAGATATATATGGCAACAATGATTTAAGGAACCACTCTAATAGAAACTCAGGAGGGATGGTAGCTTTGATAAGACTCTTTCACCTCCTCCACTCTTGGATATGATCCGAGATGTCGGTTGCCTTGTTTTGTCTGAAAGTAGACAACAAATCCGTTCTGAAATCGTAATGGACCGGAAGCTGAAAGTGACTAAGGAAAGCACTAGCTAGGTCCCAGAAACTACTAAAAGAAGCAGAAGGCAGCTCTATGTACCATTTTTCCGCAGTGTCAGTAAAGGTCCTCTGGAACAGCCTCAATCTCACTGAATCTTCATTCAATGAGTTGGAAGAACACCATAAATGGAAGGTGGTGGCATGAGCCTCAGGATCTTCACCAGCCTTACCTTCGAACTTAGGGATGTCCGAGGGCAGTTTGGTGGGAACAGGTGGCCACAAAGGGTCATGCCTCACCGGGTCATTCATCAATTTTGATAAATATGGCAAGTTCAAAGTTGCTAGAAAAGGAGGTTTGGGCCTAACCGGTGTACTAGATGTGCCAGCTTGGGGATTAGAGGTTCCAGCCCCCGAATGCCCATAGGTAAAGGTGGGGTTTCCCCCTAACACCGATTGTGAAGTGGGAAGGTTTCCTTGAAACGGATTCCATCCGTAGGCCACAGGATTTTGGGTGGGAGGTGCAGTGTAAGTGGTTTGGGCCATCCCCATAGAAGCTGGGGACTGAAATATTGGAGCAGGTATCCCTCCGCTAAACAAAGAAAAGGGAGAGCTCATGTATGGGACTGAAATAGGGGTTTGGAAGCTCTGCCCATAAGAGGTGTTGCCCCCAAACTGCACTCCTACATATGAAGGAGATGGACCTACGTATGGACTGGATGGGGGAATGTGCCCCCCATTCCAAGGAAATCCTTGGACATAAGACGAGGATCCTACCGAACCACTCTGAGTAGTGTAAGGGAAGGAAGAAGGAATGTTAGGTATACTGGGGATCCCAGCAACCGTGTTACCAGAAATACCTCCTATGTTGGAGTGAACTGATGGTTGAACCACCCGGCTCGCTGGAGTCAAAGGTGTAGAAGGCAAACTAGATCTAGGGGCACTAACCGGGGGAGGTAGTACCCCTTCAACCGGAAGGGTTGAGGTAAACACAAAAGAACTTTCTTCCGCAGAAGACATGACTCTACTCAAAGGGACACCTACTACTGGTGAACTAAAAGGTCTAACTTGGACGATCACAGGATCGTTAAGATCAGTCAAGGGGGTGTTAAAATTTCTTACAAACTCGTCAGTCTATAATTCTTCTATCTCGACTGTGTCAAAATCAAAACAGTTAGCTATCAATTTCGGTTCACCAAGAACCTCACTTATTCCTACTGGTTCAAAAGAACCGTCTGTGTCTAATCTTCGCCTTTGGGGTAAAGGTGGAGGATCCAATGCAGTGAGAGGAGGAAGGTTTCTCAACCTTCTTGACCTTCTAACAAGTTGGTCCTCCAGAATTAAAAATTTGACTAATCACACCCTAAGGTCAACTAAACACAAGAAAATCCATAGAGCACACACTAAAAATATCCTAGAGTCTCAAGCAATCAAACCAAGGTATAAAGATATGCTTTCCCGAATAAAGTTGATGAACAATTACTTGGCGTCCTTGAGGGGTTCTCAGGCACAAGCAGAGGAATCACCCACCACCCTCCTGCATTTTCCACAAGGGTTACCTTCCAATCCTGTTCAAGGTGAACCAGAAATAACCTTCCGGTTTACCTAGGTATGAACCCTAAAAGACAAGAGACTAAAGGATACCTTGACAATACCAGCTGTCTGGGGGGGATAGTCGTTAGCCGAACTCGTACACATGGGCAAGGTAGCTGAGCCCGAAACTCTGTCTAGGACATAATCCCCAGATGCGTAAAAGTCCTGGGTTACGTTTTGGCAAGGATTCGGAGGGTTATCTCCTCTGTCCAAGCCTCCACGCGGCCTAGTGCTTAAATCCCGTTTGAGAGGAGCTTCCTAGATACAGTGATAGAACTAAGGATTTACCTAAAGAACAGTCCACTACATCTGAGTTTATAACTTGTGGGAAGTTTACACTCCCTAGCCCACAAGTCTAGCCTAAGCTAGTAGGTGAAAGGCCCCTAGAAATAAAACTTACTAGTAAATTTTAATTTATACATTTATTTTAAGGGTTGTTTCTTACTGAAGAGGAAATGGAAGTGATAAACTGTATGGTGTTTTGACTCAGCAAGAAATAAATGAAAGTAAAGTGCATTCAAAGCAAACTACTACTATAAAACAAACTTCTTTTCATTTTTTCAAATATGTATTGATGAACTAAAGCACTGATAAGAGAAACTAAGCCTATATATTTTTGTAATTTTCTGAGATTATATTTTAAAATGAAGCAAACACTACTTATGCAAAAATCACAATGCAAAAGACTAACTATGTTTTCTTTTTCACTTTAAAAATTGCTCAAAAATCTACTATGCATCTACAATGCACTATGCTTGAGTAAACTTGAAACTTATGAATTGTATACAAACTACAAACTGAAACAAACAGGCTAACAGAACCAACAGACCAGTAAGAGAAGCAGGCTATGAACCCTAGCTTGGGTGCAAACAATGACACAAAACCACTGCAGACTTAAAAAGGCAAGTGCAAACCAGCAACTGTCAGAAAACAGACTGGACAAACAGAGCCCAAGACCCTGATCATTGATCTGGACTAAGACACTTTAACCAAGAACCCAAACAGGCCAAATGCTTCAGGATGCAAATAGTAAATAAACCAAGTAAAAAAGACTCAATGGATTTCAAAAAGCACTAAGATGTGATCACCTGAGGCAATCAAACAAACTCTACAGCATTCTTAAAGAAAGTCTTCTCAGAAAACAAGGACTATAGCAAGAAAAGACACAAGCAAACTCTTCTTTAAAAATCCCAACTTTCAGGAGTACTCGCGACTGTCTAGCAATGCAACTCGTGAATGCTCGCGACTGTGCAGTATAACAACCCGCGAATGCAACTTTATACTCGTGACTGTTCAGTAGAACAACCCGCGAATGGGTATAAAATTTTTCTCAAAAGCAAAGAAAAAACCCAAAGACTTTCAAACGCCGAAGTAAGCAAGATACAGGATAAAACACCACAAACAGACTCACAAGCAAAACTGGTCAGGATAATAGAAATGACCTACAGCAGTCTAGGCTTCCCCAGCGGAGTCGCCAGTTCTGTTGTAAGGGATTATGCACCCAATAATCGTAGGTCGGAGGTTACCAACATACTCAAATACTTGTAGACAATTGACTTCTAAAGTGCAGAATAGGAAATAGGAGGGTTAGAAGAACTTACTTGTTAAATGAATTTCGATCCTTGCTATTCCTCTTCCAATCTACTCCACTTCCAAAGTCTTCAAGGCTCACTCCTCTTTCACCTGTTTAGAGACAATCTTCCAGACATATAGTGGTTCATATATGTATATTAGTAGGTTAGATAAATCAAATATGAAATACTGAAGCATAAACAATTATCAAACCAAGATATATGAGACACATGTGGAAGAAGTAATCTCTTTATTATCAATAATGAGAAAGTTCAGAGTACAACCAAACGTCTGAGACAAGGACTCCTCTGTCACCAAAGGATTCTGAGTTTCACTGCTCCGAAGACTTCTGTGAACAATCCACCAGCATAACTTTGCTCCAAAGTGTAAGTATCTACAACCCTCCCCAAGGCCTGTATTTATATGGGTGAAATAAGGCAGTTCTCGAAGGTTGGGGAAGTTGTAGCAGTTAGGGAGATTAAGTAAAATGACTTAACTAAAATCCCATTAGCGCAAGTTTTTATATTTTCATGTTAAGAGGCACATTCGCGAGTATGTAGTAGAGCAACCCACGAATGACTCGCGACTCTGTATAAGTGCAACCCGTGAATACATGGATTCGCGACTTGCTGTAAGGGAGACTCGCGAATGATGCGCGAGATGTCTAAAAAGAGAGTCGTGAATACATCCTAACATGGCAAAATGGCAAAGTAACTAGCTGGATGAAGGTAGAATGTATTTCATGACAAGCCAAGCTATAGTGTTAAGGGAAAACCTCTCTCCATAAGTGTCCTTTTGTGTGCCGACATGAGGGATATCAGCACTCGGACGGAGAGGTGCCACTCAGGTGTATAACAACATCATGTATGGAGTAAGTATGATCTCAAGATTCATGTAGTCACCAAAAGACTCTCATTTGCAAGCAGGTAGAAGAATTCATAGGTATGTAAGTGGCAGAAACGACCTTGGCATTAGGTATTCAACCTCAGAAAATTTTAAATTCATTGGATACACTCACAATGACAATGGAGGAAGCATATATGACATGAAGAGCACATCTGGGTACACATTTAATTTTTCTACAGGTGTTGTGTCATGTGATTCAAAGAAACAACCATGATAGTAACTCTCGCTTCATCAAAAGCAGAGTATGTCGCAGCTACAAGCATTGCATGTCAATTCATTCAGATGCGGAGAATTTTAAAAGATATGCCATAGAACCAGCAAGAACCAACAACCATTTCTTACGAAAACAATGAATCCATTGTATTTTGTAAGAAACATGTGTTCTACAAGAGAACTAAGCACATAAACATAATATTTCATTTCATAAGAGAGTTGGTGAACAACAAGAAAAAAAATTTAGAATTTTGTAGGTTTGAAGATCAACTTGCAGACATCTTTCCAAAACCATTGGAAAAAAATGCATTCCAGTATTTGCGAAAATATATTGGAGTGACTAGTTCTGCACAACGAATTTTGTCATGCATGGAGCAGTTTTAAGCCCTCAAACATTTTGTAATATTTTATTTTTGAGATCCCCATGTGCTCATAATTAAGGGGGATTGTTGGAAATATTAATAACTCACAAATCTGTATGAGATCTTAGCCAACTCTGCCACAGTCTGTATTAGTTCAGTCTATGTCAGACATTCTAACAAGATTGAAGAGTCCATCATTCTGTAATGTAAACTAGTTGAATTAAATTTATGAATTTAATTTTCTAGGGAGATAGTTATTATATTGTTTAATGTGAATTCAATAGATTCACAAAGAAGAAAATTTTAGTTTGCCTATAAATATAAGAAGAAGATTCTAAATCAAAGAAACAATTCTGAGAAGAGAGTGAAGAGAATAGTGGTGAATCTCAAGCTTCTATGTGTTTGAAAATGTCGAGAGACAAATCTATATAAAAGGTAAAATATCTTTGTAAATTTCCAAGTTTGCATTTACATCATACAGTTATTTGTAATGTCCCGAAAATTTATATAAATCAAATAGTTTATGGTTGAATACATGTTTGTTTAGATGGACATTCTCTCTAGAATAACCTGAGTAAATGTTAAATGTTGTTTGGATTTACGGCTGAGTTAAAGATCAAATAATCCATAAACATTTCACCTAGTAAAATTTTGAGGTTTTACGACAGAGTAGTCGACTCAAGTCCTTGTGAATGTTTGGTTATATGATTTTGTAATTCTGTCGAATTGTTGTTGTGTCAAGTTTGACTTCATGTTATCGGTCGGCGAAAATTATTTGTAATTTAATAATTCCTTAGGCTATGAAATATCCCTTGTAAAATTTGACTAAAAGCAAAACCGATCAAAGTCCGTTGGTCAAAACAAAAATTCAGCCAAAAGTAATATAGTTGACTAAGTTGTTCGAAGTAAAACCTGTCGAAGTCGAGTAAGAAGGTAAAACCGGGAAGTAAGCACTTATTGAGGTAAAAAGAGTTAGGTCGAAAAGTACTACCAAATTTAGTCTTTAAAAAAAAATTATTGAATTTTTCGGTAGACTTGTCTAGTCAAAGTTAGACAATTTTCACCCAACAAGTAAAAAGAGGTCAAAGTATCGACGTGAAAATTTTATAACTGAGTAGTCACTCAATTTTAGCCGACTCAGTTCGGTTAACTAGTATCGGAGTAGGTTTAGGAAAGAAATCTTGACTTAGAAAGGGAAGAAGTAATTTTCTAAGGAAAATAAAAGTAAAAATAAAAATGGCTTCCACTTCTTGTTCAAACATGTCAAGTTTGCAAACTCCAATTTTTACAAAAAAGAATTATGAATCTTGGTCTCTAAAAATGAAGGATTTGTTCAGAGGTCAAGATGTTTGGGAAATTATTGAGTATGGTTATGTAGAACCATCAAATCAAATAACATATAACAATCTCACACAAGCTCATAAATATTCCTTGAGAGAAAAAAGGGAGAAAGATGGAAAAGCTATGTTCTACATACACCAAGCCATGCATGAAAGCATACTCCCAAGAGTAGCAGCAATAAATACCGCTAAGAAGGCATGGGACACATTGGAAAATGCCTATTAAGGTTTGGAAAGGGCAAAGAATTCCAAGTTACAGATTCTTAGAAGAGATTTTGAAACTCTGTCAATGAAAGATACAGAGTCAGTAGACTCATTCTACACTAGAGTTGTTTGTTTGATAAATCAACTGAAATATCATGGAGAAAACATAGATTACCAAAGGGTGGTTGAAAACATTCTCAGAAGTCTTCCCCCAAGATTTGAATCCTTGGTTATGACCTTGGAAGAAAACAAAGACATGGTGATGTTTACCATTGATGAGTTGCAAGCTTCACTCATCCATCATGAACACATAAATAATAGATCAAATGCATCATTGGAAGCTGCATTTGTAGCACAGTCATCCATAATCCATGGTAGAGGTACACAGAGAAACAACTCTAGAGGCAGAGGAGGAAGTTATTCCAGAAGAGGACATGGTAGCAGTCCTATGAATGTCGTTGGTAGAGGACAAAATCAAAACCTAAGTCAGCCTAGTGGTCACAGTTTTGATAAATCAAAAATTCAATGTCATTATTGTAAGAAATTTGGTCATTATGAATATGAATGCAGGAAGAAACAATATGACTAAGGAAGGAAAATCCCAAATTAGTCGACCAACACCAGCAATCCATTGAGCACAATGTTAATGGCTTATGCATCTCCAATTGAATGCGCCAAGAAATTCCACATGACATATGGTACTTAAATTCAGGCTGCAACAATCTTATGAATGGTAATTTAAGTTTGTTTTCGAGTCTATATAATTCAGCTCAAACTGATGTTACACTTGGAAATAATGTCCAAGTCACTTTTTTGGAAAAAGGTGTTGTTGGTATTCTAACCAAACAGTGGGGGAATAAGTTTATTCCTGATGTCTAACATCTCGAAGGTCTGAAACATAATTTGTTGAGAATTAGACAACTAATACAAAATGATTACAAATTCTATATAGAAGATAATCATTGTGAGATTAAATAAATTCGTCCAAGCAACCAGATGATAGAAAAAGTGTCAATGACCAGCAATCACTTGTTTCCCTTGAGGATAATTCGAGAGATAAAAGAAAAGACAAATACAGGAGCTGCATTGAAGGAGAAAAGTGAGGAAGTAGACAAGTAATTCGACAAGAAAGAAAATTACAATGTTGATTTTGAGGCGGTATTCCAAATAAAAGTTCAGTATGAGTCCTTGCTATGGCATTTCAAATTTGGATATCTGAATTTTGGTGGGATGAACCTACTACACAAAAATAATATGGTCAAACGATTTCCATTGACCGATATACCAGAAAGAGTTTTCGAAGGATGCATTTTTCGCAAGCAGCATAGAAATATTTTTCCTGTCGAAAATTCATATAGAGCATGCACACCACTTGAGATTGTGCACTCTGATATTTGTGGTCGAATGCAGACATCATCCATTGGTGGCTATAATTATTTTTTTACCTTTTTTTTATGCCTATTCAAGAAAAGCATGGGTATATTTTATGAAACATAAATCTCATGCATTTATTTGTTTTCAATAGTTCAAGGAACTCGTGGAGAACAAGAGTGGACAACACATCAAAATATTAAGGACCGACATAAGAGGTGAATATGTCTCGAATGAATTTACTGCAAGACCCATGGCATACAAAAACAATTTACTGCATGGTATACACCTTAGTAGAACGATGTTGCCAAAAGAAAGAACATAACCATTGTGGAGATGGAAGTCAAGCATTTTTTAAATGAATATTGGGCTGAGGTTGTCGCAGTTGCTGTATATATCATGAACCGGTGTTCGACAAAGAGTGTGAAGAACAAATTTCCTCAAGAATCATGTACACGTATGAATCATAGTGTTTCTCATTTAAAAGTTTCTAGTTGTGTTGCATATTCTCATGTTCCAGATGAGCTAAGAATGAAATTATACAAGAAGGGACAAAAAAGTATTATTGTTGGCTATTATGAAGACACAAAATCATACAAGTTGTATGATCCTATCGCAAGGAAAGTGATCATCATTCGAGATGTTTAATTTGTCAAGAATGAATCATGGGATGGATCTATGGAAATAAATGTCACGATTGTGTCAAATGTCTACCATGATGACATGGTGGAGGAAGTGGTTCAAACACCACATGTAATTTAACTCGTTGTAGCCCCGTTAACTCCCATGGCACCGCGACATGGTTCAGCACAAGGAAAATCATCACAAGTTACAGCTTAAGATACACCAACAAGCACACCAAGAGGACAGTAGACTTGATCAAGCATTTAATTGAGGTTGACATTGACAGATCCAGTGAAGACAAGAAGCCTACATGACATATATGAACCTAGTACACCAAATTCATTCTCTCTCTTTGCATTATTTTCTCCAATATATGATCCACTAACATTTGAGGAATCTGTTGAAGAAGGAGTATGGGAACAAGCCATGGATGAAGAAATAGAATGCATTGAGAAGAACTAAACATGGGAGCTGATAGATGTACCAAAAGATAAAGATGTAATCAACGTCAAATGGATTTACAAGACCAAGAAAGATGTTGATGGGAATGTGCAGAAGCATAAAGAAAGAATGGTTGCAAGAGGATTCACACAACAACCTGACATAGACTTCAAAGAAATTTGTGCACATGTCGCATGCATGGATACAGTCAGAACAACCTTGGCCATTACTGCACAAAAAAAATGGCTTGTTTATCACATGGATGTTAAGTCAACATTTTTGAATGACTATGTAGAAGAGGAAGTACATGTGGAACAACCACATGGATATGAAGTTCTAGGTCAAGAGCATAACATGTACAGGATGAAAAATGCAGTCTATGGTTTGAAGCAATCTCCTAGAGCTTGGTACAATCGGATTGATTCCTATCTCACTGAAAATGGATATCACAAAAGCGAAAGTGAATCGATGCTGTACACCAAAGATAATGAGCAAGGTAAAATGTTAATTATTTGCATGTATGTAGATGATTTAATATTTACTTGTGATTTTGGCATAGAATATTTTAAAGGAGTCATGGAAAGTGAATTTGAAATGACTTATTTGGGGCTTATGAAATTTTTCCTCGACATTGAAGTCCGACAGTATGAAAGTGGTATATTTACATCATAGTCGAAATATGCAAGTGGAGTTTTAAAAATATTTAATATTTCTAATTGCAAGATAACCCAAACATCAATAATAACATGTTTAAAATTGAGCAAGGATGATGATGGATCAACTTTAGATCCTACGCTATTTAAAAGGCTTATTGGCGGTCTTATGTATTTAACAACGACAATACAAGACGTCATGTATGGAGTAAGTCTAATCTCAAGATTCATGGAGTCACCAAAAGACTCTCATTGGCAAGCGGGTAAAATAATTCTGAGGTACGTAAGTAGCACAAAAGACCATAGAATTTTAAACTCATTGGATACAATCACAGTCACAATGGAGGTAGCATAGCTGACAAGAAGAGCACATCTGGGTACACATTTCATTTTGGTATAGGTGTTATGTCATGGTCTTCAAAGAAACGTCCCATAGTAACTTTGTATTCAAGAGAAGTAGAGTATGTCACAGCTACAAGCGCTGGATGTCAAGACATTTGGATGTGGAGAATTTTGAAAGATCTGTCGCAGAACCAACAAGAACCAACAACCATTTTCTGTGACAACAATTCAACCATTGCATTGTCTGAGAACCATGTGTTCCACAAGAAAACCATACACATCGACACAAGATTTCATTTCATAATAGAGTTGGTGAACAACAAGGAAATCTGTTTAGAATTTTGTAGGTTTAGAAATCAACTTGCAAACATCTTTACAAAACCATTGGAAAATGATACATCCTAGTATTTTTGAGGTCGTCTTCAAATGACAAGGTGTGCACAGTGAAATTTGTCATGCACATAGCAAGTTTAAGCCCTGAAACATTTTGTAATATTTTGTTTTTGAGATCCCCATCTCCTCATAATTAAGGGAGAGCGTTGAAAATATTAATTACCCGCAGATCTGTATCAGATCTTAGCTGACTATGCCAGAGTCCGTATTAGTTTAGTCTTTGTGAGATAGTCTGACAAGAATGAAGAGTCCATGATTCTGTAATGTAAACTAGTCGAATTAAAATTCTGAACTTAAGCTTCTAGGTGGATAGTTATTACAGTCTTTAATATTAAGTTAGTAGATTCACGGAGAAGAAAAATTTAGTTTTCCTATAAATAGAAGAAGAAGATTGTAAATCAAAGAGGAATTTTGAGCAGAGAGTGAAGAGAACAGTGTCGAAGCTCAAGCTTCTGTGTGTTTGAAAATGTCGAGAGCCGAAGTTAAAATATCTCTATAAATTTTCAAGTTTGCATTTATGGCATATAGTTCTTTGAAATGTAGAGTTTATGGTCAAATACATCTTTGTTTAGCCGGACATGGAGAATCACTTGAGTAATTATTTTTTACATATATAGTTTGAGTGAAAGATCAAAGAATCCATAAACATTGAGGTTTTACGACAAAGTGGTCGACTCAAGTCCTCGTGAATGTTTGGTTATATGATTTGGTAATTCTTGGTTATATGATTTTGTAATTCTGTAGAATTGTTGTTGTGTTGAGTTTTACTTCATGTTACCAGTGGGTGAAAAATATTTGTAATTTCTTAAGTCTTTAGGCTAATAAATATCTCTTGTAAAATTCCACTAAAAGAAAAATCGGATCGGTAGAAGAGAGTTGGTTGGAACCAAATGCCAGTGGGAAGTAAACACTTGAGTAAGTCCATTATGTAGAACCACCTTCTAGTAAGTCCGTCGAAGTAGAAGCGGTCCAAATCAATCTATTGAAGTGAAACATGTCGAGTCAAGTAAGTCTTTAAAACCTACAAGTAAGAACTTGTTGAGGTAAAAAGAGTGGGGTCTAAAAGTCCAACCATATTTAGTCTTTAAAAAAATTTATGGAAATATTTTGGTAGACTTGTCTAATAAAAGTTAGACATTAACTCAAGTTTAATACACTTAAAACCACTACATACTAAATAAAGTACCCATCAAAAAGCATATAAATCTTAGTGAAAAATGTATTAAATCCTTGAATTGCGAATGCACATGCATCCATATAATGCATTTTATTTCAATTTTTATAAAAAAACCTAGCACTAAGTTTCTATTACTTATATACCATAAAATAAATTGAATGAAGTAATAAATTATAAATCATAGAATAATTTGAATGAAGTAATAAATCATAAATTCTAGAGTATTTAGCTTTTATAAAAACGCATCCCATAATTTCTATTACTTATCTATCATAAGATAAATTGAATGAAGTACTAAATTATAAATCATAGAATAAATTGAATGAAGTAATAAATCATAAATTCTAAAATATATGTATTTTAATTTTAAATTTAAAAAGTATAAATCTATTTTTTTCCTTATTAGATCTAGGTAGATTTGTGTATTCTATCGCCTAGTAGCAGAGGTCATGCATAAGCTTCTATGAAATAGATCCTACCCTTGTTAGGCCCAACTCCCACGGAATTCCATTAAACCGCAAGCCCTTCCCTTGTAATTCTACCTCCATTTTAAATTTAAAACATTAAATACAATCATGTTGCTTGTCTTTAAAGATATGCACATCTTCCCTAATTCGTTTACACCTATTCCATATTGGTCTATAAAATATTGGTACAATCAATCCTAATAATTCTTTAATTATAAGAAATCAAAAATACTTTTATGGATATTTTACAATATCGTATTGAATATTGGTTTCCAAAACATTGGTTCAATCAAGTGAAATAATTTATAAATCATGATAATAAAGAAATTTGTTTCTGTACATTTTGTAATATCTTGAAAACAGCTAAAAAGAGACTGGTACGACAATTTAATGCTATTGTATCAATTAAATAGTGTAATATGAATTTATATTATATGATTATAGTGGAATGAGAATACCTGGAAAGCTAGCATTACTCCGTGAAACTTTTTGTGTTGTTCCGTTCATTCGTTAAAAGAAAAGAATACTCATTTGTCATGACAAAATAAGAAAGAAAAAGCGTCAAACATGCAAATGATATAAAGTGGGATAGTGGGTGTGAGAGTCCATGATTATTTGAAGCGCTCAGCAATAGGCATCTATATTGTCTCCCATATTTTATCTTGACGAACAACCACTTGATATTGTGTTATTCCAAATTTCAAATTATCACACTTTAATAAAGTTTCAATGTCTTGAACAACGTCGAATATTGCTGGAATTCAAATTTCAAATTATCACACTTTAATAAAGTTTCAATGTCTTGAACAAGGTCGAATATTGCTGGAATTTAAAAAGATGATAGGATTTGGTTTGTCAAGCCAAGAAATATTAAAAAAATAGAAGCTAAAAGGAACGAGATAAAGCCTTAAATTGAATAATATAAATTACTACATAACGATCACTAATGCTCAAATGGGCTGCTCGATTCCAATATCAAATCGACAAACGAAATTCTCACATGCGTGTATGGATGACTATAATGATAGCCAAAACCAAGTCGACTAAACTTGAATTTAGGGCTCAGTCGATATTCAAATTTAATTTTCACTTTTCACGTCTACCACTTTTTCTTTTTCACTTGTCGGGTGAAACTTGTCTATCTCCCTACTAGACAAGTTTATAAATTTTAGTCGGTCTTTAACTCGACTAAAATTACTTCGACTTACTTGTCGGTTCTACCGACCGGTTTTACCTCGACCACTTTTCACTTCAACCAAGTCAGCTGAATTCTTCTCTTCGACCAAGTCGACTAACTTCTTCTCTTCGACCAAGTCGGCTCACCTCAGTCGGCTGACTCAACCGACCACTCAAGTCGGTTCACTTTGGTCGAAATCTATAGAGTATGTTTCTTAGTCTAAAGAATTAAGAAATTACAAATATTTTTTCCCTGTGAGTAAGATGAAGTAAAATAGACACATTTACAAATCCAAATAACTTATAAAAACATATGCCCAAATATGTAGGAAGACTTGAGTCGACCAATGTGCCATAAACCTGGAACTTTCACACGCTGAGAAATTTATGGATTCTTTGATCTTTCACTTAACAGTAATTGTAAAAGACATTTACAAAAGTAAATCTGGAAATATGTGCGGTCAAATAATAATGCATTCAACCATAAACTATTTCATATATTTAACTATGCGGAAATAACAAAGTATTACAAACTTGTCGGTCTAAACTTGTCGGTCCAGACTTGATCCTTTTATAGAGATTCAGCTCTTCAACTGAATCACTTACACAGAAGCTTGAGCTTCGACTTCTCTTTTCTCACCCTGAGTTCCGCTGTCTCTCTATTATGTCTCTTGTGTCTGTAAACTGATTTACAATTTGCTTCTTCTATTTATAGGCAACCTGAAGATTGCTTCTACATGGGCCCACTGACTCACCATTAAAGACTGTAATAACTATCTACCTAACAACTTAGCTTCATAAATAAATTCGACTGGTTTACATTGCCTACTCGTGGACTCTTCCTTCTTGTCAGACTGAAATACAAGATCTTGACTTGTACAGACTCTGACAGAGTCGACTGAGAGTCAGGTACATATCTGCGAGTAATTACATTTTCCAACACTCCCCCTTAATTATCAGCAGATCGGGATTTTTAAAACAAAATTTACAAAATGTTTCAGAGCTTAGACATGCTCTGTTTATGACAGAGTTCACTGTGGAGAACTTGTCATTCCAAAATAACTACGCAGATACTGGAATGTGTCATTTTCCAATGGTTTCACAAAGATGTCGGCAAGTTGGTCTTCAAACCTGCAAAATTCCAAACAAATTTATTTGTCGTTCACCAACTCTCTTATAAAATGAAACCTTGTGTCGATGTGCTTGGTTCTCTTGTGAAACACATGATTCTTTGATAATGCTATGGCTGAATTGTTGTCGCAGAAGATTGTTGTCGATTCTTGATGGTTCTATGACAAGTCTTTTAAGACTCTTCTCATCCAGATAGCTTGACATGCAGCACTTGTCGCTGCAACATACTCTGCTTCAGCTGAAGATAGAGTTACTATGGGTCGTTTCTTTGAAGCCCATGAAACAACACCTGTACCAAAATGAAATGTGTACCTAGATGTGCTTTTCCTGTCATCTATGTTGCCTCCATTGTCACTGTCAGTGTAACCAATGAGTTTAAAATTTTTTGAGGTTGAATATATAATACGAAGGTCTTTTGTGCCACTTACATACCTCAGAATTCTTTTACCCGCTTGCCAATGTGAGTCTTTTGGTGACTCCATGAATCTTGAGACCAGACTTACACCATACATGATGTCTGGTCTTGTTGCTATCAAATACATAAGGTTTCCAACAAACCTTTTGAACAGCGTAGGATCTACAGTGGATCATTCATCATCCTTGCTCAATTTTAAACCTATTATCACTGGTGTTGGGGTTGTCTTGTAGTTAGACATGTTAAACCTTTTTAAAACTTCACTTGCATACTTTGTCTATGATATAAAAATACCACTTTCATACTACTAAACTTCAATGCCCAGCAAAAACTTCATAAGCCCTAGATCAGTAATTTCAAATTAACTTTCCATGACTATTTTAAAATCTGCTATGCCATAATCACGAGTAAATATTAAATCATCTATATACATGCAGACAATTAACATCTTACCTTGCTCATCGACTTTGGTGTACAAAGTTGGTTCACTTTCACTTTTGTGAAATCCATTTTCAGTGAGATATGAATCAATCCGATTGTACCAAGCTCTAGGAGCTTGCTTCAAACCATATAATGCCTTTTTCAGCCTATACACTTTATGCTCTTGACCTGGAACTTCATACCCTTGTGGTTGTTCCACATATACTTCTTCTTCTAAATAACCATTTAAGAATGCCGACTTGACATCCATTTGATGAACATGCCATTTATTTTGTGCAGTAATGGCCAAAACTGTTCTGACTGTATCCATGTGTGCAACAGGTGCAAACGTTTCATTGAAGTCGATGCCGTATTGCTGTGTGAACCCTCTTGCTACCATTATTTCCTTGTTCTTTTGCACATTCCCATCAGCATCTTGCTTTGTCTTATAAATCCATTTGACACTGATTACATCCTTGTCTGTTGGTACATCGACCAGTTCCCATGTCTGGTTTTTCTCAATGCATTATATTTCTTCATTTATGGCTTGTGCCCATACTTCTTCTTCAAGAGCTTCTTCAATTGTTACTGGATCATATATAGGTGCAAATAATGAAAACAGAGAGAATGAATTAGGTGTACCAGCTTCATATATCTCCCACATACTTCCTGTCTTCACTGGTTTTGTCGATGTCGACCTAGATGAAATGCTTGATGGATTCTGTTGTCCTCTTGGTGTACTTGTCGGTGTAGCTTGAGCTGCTACTTGTGTCGATGGTCCTTGTGTTGAACCATTTCTTGGTGTCATGGGAGTCGATGGTGCTCTGACCGGTTGAATTACATGTGGTATTTGAACCACTTTCTCTTCCATATCATCATTATCAACGTTCGACACAATCTTGACATTTATGCCGATAGTTCCATCCCATGATTCGTTCTCGACAAATTGAACATCTCGACTGATTATCACTTTTCTTGCGACAAGGTCATACAACTTGTATGCTTTTGTGTCTTCTGAATAGCCGACAAAAATACATTTATGTCCCTTCTTGTCTAGCTTCCTTCTTAGCTCATCTCGAACATGAGCATATGCAACACAACCAAAAAATTTTAAATGTGAAACACTATGATTCATACATGTCCATGCTTCTTGTGGAACTTTGTTCTTTACACTCTTTGTTGGACATTGGTTCATAATTTATATGGCAGTTGTGACTGCTTCTCCCTAATACTCATTTGGAAAATGCTTGGCTGCCAACATGCTACGAGCCATCTCCATGATGGTTCTGTTCTTTCTTTCGGCAATACCATTCTGCTAAGGTGTATACCGTGCAGTGAATTGTTTTTGTATGCCATGGGTCTTGCAAAAATTCAGAAATTTATTTGAAACATATTCACCTCCTCTATCGGTCTTTAAGATCTTGATGTGGTGACCACTCTGGTTCTCCATGAGTGCCTTGAACTGCTGAAAATAACTAAATGCATCAGATTTATGTTTCAATAAATATACCCATGTTTTTCTTGAGTAATCATCAATAAAGGTTAGAAAATACTTGCAGCCACCAATGGATGATGTCTACATTGGACCACAGATGTGAGAGTGCACAATTTCAAGTGGTGTGCATGCTCTATAAGACTTTTCGACTAGAAAAGTCTCTCTGTACTGCTTGCTAAAAATGCAGCCTTCACAAACCCTCTCTGGTCTGTCAATCAATGGTAATCCTTTTACCATATTCTCTATGTGCATTAGCTTCATCCCACCAAAATTTAGATGTTCAAATCTGAAATGCCACAACCAGGATTCATCTTGAACTTCCATCTAAAATGTAGCTTGCAAATTAACATTGCAATTTTCTCTCTTGTCGAGGAGCTCGACTGTTTCTTCACTTTCTGCCTTGAATGTAGCTCCTGTGTTTGTCTTCCCTTTTATGTCGGGAACTATCCTCAATGGAAACAAGTGGTTGCTTTTCATTGGCACTTTTCCTATCAGCTGGTTGTTTGGACGCTTGTCCTTGATCACACAGTGTTCATCTTCCATGTAAACTCTGTAGCCTTTTTGAAACAACTGTCCAATGCTTAACAAATTATGTTTCAGACCTTTGACATGATAGATATCAGGGATATATTTACTCTCCCCCTGTTTGGTTAGAATATCGACAGTGCCTTTTCCTAAGACGGTAACTTGGACGTTGTTTCCAAGTGTAACATCATTTTTAACTGAATTGTCTAGACTGGAAAACAAATTCAAATTACCGGTCATATGGTTGCCGCATCCTGAATCTAAGTACCATATGTCATGTGGACTTTCTTGAACAACATTGCATTCAAGTGGAGATGCCGATGCCATTAACATTGCACTTGTCGAAGTGCTGGTGCTGGTCAACTAATTTGGGCTTTGCCTTCCTTGGTCATATTGTTTCTTCCTACATTCATATGCATAATGACCAAACTTCTTACAGTCATGACATTGAATTTTTTATTTATCAAACTTCTGGCCACTTCGCTGACTTGGGTTCTGGTTATCTCCTCTTCTACTGACATTTGCAGGACTTCTGCTTCATCCTCCTCTTGAAGAACTTCTTCCTCTGCCCCTGAAGTTGTTTCTCCCCCTGCCTCTACCACGACTTATGGATGACTGTGCTGCAAATGCACCTTCCAATGATGTTTGTGTTCTGCTTAGTCTATGCTCATGATTGATGAGTGAAGCTTGCAACTCATCAATGGTAAATGTGTTCATGTTGGTGTGTTCCTCTAAGGTCACAACCAAGTTTTCAAATCTTGGGGAAAGACTTCTGAGAATTTTTTCAACAACCCTTTGGTCTGCTATGGGTTCTCCATGAGATTTCAGTTGGTTTATCAACCCAACAAATCTGGTGTAGAATGTGTCTACATTCTCTGAATCTTTCATGGACAGAGATTCAAAATCTCTTCTTAGAATTTGTAGCTTGGATGTCTTTACCTTATCCAAACCTTGATAGGCAGTCTCCAATGTATTCCATGCTTCCTTAGCATCTTTTCCATCTTTCTTCCTCTGTTCTCTCAAGACATCTTTCTTAGCCTGTGTGAGATTGTTATATGCTGTCATGTTTGTTGGTTCTGCATAACCATACTGGACTATCTCTCAGACATCTTGACCTCTGAATAAAGCCTTCATTGTTAAAGACCAATATTCATAATTCTTTCCTGTAAAGATTGGAGTTTGCAATGAACGAGAAGTGGAGGCCATTTTAATTTTTAATTAACTTTCCTTAGAAAATTAAATTTCCACCTTTTAAGACAAGATTTCTTTCCTAAATCTTGGGCTGATATAAACCTTGCTCTGATATAAACCTTGCTCTGATACGAGATAGCCAAAACCAAGCCGACTAAACTTGAGTTTAGGGCTCATTAGATATTCAAATTTAATTTTCACTTTTCACGCCGACCATTTTTTCTTTTTCACTTGTCGGGTGAAACTTGTCTATCTCAGGACTATACAAGTTTATAAATTTTAGTCGATCTTTCACTCGACTAAAATTACTTCGACTTACTTCTCAGTTCTATCAACTAGTTTTTACCTTGACCACTTGTCATTTCGACCAAGTCGGCTGACTGCTTTTCTTCGACCAAGTCGATTGACTTCTTCTCTTTGACCAAGGCGGTTGACCGACTCACCTCAGTGGTTGACTCAACCGACCACTCAAGTCGGTTCACTTTGGTCGAAATCTACACAGTATGTTTCTTAGTCTAAAGACTTAAGAAATTACAAATGCTTTTCACCTGTGAGTAAGATGAAGTAAAATAGACACATTTACAAATCCAAATAACTTCTAAAACCATATGCCCAAATATGTAGAAAGACTTGAGTCGACCAATGTGCCGTGAACCTCGAACTTTCACGCTGTGAGAAATTTATGGGTTCTTTGATCTTTCACTTAACACTAATTGTAAAAGACATTTACAGAAGTAAATGTGGAAATATGTGAGGCCAAATAATCATGCATTCAACCATAAACTATTTCATATATTTAACTATGTGGAAATAACAAAGTATTACAAACTTGTTGGTTCAGAGTTGCGTCCACACTTATCGGTTTAAACTTGTAGGTCCACATCCTTTTACAGAGCTTCAGCTCTTCCACTAAATCACTTACACAGAAGTTTGAGCTTCGACTTCTCTTTTCTCACCTTGAGTTCCCCTGTTTCTCTATTGTGTCTCCTGTGTCTGTAAACTGATTTACAATCTGCTTCTTCTATTTATAGGCAACCTGAAGATTGCTTATACATGGGCCCATTGACTCACCATTAAAGACTGTAATAACTATCTACTTAGCAACTTAGCTTCTGAAATTTAAATTCTACTGGTTTACATTGCCTACTAGTGGACTCTTCCTTCTTGTCAGACTCACAGACAAGATCTTGACTTGTAGACTCTCACAGAGTGGGGTGAGAGTGAGATACATACCTGCCCGTAATTACATTTTCCAACATATAATCGTAGGATTTATTCATAGGATTGGATTGGAATGAGTTCTGTGATTTTCATTATGCTGAGAGAGCGTTAGAATATGTATTTATGCAAGTCGGTAATGTCAAATTAGTTGTCATTCCCTACTACAGTGGTATTCCATGAATCGTTCGTAGTACCGAAATCAAATGTACCGTTGTTAATTCAAGCGAATCTGTTAGTGAGTGTTTAAGCTCTATATAAGTCTCTCGAGTTTCTCCAATGTCACTGCATCGAACAAAGCTTGGTGTTGGCGTCGCCCGGGTTATCACAGAATGAGATAATAACGAGTGGGATTCTTTCTCAAGAAGAAGCAATCAGATAAACCTCATGTTCTTTATTGCTATGTCTTTGGTTATCTCTCAGCTGGTTGCTTTTTTGTCCTGGTTTTTATAGTTTGGGTTTTTATTTTTAAGCTTGGGATAAGTTATTGGATGGTTTGTGAGAATTCAATAGCATTTCTAGCTTCTTTGTATATATAGAAGGCGGCGACGGGAGGCTCCCTTCAGTCCAAAGGAAGGCGGTGCGGGGATGTTTTAACGGCCGGGTCATGGACACTTTTACCTTGTAATGTTCGAGGAGCAAGATAATGGTGTGCATGACACGGGAGTTGTATTGCCACTAAGCTGTTTTCACTCGGATTGAAGCGAGCTCCCACAAGGTCTCCTCACTATTTACTAGTGATGGAATTTTAGCTCGTTAGTCTTTTTTCGTTTCAGATAGATTCAGTCCTGTCGTTTGTGCTCTCCACAATTGTATTACTTTATACTGGCGAACCACGAATAAAACAATGAAAGAATTGTAACTACCGTTCCCGAAGCTTTTTATGATTTTTGTTTCTTAATTATGCTTCTCGAATACTCACTAAAGGACTCTCCAGGTTAAGTTAGCAAGTTAGCGCTTGTATAAGAAGCAAAGTGATTCCGGGAAATTTTTGTACTATTAATAGACCGATCCTATAGCTATTGTTTTTCTTGGCAGGCAACTAGAAGGTTTGCGCACCCTTAGACAACCGGGATGCTGTTGGTATAGCAGAATGGACATGACTACAGATGGCGATATGACAAATTAAGGACATATTACTCTCTTGTGACTCGAGACGAAACGAACTGCATCATGGTCCCATTGCTGTGGTGAAAAATAGGTTATCACATGCAATATATCCTGTTATAGTCTCAACGTAGATGTTATATAATGGTTGTAAATTAGTTTTTCCACGGTTAAAGAATATGATGCAGGTTTAAAATTTCATTTTATGTTCAGTCAAATGTTGATATTAATTTCAGCAAACTTTCCAGAAATTTGGATTTCTGTCTGTCCACTCTAAGACGAACTATATTATGAAACTTTATATTTCGATTTTATGTTCAATCAAATCTGTTGTGCTTTGTGTAAAAAGTTTGATTCTACTGGGAATAGCTCTCGAGCTTCAAGAGACGCAACTCGGGTAAAAACCTAGCTACACACCCGCTGCCATTTGGTATCTTCCTCCCCGACCTAGACTTCTCTCTTTTGGTCATCTCGAAACCTAAAAGATATCCGCGCCTCCTTTGTTTCCCACTCTTTCGAGTTGACATGAACAGCTACAGCCTCGTTGACGGCCGATTCCGTGAACACACCAGAAAGACAGATGACCTCAGCTCGAGCCATGAAATCTCCCCCAGCTCCGCCGGCTTTCACGAGCAAACTCAAAGTGTCCTTGCCGTCTCCCTTTGAACATAGAGCAGGCATTTAGAACGACCAGCCGCATGATATCGCTCTCCCGAGTCCCGGCGATATGTGAAGTCACCGGCAGGCAAGGCATGGCATGGCATGCATGATATGCGCAATACGTCGGGCGCTGATAAACAGCAGGTGTCAACGTGAGGTAGGGTTGCCGCCAACCGGAAAGGGCGTAGGTACTGGTGGTGGTGGTGGCCGAATATGGGGGCGATATCTATGCTGCATATCCTACGCCCAAAATCTATGCAAATGAAACTCAGTATACTAGGTGGGATAAATGAATCTTGGAAGAGTGTGTACGTACACTCTGCCATCCCGTGACAGAATTTATTAAATAGAATCATACGATAGTTAATGTTGAATAATATTATTTCACTCAAATATATACACCTAAATATTTTATCCATCGACTGATTGTGAGTTATTGATCACCCGCACTCATACGATTTTGTATAGATTGACCGCGTAGACCCTTATAAAATATTTCGTTCAAATCAAGCTAGGACATCCTATGAATTTATTATGATTTATTAACTAGTAATTAATGGCTTCTCCCCTCGCGAACTTTTCTTCTTTATTCCCATTGCTCTCTAAATTCATTAGTTTATTTTATTTTTACTTCTAGCCTTCTAGGGATGATAAACTTCTTCATGGTCAAGAGAAAAACTGTCTAAACAATACATGCACAATTGCAAATATTATTTGATTAATTGAACCAAGTATTTTTACTGGTAAATTCATCATTTTCTGTGTCATAATTATTAATACTTCTTTAATATTTATGTAATGTATACAAATGGTATTATGATAGGGCGAGCCTTATTTACCAGACAGACTCATCCATTGTCAGAGCGCCACGACTGTTTATGCCATAAGGTATGGTGAATTGGTGATTTACATGATACATCCATGGCTTAATCGAGCCTCGAGGGTAGGTCATTTTCGGTCATTCTCATTCAAAACACGATTATGACATCTGTCACGGCACCCATTAAATTGTCTGACTTGCCGCTTAGTTCAATTTTAAATTCAAAAATTTTAACATGTCATTTTCCCTCCGACCCTATTTCAAAAAAATTAAGTTGGTTATATTGTGGTTTCCATCCACTCTTGGAATGCATTTGGGAGAAAGTCCAGGTACCAAAGATATTATGGCTCCGTTGGATAAATTGTCCGTACTTTTACATGCCTTCCTGGATAGAACTCCAGAATGTGAAGTTTGTGCGAGTGTCGGGGAGCGAGTTAAAGTCTTGGTGGGAAAGGGAAAACGAGCTGCAGGTAATTAGAAATTCGTTTTGTTAGCTTGATTTATTTAGTCGATATTAATATATAACCACAATGTTTCCATCGAATTGAACAGTGTTTCTAGATTAGATTCTTGATTCATATATAAATATATTTTCGGTTGATCCGTCTCATTGTCTCCATGATCTAGATTAATGACTATCTACAAAATCATAACGCAAACTACACTAAGAAAGTTGAAAACCCCTCATGAACGCTAATTATCCAAATTAAGTGAAATTAAGTCATGAAATTAGTTTCCCAAAACAATATAATATACCTGGCTTGCATCGACGTCCTTTCGCTGTTCAACCAGAGACATGGTATGCTTCTGCAAGTTGTTATATTTACGACTGATGTGCTTCAACGTAGACTTGAGCATCCGATTCTCTTCGTTTATGAGATTGGTCTCCGCCACAAGCATAGGGATCTGCATAAATTGATTACAATCCATGAAATCTGTAAGAAACAATTATAGGATTAAACTTCCTCAAAACACAAAACACAAAACACCTTCTTCTTGTCACCTTCCATGTCCAACGAAATGTTTACTGCCTGCCTCAATTCTTGCGACCTATTCCTAATTAGCCTTTTCTATTCTTGTGACTTATTCTAAGCTAGATTCTGTTGTCGTTGCTACCAATTGCAAGTGACGGGTCACATCGATCCAATTAGCCCTCTCTAGATTCAGTAGGGGAGAAATGCTTATCATATTGCTTTTCAGAATGCTGGTATTTTTCGGTTATTTGATTTAAACTTGGTCCAAAATTTTCGATCGATGTAAATAATATAATGTGAGAGCAATTATAATGTTCAAATAATTTTGTATTTCCAAATCCATCACAAAAAGTTGAAATCGCAATTAAAAAATTTAAAGTTTATGTTTCAGATTTAGAAGAGACAGTAAGGCGGTTTCAATTCCCTGTACCAAACGCCAAACCCGATTGATGACTGATTGATTTATGTACGTTTCAAGTTGCTGAAGGGATAGTCCAAATCAACACTTTTATGGACGAATTATAAATAGATTTTGTGGTGTGTAGGACAAAAGAGCCGTTGAGAAAATCTTTCCACATTAACAGAAAGGGTAAGGTTTTATTATAACAAATTGAAATATACTCCTAAATAAGTTTATTTAAAAAATATCTATTTTACAATTAATTATACTTTTTTAGTAAATATAAATACAAATACAAATGTACAATGGTATTTTTTTTAACAAGTGGAAAAAGAAACAAAGTTGCTTAGTACCTGCCTCTTGAAAAAGGTTTGATAAAAAAATGTCTTAATGTATTAAAAGTGTATGTTAAAAGTAAGGAAGAAACCATGTCTAATCATTGGTAGTCCCATGTCTTTAAAATTTGAACTAGAATTGGAAAAATATGAGAGTTAACAATAAAATCTTGAACTTATTACAAATGCATATTCAAATATTTATAAGGTTTATGAAACAAATTCGTATTAAAAAAATAACAATATAAATGTTTTTTGAAAGCTTGGCCACATATTCAAAACAAATGATTGTTAGAATATTAACAACAATTTCCATTTTGGTAGACATCCATAAACCAATAACAATACATATAATAAAATATTTTGCATCAATAATAATAATAAATATTAAAAAAACAATAAAATAGATAGATGCATTGAATTGATCCACACTTATATGTCTTTAATTGTTTAATGGTGTTCTTAACAAGAGCCACCAGGTGGCAATGTTCCCCACATTGTATTTATGTTGTTGGTGGTTTGCATGTTTGCAGTTGCTTAAAAGAAATTAAACTCAAGAAAAATAGAGTGAAATTTGTTATAGGAGACGACCTAGAACTACCTCAATTAGAGGCTATATATTCAATTTAAATTGATAAAGAAATATGGCAAGAGTTAATGAAAAGAAAATGCAAAATTAATACATGTGTGTTGAATGTCTATTGTGATAAAGAGGATTGATGGTTAGATTTCAAAGCTTTATCTAATGACAAATTCATATCATTGCTCCTATTTGATGATCAAATCATCAAATTTTTATTCGTTTAAATTGTTATATTATATACTTTATACATGGATACAAGTTATTAGAATTATCACTTAATTTTTTTATTCTTAATACTTAATTTTAAATGCATAAGTTACTAAAATTATTATTTAATTTTTAATTTTTAATTTTTATAGTTAATTTGATTTTGTTGGTAGTTAGAATGTTTATAAATAATTGTATGATGGTTATTACATAACTTTACACTTTAATATGGTATATCTTAATTTATAATAATATAAATTATTTCTCAATTTATTTTTATATTAATTCCAAAAAAACAAAGAGCTTATGTAATGTTTTATTTTGGATAGTTTGTTTTATGACTCTTTGAAAGGGTAATTTTAATGAATCAATGTATAGGTTCTATGTGTCCACATGGTCTTCAATTATTAAAACCATGTCATAGTGTTTTCATTCATGGGATACTAAAGAATACCCTTAATTTTACTAGATATTGATAATTACTTACAAAAACCAGTTTGTTTCAGGCACCCTTCCCAATACATATTTCAAATTAAAAAGCCCCTATTTTTACAATATATCCATATACCCTATTCCGTGCCTCCCAATACTTACAATATATTGACCTTATTTTTCACAATTAATACCCCCCATTATGAATGAACGTGATAAGATATTGTTCAACAAAGTGAAACCCCGTATATGTGTCACACTTGTGTATAGGCCTATATGTTACGGCCCTTGTTTGGGTCATATGAATGGTAAATGTGTGTGTGTATCAAATTGATATTAATTATGTACATGTTATATGGATGTTTTTATTTTTGCATCTGGTCAATGACACAGGTTATTATATATGATTGTGACATATGGATGATCATTACCATGTGAAATTGATAGTTCATTTGATCTTGTTGACGAAACATGATTTACATGATTATGTATACTTAACCTTATAAAAAACAGGATTTGCCAAAAAAAATAGATATTTGTGGTCTCAATAATTGTGCTATGTTTATACATTTCTAAAAAAAACATTCCTATTAAGCTCACAAAAACTCATTGCTATGTTTATACATTTCTAAAAAAAACATTTCGATTAAGCTCACAAAAACTCACCTAGATAGTTTAAATTTAAAACTATATAGCTCTTTGAAACTTCAAAATACTTTCTGTCTATTTTATAACCTCATTAATAAGATCCCACGATGAGAAATTTTATATATTTTTGTTGTAATTATAAATAACCCATATATTTTTTTCTTGTAAATGATATACAACTCTTAAACCTTATTTAATATTTGAAAATTATTTTAAAACAGATAAAACAAATAAATTTATTATGAATATCCTTCAAATGATGGCAATGCCTTGCCCAAATAATACAATATCAAACCTTGAATGAGAAACTTTGTTACAATCTGAGTAACGACCATATTTTAATGAAGTTGAGAAAACCTCTACACCCCACTATACCATTTCTTTTCCACGCCAAAAATAAATCATTTTAAATTCTATGCCCCCATTCTATCTATGGCTTGCAATCAGTGCGTCTTATACCAATGTTGTGTTCTCTCATTTAAAGTTATTAACACAAACATAAATATTGACACGGTGTCAAACAAACATAAATATTCTCTTAAACTCCCCATTCTATCTATGCCTTACAATCAACAAGTGTTGTATCAAATGTCGTGTTCTCTCATTTAAATTTATTAAAGAAAATCAAGTCATTAACAAAGCTGTCAAAATTAGGAGTGATAAAATATAACTAATATAAACTCAGTCACCTCTTATGCGTTTGTAAAACAAATACGTCCTTTTCGCTTAGTTTCCTTGGCATATCTGGATGGAGAAATCAACCGAGAAGCATTTGGAAATGATAAACAGAGAATGAAGGACTTTTGAAAGAAAAAAGCATTTGTTTTGGTTTTTTTTCTGTTAAAGTTTGAACGTTGAACTAACCAAGAAAATGTGAATAGTGTTAACAGGTTTGACAATAAGTTTTGTATAGAAAAAAAATAAAAATTACAGAAAATATAGAAATTACAGAAATCATCAGCAATTGAAATATAGAAATTCAGTAATAATCAGCAATTGAAATATAGAAATTACAGAAAAATAATAAGTTACGTCCATTGGATGGACCATATGATTTCTATGGCGTTTATTGAGTTATGCCCATGCCATTTACACAATGTTTTTTTGGAAATCAATATGGCCCATTACATAAATGTGGAAATTTGGCATTTAACGTGCAAATA
>LPNX010573338.1:44785-299396 GCA_001517045.1 Pseudotsuga menziesii
TCAGAGCTAACGCTCCGATGACAATTCCAAACCCTATTCCCCATCCAAATCCCAGTCCAGCTTCCCACAATTCCCACCAATACAGCACAATCTTCTCACTACCGTCGCCATCCTGATCTTCATTGTTTTCACTACAGTTTGTTGCAAGGGGAGACCCACACAGCTCTGTATTACCAGAGAACGAAGTTGCTTCAAATGTGTCAAAGTGAGGCCCATTTGGAATCCTCCCTGATAGCTTGTTATCCGACAGGTTTAACGAGCCCAGGAAGTTCAGATTTCCAAGTGTTATAGGTATTTTCCCCTCTAACTGGTTGCGTGACAAATCTAATTCTTCTAACTCGACCATGTTGCCAAATTGTTGAGGAATCTGTCCAGTAAGATTATTATGTGATAGATTCAAAGTCCTCAAACCCTTTAGATCTGAAATATCGTAGGGGATGTCACCGGTGAGGCTGTTTCCTGAGAGATCCATAAATGTATTACTCCAAAGATCTTTGAAAATATACTCCACTTCACGACCCCTGTCCATCAAATCAACTACCTCTGTATGGTACTATCCATATCTCAGATCGATGGACGAAGAGCTTGACCTTGGGAATTCTTCATTCGCCATTATTGATAGGTTTGAAAGCTATAGTGGTATTGAACTTGATAGATGGTTCATTCCGAGGTCAAGAATTTGGAGTTTCTGAAGATAGCTAATTTGGATTGGTATATCACCTTTTAAATTATTTGATCTCGGATCGAGTATGTGGAGCTTTGAAAGATCCCCAATCCATTCAGGCAGTTTCTCTAACAGATTGTTTCTACTTAAATCTAGAATTTCTAAGTTTTTGCAATTTTGCAGAGACATGGGAATATTTCCACTCAATATGTTGCGACTGATTTGCAATACTTTAAGTTTGTTCAGTTGTCCTAGTTCCACTGGTATCTGCCCTTCAAAACCATTATTTGCTAGATTCAATAGATTGAGAGAAGAACAGTTCCCTAACTGTGAAGGCAGTTCGCCAGAAAGGTTATTATCTGAAAGATCCAGTGCCTCTAGATACTCTGTTTGCTCACAAATGCAAGGAGGAATCTTCCCGTCCAATTTATTCGATGCTAGGAACAAAGAACTCGAAGACTTCAACACCGTGCACAATTCAAAGGGGAGTGGACCTGTAATATTATTTGTTGACAGATAAAGTTCCAAAGGGAAACCTGCGGAAAAACTTCATGGAAGGGGAAAGCTGCCATAGAACTGATTCGCTCGTAACTCCACCTGCTTCAAAGATTTGGGCAAGTTATACAGATGAGCTGTTATTGGCCCTTCAAACAGATTGTACCATAGGACTAGGCTCTCCATCTTGGGAAGACTCCACAGCCATGAAGGAATATCTCCCTTGATACTATTATTGGACAAAACCAGCGTGGTAATAGAATGTTGATTCTTCAGAAAAACAGGAAACCTCTCTACGTTACAAACAGATAATCTCAACACATCTAAAGCAAATGGCGGACTCCACAAGGAGTAGATATTGAAGACTAATTTGTTATTCGACAGGTCAAGATTTTTCATACTGTTGAGATTGGGGAAGTGTGACTCTGAGATTTCACCCGTCAAAGCGTTGTGAGTAAGACTGATGTTGGTCAGTTTAGACAACGATCCTAGGGATAATGGGATAGGTCTGGTCAAAGCATTGTAGCCCAGGTTTAGCATAGTAACAATGGGATATAATTTTTATTTTTTTAATTTTATTATTACGACGTCATGTTGCCACATGTCAACTCAAATCCAGATACCAAATTCCAAAGCTTACATCATCTTCTATCCACCAATCAGTTGTTTACAAAATAGTTTTTTTAACAAAATTAAATTTTTTTTTTTACAAATCCCTAAGTTATACTTTACAAAAGAGATTTTAATTTTTTAAACCTGCATCAAAATAGAGCAAGTCAAAAGAGTTTGACTTGCAATCGATTACAATATACCTGCTAAAGCAGGTATAATAATATCAATACTATTATAATAACATTTCATTATTCTTTAAGGATTTAACTAAAATTTAAATTTTTTATATCATCCTAAATAAAAAAGAATTTAATTAAATTCTAAAACACTTTTAAAAACCATATGTTTAGATAAGTCTAAAGATAACGGTTTTAGAAATCGAATTTTCATCATAATAACAAAGAAATTGAAAGTTTAAAAATTAATACTCTCATAAACTTTAAAATCAAAACTAAAATTTATCAACCAAAAATGAATGTTTAAGTTTTAAAAATTACATTCTCATAATTTAATATTAAATAATAAATGGAATAACACATGTACTAATATATTCTATAGTAAATAGAATAATATATATCTATGAATTTGAAAATATCTTCATTAATATTGTATAGTAAATAGAATAATACATTTATAAATTTAGGATGTCTAATACATTTTACTACAATGTTTAATACATTTTACTATTTTGTTGTGAATAAGTTTATTAATATAATTAATTTAAATAGAAATAAATATGATAAAAAATAATATTAGGTTTATTTTTTATTATTTTGTTGTGAATAAGTTATTTTAATAGAACTAATTTAAATAAAAATACATATAATAAAATTTAATATTATGTTTAATTTTTATGGTAATATTGGTAGTTGAGTTTTAATAGATGTTTATGAAATAAATTATATTTAAATATATAAATATGTTATTTTGATTTAATATTGGTTTTATTATATTTTTAATTTATCAACCAAAATGAATGTTTAAGTTTAAAAAATTACATTCTCATAAATTGAATATATAAATTAATATTAAATAATAAATGGAATAACACATGTATTAATATATTGTATAGTAAATAGAATAATATATATTTATGAATTTGAAAAGATTTACATTAGTATTGTACATAGTAAATGGAATAATATATTTATAAACTTAGGATGTCTAATACATTTTACTAGGATGTATAATACATTTTACTATTTTTTTGTGAATAAGTTTATTAATAAAAATAAATATTAGGTTTATTTTTTATTATTTTGTTGTGAATAAGTTTTTTTAAATAGAACTAATTTAAATAAAAATACATATGATAAAATTTAATATTGTGTTTAATTTTTATGGTAATATTGGTAGTTGATTTTTAATAGATGTTTATGAAATAAATTATATTTAAATATATAAGTATGTTATTTTGATTTAATATAAATAAAATAAATATAGTTAAAGATGGTTTTATTGTTTAAAGATTGGTTTTGTTGCTAACTTTTATAATTAGGTTAACTGTAAAATTGAAATAATTTAATTTATGAAATTATGATACAATTTCAAATAAAAATAAACATTATATTTTTTAAGATACAAATTCTATTATGATATAAGTTATGTTATAAATTAAATTTTATTTATGACATCCGTTTAAGATAATTAAAATGGCTTTGGTTTTATTTTATTTTTATTATTTTTAAATATAAAACTAAATTATTACTCTTATATATATTGTACAAATGTTGACCCTATGAAAAGCGAAGCTGCCACAAAAATCGAAAAGCAGAGTTCCAGTGATTTTGGCAAAGAGTTAGTTACACTAAATTGTATTTTGAGATGATAGTGCCTATTTTTGGATGTAACTAAATGTATTAAAATAGAAAAGCAGCCTATTGACTAACAATTGAGAGTGAGTCGACCATTGAATCAACAAGTGTAAGAACATAAAAACTTATAAAAGCATATAAACCAAAGTTGTGTGTAGGTTGTTGTTGATCGATCATAGGGAGAGTTGCTTAGTCAAGGAATTGATCTACACTGTGTGCGGATTGACTATTCAAAGAGAGAGAGAGAGAGAGAGAGAGAGAGAGAGAGAGAGAGACCAAAACTAGAGAGCATGAGATGAGAGAAGAATGTATGAATTGTAAATAATATCTAAGGAAGACTCTGGAAGCTGGTTGCATAGACCAAAGGTGCTAAGATTTTTCACATCCGAGATGAAGAGCACCTTTTTTTTTTTGACCAAATGATTTTCCATGTTATATATTGTCTCTGTGTATATTTGATGTTTGTAATGTGGAAAATTCCATCAATCCTACTAGTTCCCTAGGTTGGGTGGAAACATTGGGAAGTTAATAAGGGATCTAATAAATGGTGTTTAGAAATTAGAAGGAATAAATATTTATTTAATGGAGTTAATTAAATTAATGCAAGTGAAAAATGAAATGGCTATGGAGAATGGAGACACATGGAGACTATGTGGCCCACTGAAGCTAGAATTCCTATGTTAAATGGCATCCTCCTCTTGCAATCTCGAATCTATGGGAAGCCTAATGTTTTTGGATGGATTATAAGGTTAATATACTTTCCCATATACTTCATATGTTGAATTTAGAATGAATTGTAACTTACATGAGGAGAGGAAGGGCCAAATGGGAGTTTCATGGACACTTGTCTAGATTCCCCTTACATTTATGACATCTATGACACCAATGATGGAGATTCTATGATAGTTATGAAACAAGTCAGATCTGAAGGCTGAAATATGAAATTTCTGACATGTCAGGCCTGAATAGAGCATCTTATAGGGTGCTCATGAGAGTTAGAGAAGCCCAAGAGGATCCTACTTGAACTTGGGAGAAGAGGGAAGGTGAAGAGAGAGGCCACATAGCATAGCATGAGAAGCCACACCAATTCGACTTGGATTTGCTTTATGGATATATTTGGAACCTTACAAGACCAATAATGTTTAAAAAATGCAGGGATCAAGCATGAGAAGGCCCTTTTGATCATTTGTGAAAATTATTATTGTGAAGAGAGAGATCTAGTGGATGACTAGTTCATGCCTTAGCCAATTTCGAGGGTGAAATATTCCCGTCCTACTTGGTGGTTGGAGAGGCCACTCAGGTATTTCAAGGAGATTCAATGGAGTCATAAGTTACATGTGCAAGCTGCAGCAACTCATGGAAATATCAATTTCAGCTTTTTCTTCCTTTCATCTCAAGTTTTCTCACCATATTTCAGCTCTGTGGAGTGAGGCGCACTTGATGAGTTATTCATCTCTTTGAGGGAGCTTCTCTTAATCCAGTATTTTGTATTCTGATGTAAAATTCTCTGCTCTTTAAGTTAAAAAATATCTCAAGTCAAAATTCCAGGAAAAATCATGTATTATTTCTCAATAGTGAAGAAAGAATGCCATTTCCCCACTACCTTGTTGTAAACTCTTGTAATATTGATGGATTCGAATGGATGTATAAACTATTGATAATTTATGAATGAATGGACTGTAATTAAAGCATATTATGGTTTTCATGTTTATTAATTGAGAATTTGTGGCCATTGGGTCAAATTTCATAGCAATTGGAGCAAACTACAGCTCATTTCCCCAAGGGTCCAAAACTAATTTTTTATATCTGATTGAAATAAGTGATAAGAGCCGTGGGAGGTTGATTGTTTATGTATATGAGTCTCTGATAATTTATTATACACATATCCTACTTCAATTTAATAATTCGAGTGGTTTTTGGCATATTTGGGAAGCCATTTCTACCATTTACCCAAGGGGGATTTGAGCCCAAAACTGTCAGTAAAATCATCTATCTTGTTCAAAATTTAGTATAGACTTGCAGAAGTGATTGGAGGGCCATAACACATCCATCAACATAATAATTAAGTTACTATATCATTCATACACCTTCTCTTAATATTTGGGAGCAATTGGGCTGATTTGGAGACCAAGACACTAAAACTAGTCAAGAGCCAAATTTCTGAAAATTTCTGAAAATTGGGCATTTTGGTAAAATTTTAAAAAAGGGACATTAAAAGTGGTATCAGAGCATGGTCTTGGCACCAAATGGTGTAAAAAAGGAGTCAAAGCAATAAACCACCACCCTTAGAATCTGAATTGGAAGGTGCTAGGCTTGTAGAAGAATAATTAAAAGGAAAAAAGGTACATTTAACTAAAGCTATGGCTCACGAGGGAGAAGACTACACTAAGGAAAAAATGGAGTATCTCAAACCTATAAAAACCTTGTTTGAAGAAATATACAAGGACATGACCCAACATATAGCAAAAGGATTTGAATTGATGGCTAGTCAAATGGGAGGCAAAGAGATAATAGGAGATAGTGGTAGTTCACAATCAACAGAAAAGAAGACAATGGGTGAGCACATTTTCTCATGAACGGGACCTTATAATAGACCCCATGAATTTGAGATCACACCAAGGCCTACTGTACCTAAATTTGTTATTCCCAAAGAAGAGACTAACATTCAATTTGAAATTGATACAATAACAAAAGAATGGGCTAAATTGGATGAAAAATGTAGGAGAAGTATAAAATTTGAGTTGTACTTAACCATGGAAAACAAAATAAAAAAGAAGGAGGACAATAAGTCTCTACACCAAAAAAAATAAATGAATTGTTCCATAGGTAAAGTGACACTTCCTAATTTTGATGGGTCATCTCAAAGTTCTGCTAACATTTGGGTGCAAAAATTGGATGTGTATTTTAAGCTGAATCCAATGGTGGAAGAAGATGCTTTAAAAATGGCTATTTTGCACTTGGATGGAGATTCCATTGAATGGTGGTTCCATGGCCTAAAAAACTTGGCTCATGATCAGGTTAAAACATATGGGGAATTTGTTGACAGGGTATTAGAAAGGTTTGAGAAAAAAGATCCAGACTTGGCTTTCAAAGAACTAGCACATTGCAGGAGGTAGGGACTCCTATTAAGTATATGTTGGAATTCCAAAGATTATCAGTTAAGGTGGCTAATGTATCTATGGGAAGGTTAGTATTACTCTTCACTGAATTTTTTGCAGAGCCCTTAAAAGGTTTGGTCAAATCCCACAAGACTACTATATTAAATGATGCAATGAGCATGACTAGAGATCTTCAAAATGTGCTTCCTGGAACAAGATTTCCTCCCAAGCCTAACTTCATATTTGAAAGAAAGCCTTGGAAAAAAGATGCACTTGATAAGAATTTTTGGCAAAGAGATACATATTAAAAGAATAAGAAAGAAGAAAAAAACAAGGATGAGCTTCAAAGGAAAAAATTGTGCTTCACATGCTTCCAACCATGGACACCGAGGCATAAATGTGCTAAAGGAAAAGATCAATACATAGAAGTATTTTCTGATAATGATGAGTATGAAGGGGGTATGGATGAAGAAGGGCACATTTTAGATCAATAGGATGCATATGAGATAGCAACTGAAGAATAAAAACAAGAAGAAAATAATCCTTCACCAGACAAAGCAAGAATGGCAGTATTTTCAGCAGTGCCTCGTTATCACACTATTTGATGCAAGGGTGTGGTATTGGGACAAAAAGCTTTAGTTTTGGTAGATGGAGGAGATACACATAATTTTATTCATGCAGAGATGGAAGAGAAAATAAATATACCAAGTGAACCATTCGATGGCTTCATAATTTTCATTCTAGGTCACAACACAATGCAATGAAACACATGGGTTCCAAAGATGCAAGTCACCATAGGTAATTATACTTTTGTTGATAGTTTTTATGTGGTTGATGTTGCTGATACTAATGTAGTATTGGGATTGCAATGGATGTATTCTATAGGAGATCATTCAATAAATTATCAAATTCCTGAAATGAAATTTCAAGATTCAACGGGTGTACTAAGGGTTGTGAGAGGGAAGCACGCTTACCCAAAACATGTAGTAAATTGCAAAAGTATGAGATATATATTGAGGCATCATGATATAGAATGGGATTATCAATGTTATATCACCTCTCCCAATACAAAAATCAGAGTTGTTAAACACCACAAGGAGATAGAGACACTTTTGCACAAATATGAAAAAAAATTCAGAGATCCTCCACATGGTAGACCACCTGATAGGGGGGTTGAGCATAACATTGTTTTGGAGGAGGGTACTTCACCCATTAAGATACCACCTTATAGAAATACCAAGAAGTTCAGAGATGATATTGAGAAGTCCATTCAAGAACTCTTAGAGTTGGGATTCATTAGACCAAGCTCTAGCCCTTATGCTTCTTTAGTGGTGTTGCTAAAGAAAAAATATGGAACTTTGAGGATGTGTATAGACTTTAGAGATTTGAAAAAAAAAGACCATCAAGAATAGATATCCTATTCCTAGGATTTTTGAGCTCATGGATGAGCTATTTGGAACTAATTAATTTTCTAAAATTGACCTTAGATCTGGTTATCACCAAATTCAGATGAAGGAGGAAGATGTGCAAAAGATTGCTTTTCGATGTCATTGTGGTCACTTTGAGTTTCTTGTTATGCCATTTGGGTTGACTAATGCTCCAGCTACATTTCAAGCATGTATGAATAGAATCTTTTGAAAGAAGCTTAGAAGGTTTATTTTAGTCTTGTTTAATGCTATTCTCATTTACATGAAAACTTGGGAAGAGCACTTGCAACACCTAGAGATTGTGTTGAAAACTTTGCAAGAACAGTCTTTGTATGCTAAGATGTCTAAATGTGAATTTGGGATGAAAAAAATATTATATATTGGGCACATTATTGGGAAAGATGGAGTGAAAGTGCACATGGAAAAGATCAGGGCTATCTTAGAATGGCCATCACCAAAAAACATCACAGAATTAGGAGGCTTCATTGGAATATGTACATACTATAGGAAGTTTGTGAAAGGGTTCTCCAAGTTGACTTCTCCACTCATTGATATGACTAATAAGGATTCTTTCAAGTGGAATGAAGAGGCTGAAAAGTCCTTCCAAAAAATGAAAGAGGTAATGAGTAGGTGTCCCATACTTGCATTACCTAATTTTTCTAAGCCTTTGTTGTTGAATATGATGCCTCGGGTGGAGGAGTAGGGATTGTCCTAAAGCAAGGCCAACACCCTATGGACTTTGAGAGAAGAAAGTTGTAGCCTCATGAAATTATTTACTCCATATATGACAAAGATATGTTGGCCATCATGCATGCCTTGGCCAAATTTCGACAATACTTGGTAGGCAACAAGTTTGTGGTGAAAACTGACCACAATAGTCTAAGACACTTCCTTACCAAAATAGATATAAATCAAAGGCAAGAAAAGTGGGTAAGAAATATCTAATATTATGATTTTGATATTGTATATGTGAAAGGATAGAATAACATTGTAGCAGATGCATTATCTCAAAGACCTTCTTTTTCTCTCATGGACATTACTAAAAATTGGAAAGACATGCTACTAGTTGAATATGCCAAAGATAAGATTGCTTGTGATGTATTAGATGGACTCATGGGAGATGATAACTAAAGAATTTTGAATGGGCTGATATACTATATGGGGATAATTTATTTGGTTCGATATTCAGAGCTTGAGTACAAAGTTTTTGCAGGAAGCACATGATTCCCCATGATTCAAAGAGAAGGTGATATACACTAGCTAGAAATACATAGTATTGACTAATCATGTTGAGCATATTGCACATTATCGAGTGACATGGGAGACATGTTCATGACAGGAATGGGTCCACCAGTTTAGATTTATGTTGGACATGATAACAAGGAATTGATATACACTAGGTGAGATGCAGTGAGGAATAGTAGAATGAGAAGAATTAGCTTCCAGTTTCACCCATAATTTTGAATTTGTTGATGATCATCCTTCAATTGATGCTTCCCTACAAGTAATCAAGGCTAATATATTTGAGGATATTCCTCTGTCAACGAATTTATTTTCTCAAAGTAGTGAGATAGTCCAACACTTGATGGAGTGCTATAATGTGACAAGTGAACCTGATGATGATGATCTCTGTGACATACATATTCCCAAGTATGAATGTACTCGTGCGGTGGAAGGATCGGGTATCTCAAGCAACAACTGAATCCATTGAATATAAATAAAGTAAACATTGGCTCCCCGGAGAATCCAAAATTTTCCAACATTGTGGTTATTGGGACGATGAAACTATTGGGAAGATTGCAGACCTCCTACATGAATTTCAAGATCTGTTCCCCACTAATTTTTCTAAAATGAAGGGACTTATCGGAGATCTTGGAGAAATGGATGTTATATTGAATCATGATGCAAAACCTGTTAATCAATGGTCATATTGAGTCAATCCACGATACAAACAAAAAGTTAAGACAAAGTTAGATCGAATGCTAGATGCGGGCATCATATAACCTGTTGAAGAATTCGAGTGCATCAAACCAATGGTAGTACAAGATAATAAAACTATTGGTGAAGTGTGTATTTGCATAGACCTAAGGAAGTTGAATGATTCCTTCCTGCATGACCCATTTTCGATCCCATTTATAGATGAAGTATTGGAGATTGTCAGGGGTCAATAAATCTATTCCTTTACTGGTGGATTGTTTGGTTCCCATCAGATCATAAATGCAAGGAAGAATGACACAAGTGCATGTTATTCATAATGTTGCAGTGGAATAAATGAAGACTAGAGAGAATGTGTTTCTTAACCCACTACAACAAATCCTAGAATTAGCGTCCCTTTTCAGTGTAATTTTTTTTTACATTGAGTGGTCAAACTAGACGCTAAATGGGATGTGTCATGGACAAAACTTACAACGTCTCAAAAAATGTCTCTTTTGATTTCTAGATAGCATCCTTTCTGACATCCAAAATAGCATCTATTTTTTTTCTTCCAGAACAACGTCCAGCTTTGCTTCCTAAACAATGTCGAGGTTTGCATCCTAAATAACGTCCTATTTTTCTTCCTAGTGAGTGTTTGCTTTTCCTTCTTAAATGACATCCTCGTCAGCGCCATATTTGCATCCTTAAGAGCACCGTGTTAGCATCCAAATTAGCATCCAATATTGCAACCATTTTTGCTACCACTTTAGAATCCCATTTTGCACCATGTTTTACTTCCAAATATGTGCCAATTTTCGCTTCCAAATTTGCACCAAATTTTGCTTCCTTTTTTGCATTGTGTTTTGTTACCAAAATGATGCCAAATATTTCTTCTATTGTTGCACCATATTTTTCTTCCAATGTAGCGCCATGTTTTTCATCCAAAGTAACGTCTTTATTTTGCTACCATATCAACGCCATGTTTGGCTTCATCATTAGCGCCATGTGTTCCATCCTTTTTAATTCCTAGTTTTTCATCTTATTTTTCTACCATATCAACACCACATTTGGATTCATCATTAGCGCCACGTGTTACATCCTTTTTAATGCCTAGTTTCACATCTCTCATTTTTTGGTCACTAATTTAGTCGTTTTTAGTAGTTTTATATGTGAATGTTGGTTATTTTGTTTGGTCACTTATCTCTCATTATTTGGTCACTTATCACTTTTTTTTGCTTACTAATATAGTTGTTTTTAACGGATATTATAATATAATTAGGGCATGGAGGAATCGAACCACTAACCTCCTTCTTGTAAGGCAGATCCTCTTCCATTGAGCTAGCACCCTTTAATAATTTGGGAACCTAACTTACAAAGTCCTCTATAATGGAAAAAAGGATCAATACACAACTTTGAGTATCTAATGGTCAGAAAAGGGTGGTAGATTGTATAAGTTCACAATATATGATCAAGCAGGTTATGAAATCCATAAACTTGTTTTAGGAATTTTGAACAAAACTTAAGAAATTGGCTAATGGGATTGCAAAAATCACTATTCCCTCACAACCATAAGTGTACCATTATATGAGACCTATCAACAACAATTATCTTAGTGTGTATACCAAGGATATAGTAGATAAGTATGATCATCCTATATGCATGTATAAGTGGAGCAATAAGGAGAATCAAAAGAGGATTATCAACCCAATAGTTGGTGCTTCACATGGATCCTATCCACCATGGGATGAGAAAAATTCCTTCTTCCATCAATCTAATGAGTATCCACAAGGACAAATGGTTAGGATATATTGTGATTCCAATTCACAATGTTTATTCACTTCCCAAGGTGATGTTGCAGTGCTTACACTGGGATATCTACATGATCCCCAACAACATTGGATATAAGCATATTCATGGGGCCATAGAGTATAGGATGAGGTTGTTTTTTATCTTTTTCTTTCGAAGACAAGGCATGATTTGAAACACTAGGAGAAGGAATAGAATTGGATATGCTTAACAAACTACAATCATGATAAGGCATAAGACTATACTTGATTGTGTTTGTATAAGCACGATTATACACCTTTGTTCATTATCACTATGTAAGTCATTCATCTATTTAATCAATATCGTAAAATTTTGTGACATTAGAGAATGGGACAACTTTTATCATATAAGAATAAGAAACCAAAAAAAGGGACAAAGTCACAACATTAAGGTCCCCAATAATCAAAATTTAATTTTAACATTGTTATGATTAATTATAAATTGTCATCATTAAATTGGGATGATATGTCCATATTAAATAATATGTTTTTTTTCATAAAGAAGAAATCCAAAATATACAAATTGCAGTAGAAACAATAAATTGTATTGATCATCATCCATTGCTCAAATTGTTGTTGCCGCTCGATTTTCTTGCATGACTCATTTCTTCATCACTTTAAGAGGATATTGTACTTCAGTTATTGAAATGTTTTATTAAACAAATTCATTTCATTCTACATTTCAATCTTCCATATACAAACATAAAAATAAAATGTAATGTTTATATCTGCACTTATAGATAGTATAATATACATGACCCCATAAATGAAAAAGTGTACCAATGCAATGAGGGATTCATATACCTCACAGATTGCTTTGAAACCATTCCTCACGTTGTTTTTCATAAATACGATGTTGGCTTCACTCCATACTTTGTTTCATGTGAGTTTCATATGCCAAGATGCAGAAATAAAGATGGAACCAAGAGCTTAGTTATGAAACCATGATCTACATTTATGGAACCAAGAGCTCGATGTATGGAACCATGAGCATTGTTGGTGGAACCATGAGCTTTAGTTATGGAACCATGAGCATTGTTGGTGGAACCATGAGAATGATTAGTGGAACCATGAGCATTGTTGGTAGAAACATGAGAACTATGAGTGGAACCATGAAAAATGTTGGTGGAACCATGAGATCAAACTATGGAAACACCATAAGCATTGTTGGTGGAACCATGAGCATTATTACTGGAACCATGAGCATTGTCGGTGGAACCATGAGAATTATTTATGGAACCATAAGCATTGTTGGTGTAACCATGAGCACTATTAGTTGATGCATTGTTGGTGGAACCATGAACTCTAGTTATGAGCATTGTAGGTGGAACCATGAGCTCTATTTATGGAACCATCAACATTGTTCATGGAACCATGAGCATTGTTCGTGGAACCATGAGCATTAATAGTGGAAGCATGAGCATTGTTGGTGGAACCATGAGCACTATGAGTGGAACCATGAGAAATGTTGGTGGAACCATGAGCTCCAACTATGGAACCACCATGAGTATTCTTGGTGGAACCATGAGCATTATTAGTGGAACCATGAGCATTGTCGATGGAACCATGAGCACTATTAGTGTATGCATTGTTGGTGGAACCATGAGCTCTAGTTATGAGCATTGTAGGTGGAACCATAAGCTCTATTTATGGAACCATGAGCATTGTTCGTGGAACCATGAGCATTGTTGGTGGAACCATGAGAATTATTAGTGGAACCATGAGCATTGTTGATGGAACCATGAGCACTATGAGTGTAACCATGAACAATGTTGGTGGAACCATGAGCTCCAGCTATGAAACTACCATGAGCATTGTTGGTGGAACCATGCACATTATTAGTGGAAGCATGAGCATTGTCGGTGGAACCATGAGAATTGTTGGTGGAACCATGACCACTATCAATGGATGAATTGTTGGTGGAACCATGAGCATTATCGATGGAACCATCAACATTATTAGTGGAACCATGAGCATTGTTGGTGGAACTATGGACACTATTAGTGGAACCATGAGTAATGTTGGTGGAACCATGACCTCTAGATATGGAACAACCATGAGAATTGTTGGTGGAACCATGATCATTATTAGTGGAACCATGAGCATTGTTGGTGGAACCGTGAGCATTATTAGTGGAACCATGAGCATTGTTGGTGGAACCATGGGAACTATTAATGGATCCATGAACATTGTTGGTGGAACCATGAGAATTTATGGTGGAACCGTGAGCAATGGTAACCAAGTGGTGGAGCCATGTGCATTTATGGAACCATGAGCATTATTGGTGGAACAACGAGCATTATTGGTGTAACCATGCACACATATGGAACCATGGAAATTATTGGTGGAACCATGCACATTTATAGAACCATCTGCATTTATGGAACCATGAGCATGCTGGATAGAACATTGAGCACTAATGATGGAACCAAGAGATTTGTTTATGGAACCATGAGCTCTATTTATGGAGCCATGAGCATTGTTGGTGGAACCATTACCATTATTGGTGGAACCGAGAGCGTTTTTATGGAACCATGGGAATTATTGGTGAATCCATGAGCATTGTTGGTGGAACCATGAGAATTAACGGTGGAAACAATAGTGTCCATGATTCCATTAAATTTGTTCTAGATCCAACCACCCAATGTCGAAGAGTATGCCACCAAATATGTTCATGGTGACTTTGTTCAAGTTTCCCATTGCATTGCTCATGATTCCACCATCTCATGACCATTTATGAATTACTCACCAAAAGGTTCATGGTCTATAAGTAATGATTATGATATTCATGGTTCTACTAACATTGTTCAAGGTTTCTTATTTGCACATGGTTTTGTATGCATTGTACATGGTTCCACCTGCATTGTTCATCGTTCCATCAAAATTGTCCATGGATCCATTTACATTCTTCATACTTCAAAGCTCATATACCATGAATGTTTATATGCCTATGTGACACATGCCAGAGAAAGGTCCTAACTTTGGGCCAGGTTTTTGTTCCCTAGATTTTGACCCAACAGGGGTCTGGCTGCTCATTTGGACGATTGAGGAGTTGATGTTCTTATTTTATGGAAAACATTCCTTTGGGTTTGTAGCCCCATCTGAGAATTCCGTTGCCTAGTCTGGTTGTAATGCACCGTTGTTGAATATCCTCCCATAGTGTATCTGAATAATCATGTTGTTGAAGCAGATGCTATTTGTCCTAAGTGGACCATTCCCTGAAATCTTGTTGCACATTTTGAGTCCAAAAGGTGTTGACCTTTTCATGAGAAGGGATCAAGAAGAGATCATGTAAATGACCAAGATTATAGGTAATCTCTAGGGAAGGGAGTTGATCCCAGGAGTCCTTCTATAAATTGGCTAACTTAGATCCATCTTGAATTTCTGAAAAACTATGTTGTTGGATGAGCGATCTTTCGGAGTTGGTTGTGTTCTGAATGAGAGTATCAGATTAAATTCTGAGATGGCCAATATGTGGCATATTTTATTCCAGAGTTGTGTGCATTTCTTATTGTTTTTGGTGATCCATTTCCACCATATTTTGGCACTTAAAATTTCGTTACTTTAAGTTGGATCCCAAAGGTCCAATCCTCTATCAGTTTTTGTATGAAAAACGATGTCCCATTTGACTATGGCCCAATGATGCACATTTTTGTCCCCTTTCCAAAGGAAGTTTCACTGTAACGTTCAGATGGATTTGAGAACCCATTTGGGGGCATCAATGATAGAGAACATGTAGAGGGGAATCACTTGCAAAAAAAATTTGATGAGGACAAGACATCCAACTAGTTTAAGCATGCGAAGGGTCCACGCAGAGAGTCAGAGTTCAAGTTTGGTGAGAATTTCCCTCCAAGAAGAGTGCTTGAGTGTAGAGTCAATAAGAGGGGTGCCAAGATATTTCGAAGGGATATTAGCAGCTTTGAAGCCTATTATTATGGAAATATTCCTTTAGGTGGGTAAAGGTGTATTGAAGAAGAAGATCTCAGATTTTTCAAGATTGATAGTCATACCTGAAGTTTTGTTTCTCCTAAATAAAAACTCTTGTTTATAGTTGTTTATTAGCATAATCAACTTATAATTCAAATTTCAATATTTATTTCTAAAAATAGTAAAAAAAATAACTACTTCCCTTACAAAACTTGAGAATCAAACTATAGTCCTAAATACATCCATTAGAGCAATTTCTAGTCAAATTTTGCTCCTAATGAGCAAGTGTCACAAATCAACATTTGAAACAAGGTAGGGAGGATAACAACATTCCTCCCAACCACCTGATATATAGTCAATTGACCACAATGCCCACCTTTATTTTAAAAACCGATCTATTTGAATCACATAACCAACAAAACAATTTCTATTTTTTTTTGTTACACCTTGTTAAAAAGCATGATTGACACTTATAAGAAATTTTTTTTTTTTTTGTGGAATAGTACAATAGATTTAGTTAAAGCGTGGTTATTTTGATGGCTAGAAATCATATATTATAGCCATATCCTTTCTTTATATATAAAGGTCATTGATACAAAATAAGATTATTAAAAGAGATATAGATATAGTGTCACATCAATGTTTGTATAAAGAATTATTAAAATGTAAAATTTCAATTAAAAAATTAAATATAGATTAATAATTTGAAATTTTTTTTAAAGAAATTATAATATTAATTTATAAGCTCTAAAATTTAAGTTAATTTTTTTTGAAATGTTAGTTTTAAAATAATTTTTTTAATTAATAGAGAATTTATTTCACCATATCCATTAAGTAAAATTAATTATGATTGTTATTATCTAATTTAATTTTAATATGCCCAATATCCTCCCTTTGATGTGTGAGAAAGTAGGTTCCACCCTTAAAATGTTCATTTGCCATGAATTTTGTTAAAGGTTCCTTGTATGGTTTCACTACTAATGCTCATGGTCCCACAAATAGAGCCAATGGTTCTACCATCAATGCTCATGGTTCCATCAACAATGCTCATGCTTCCATAAATAAAGCTTAATAACTGAGCTCTTAGTTCAACTAAGAGTGCTCATGGTTCCACCTTTACAGTGCATGTGGTTTTCTATGTACATGGTTCAAGGTTCCATAACCATCAATGATTGTAACATTTTTATACCCCACTTTATTCCATATTTGATACTCAATATTTGTTGGTGGAACATTGTTTAAAGATGTTAAAAATAAAGTAAGACTAAAATTTGTAACAAATGTAATTAAATTTAAAAGTGTTTTGAAATTTAAGGAATGAGAAAAGTAAATAAATAATAAACTTCAAACACTATATAAAATAGTAATCAATCCATTTCACAAACTAATAGCAAATTGGAAGAAAATTTCAAACTTATACAGTCTTATATAAAGTCTATCTTTATCATAGTTTCCTATGATTGATTTTTTTTATGAATCTTATTATCAACAACATTTTATGGTAATTGTTATATCTTGTTTTTGCTTCTCATTTTAAAGCATTTGCTTGTTTTTTAAAAATATGGTTTTCTTCATTTTTAAGTTTGGATTTTAGGTTCTTTTGAATATTTTCTTTGATTTTTATGTTTGTATTCATAAGTTGACTTCATAGGTTTTTCCAATTTTGGTTTTACTTAGTGAAATTTATAGTTTTTAGGGGCTTTTAGGATGTTTATATGACTTAAAGGTTCTAAAAATATCACAAGGTTTTATTTTAAGCCATTTAACAAAAGTTAATCCTTTGCTGTGAGTTTTATTTTGAAAATTATTAAAACAGGTATTCTTGTAGCGCAAGCCCAAAAAACTTAAACACACGCGCTACAAGAAAATCACGCTATCTTAAAATCATGATTTTTGGCTCCAAATTTTCAAAATTTGCACATAGGAGAGGTCATTCACACGTGTTAATGAGTTTGATACGTGTTTTCGGCCAGAGTAATCATTGTGACAAGTGTTAACAGTTCAGGCAAGGAATCATTAGGGTAAGTTGATGTGGTCTGGAAGTTATGAGCTACAGAGTGGTGGAACATTAATAATTATCCATGATGAGGAAAATTCACGTTTAGTTACACATCTCCTAAAGTGCATGAAGAGCATAGAAGTCGTGGTAGAGTTCTGGAAGTTTGTAATCAAAGATTGAAGAAGGTCGATAATTTAGGGCTTTGAAGGGCAACTGTTTGGCACTATCGTGGCTGTTAGAGAAAGATTTAAGAATGAAATTGGACACCTAGTAGACAGGAAAACATATTTCTAGCAGTGGAATCCACTATTTTGACAGGTATGAGGCGAATTACAATCATATTCCATGTATTCAAGTTCGCATTGACAGAAGATTAATTATAGAGTTTAACTAAGACTGCTAGTATAAAAGCTCAATTGTTGCTCAATGTTGAATTTTCTCTATCAATAGAGTGAAGATACTTATCAAATTGAGTGAAAAATCTAGTTCAGGGGTTTAGTTTCTCAACATATCATTGTCTGTTAAAATTGCCAAGATTTGAATAGAGTTAAAGTTCTTTACTGAAGGAAGTAATTTTTAAGTTCATTTATCTAAAATGAAGAGGAGTGGGAAAACAAACAGAGATGAACCCTTAGATATGTCTTAGGTTCAAGCTTTCCCTGACTGTGCAGGATTATTTTTAGAAGCAGGATGGTTAATATTTTTGGAGGAGATTGATGGATATCACATAGAAGTTTCATATAAGTTTGCTCAGGGATTGGATAAAGATATTGTTACTTTTGACACCTTAAAGATTGAGTTGACCAGAGAACTAATAGCAGAGGCTACAGGGATCCCAGAAGAAGGTGAATATTGGTTCAAAAAAGTACCTTTACCTTTGATGCACAAAATTAGTTGCTTCTAGATGTTGTTGCAGACTGGGGTAAAGGAGTACATATCGAGAAGTTCAAACTAGAGTGGAGAGAACCAATAAAAATTCTGCAAAGTTATATAACTTGTGAAGGAAGATTTGCGTTTGTATTTAAGTATCATTTGAGAATTTTGCAGCATCTTAACCATGAAGCAAAGATGAACCTTCCTTTATTTTTGCTTAAAAGTATGCAAAAGATGTCCAGCAGGATAAAGGAGCATCAAGACCATACTAAGCAGTCTATATTTCATCATGGTCTAATAAAGTTAATCATAAGTATTGTGCTTTGAAAGAAACAAAAAACATGGTATTATTTTCTATTTTGGTCTGGATTTCAATCAGAGAAAGAAGACGAAACTCAGAAAAGACAGTTGAATAAAGGACATAATTTGGTCAAGAAACTGAAGAAGAGAGTCATAGTTGAGATAGAAGACGATAATGTACTAGGAAAATCTATGACCCAAAGAGATGAAAATGTTGAAGATGAACAATAGATTAATATTAAGGAAAATGAAATATCAAAGGAAAAAATGAAGGATTTGTAGCATGTAGAAGATAGTCTTCATGTAGAAGTAAACCAGGAAGTAAATGGAAATTTGAAAGAATAGGAACAAGTTCCTATGGGAGTACAGTTGGAAGATTAGGAAAATTCATTGTTTGATGAAGCTAGGGTTGACACTGAACAGGATGTATAGAAATAGTCTGAAAAAGGAGTAATGTCACGAGGGATAAAAAGAAAGGTATTTCAGCTAGCTTCTATCAAACATCAAGGAAAAACTTTGAGCATGTTAGGGGAAATTGGGCAGGTTGGAGGCCTAAGACCAGACCCAAGAATAAACTAAGGTTGAATATGAAAAAAATGTTAAACCCTAAACTAGCTCAAAAGAAAATTACAGTGATTGAGGACTCGTCATCTCAAGAATAGTTAGAAGACAATGAAGATTTAAATGTAAAGGAGATGAAGGGTAAGAAACAAATTATTTTAGAAGATAAATTAGCTTTCACTGAAACCAAAATTTAAGAGATATTTAAGGAAGTTCGAAAGAAGGTAATCTTAGACCATCATCAAGATGATTCAAAGAAGCAGCATTCAGTCATATCAAGTTTTTGTGTAGAGAAAGAAAAGGTTGCAGATCCATCAACCCAATGCAATGTTGAAGTCAATGAATCTTCAGGGGTTCCTCTAGCTATGATAGAGCAGCTAGAGGAAGATGAAGAGATTTTTAAGAAATTGAAAATCACTTGGGTTCCATGGGAAATGCATCCAATTTTGGAAGGGAAGTGCATTGATTCAGAGAATGAGAATTTGGAGAGAAGTATTAAACAATACAAATATCAGATAGCATACCTGCATGAAACACATGAGGGGTTAGTGACTGCTAATAGAATATTGAGAGAAGATTTATAGGAGGTAAATAGCCACTATCAAGAATTAATTGCAGTTTATAAGGAGGATTTGGAAAGGAAAATAAACACACAAAGTCTGTATGCAAAATTGAAGCAAACCATTCAAGACCTAACACAGCCAAATCAAGAGCTTTCAAAAAGAGTCGAAGACTTGGAAGCTGATCATCAGAAAACAAGAAAGAAGACTCAAGCTTTAGAAGGGATAGCTCTTTTGGCAGAGTCTACTAAGGACTTGTAAAGTGCTTTAAAAATAGTGGTTATTAGTTAGTCTTTGAAAAAGTTAGTTTAACTTGTATGACTATATTTTTATTGAGTAATTCGGTAGTATGACTTAAAAGTAGTTTTTTTAGTTATGTAACTGTCTTTGGGAAACCAAGATAAAAGTAAGGTTGGAAAAAGACTGTAGGTTGGAATTTTTGTATAAGGGGAAGCTGTTAGCTACTGTTCAGAGCTAAGTTTCAGAAACTCTTATGTATTTTGAATTACTGATTATGGTATATATGCAGACTATAAACCTTGTTTATCTTTTCTACTGGTTTCATTTCTGATTGGTTTAATCACTCAGTTTATAAATTCATTTCCTGTTTAATGTTATTTCTCATGAAATGCTTGTGAGCTGTGGATGAAATTCAGTAATGTGTTTATGTTGTTCTGGTTTATGCTTCATATATGATACATCTTAGTAGTTCATTGTTGCATGATTTAGTGTTTTTCTTAGCCTTACGAGTTTTTACCCCCTTATTTACAAACTGCATAACCAAAACCCTAAAGACCTATTTTTCTTAATTTGATTTATTGAGATTGCATTGGCTTTTTCTTTAGTAGTCTGAGAACAATTTCTGTCACTCACATATTTGGTGTTGTTGCTGGGGATGAAGCTAAAAGCCTACTTTCCCTGGGTTACTCATCATTTAACTGGTTTTGAGAGGTGGACTTAGACCAGCAAATTTTAAAAGACTACATTTGACCAAAAATTTCACAGTGGCTACTAAAGGAGTTGGAACAAGAAGTAGACTTAGGTCACCTTTACAACTGGGTGTCTCAGACCTAGAGCAGATTCTAAAAATAGATAGAAAAATCAAAAGGTCTTAGTCATCTCTAGCCTTATGTAACCTTGATCAAATAGACTTATTACCACATTTTTCTGTTTTGAAGGAAGAGGAACAAGATTCATCCTGGTTGAAACCTGCAATCCCCGTTAGCAATTTTCAGATTTTTACTGATCCTCAATCTTTAACAAAAGAAAAGACCTTATCTCCTGGAAAAATCGCTTTATTTCACCTCAAAGTTTGTAAGACTCCTTTTCATCCAAGTCCAAGTCAAGTTTTTCCTTCATCTAAACTAGTCAGCTTAAATATGGTAGCCCAAAATCAACCATTAGACATGATTGATCGAATGGTGGAAGCTAGGTATGCACCTCTAGTTTTACCTCAACCCTTAAATGCTCTCCCTGGTGGAGATTACCAAAAATAATTACCTACGTTTAATGGACAAGGTGAGACCACAACTGAGGAGCATTGGGATGCATTTCTCTGCTATGTAGATAATCAGAATATCGAGGCAAAAGATGTGTGGACGAGGATGTTTGTACATATTCTAGATGGAGAGGTCAAAAGATGGTTCAGAGAGTTACCAGCAAACTCTATTTCTATAATAGAAGAGCTTCAAGATATTTTCATGAGACAATGGGGTGATACTAAGGATCACACATATTACATTACCGAGTTTGGAGCTCTAAGAAGGAAGAAATATGAAAATATAGATGATTTCTCTAAGAGGTTCAATAAAATGTATGGTAGAATCCTGACAGAGATTAAAACTTCTGAAACTTCTGCAAAACTCACTTATGCTAATGTTTTTGATCATGAGTTTTCCCTGCTTTTGAGAGAAAGAAGACCTGTTACTTTACTTAACATGCAAGAGTCAACATTAGAAGTGGAATATAATATTCTTGCTTCTAATAGACTGAAGGGAAACTAAACTCAACAAGTTTATGACAGAAAGGGTAAGAAAGAGGCAGCTCCAGTGGTTTCAACATCACAATCTGCAGAAGGTAAGATTGATGAGATGGCAAAACTAGTGAAAATCCTAACAACAAAACTAAACAAATTGGAATTAGAGAAAAATTCAAATAAGCCTATTCAAGAGGGAGACAGAAACCCTAATAATCCAAGTCAATTCAGAAGACAGTTTACACCTCATTTCATTCCTAGAGAGAGAAGAAATAATGATATACAATGATAAAGGAGAGAAGTTGAGGATCAAAAGGTGCCACCCCCACTTCAGAATAATGTTACTGATGAAGGAGAAATAGAAGAATCTAAGAATATTTTTTTGAGGATCCAGATCAGGACATGAATTATTTTGGAGAACAGTTGACTGAAGGTTTTGTGACTCGGGAGGATTTTTTAAACTTAGAATATTATGTTACATATGTTTTTGAAATAGAAAATGATTTAAACCTTGAAGTAATTGTTGATATATATCAGATTGATTCAAAGAAAACCCTAAATTTAAGATCAAGGAGAAAACAGGTGGTTAAAAATCCTATAAAGAGGGTAATTTTGCCTCTTAAACAGTAGTCTGATCTAGTATTAGAAAAGAAACAGAATCATGATAAACAAAAGAAGGTTATTGAAGTTGACGAAGTGAATAAAAGTATGCAGAATTAAAATCTTGAAAATGAATTGTGCAAAATTAAAAACCCCATGCATTTCCCTAAATTGATAAAGAATCCTTCTTACAAAAATTTAATTTTGAAAATGATTGGTTCAACAAACAGTCAAGTAACTTCTGACATAGTAAATTTACAGGAGGAAAATCCTAAAATTTTTATTGGATCATCTTCAGCAGAGAAAACAGAAAATGATGCAAGTGCATCTCCTCCTTTTTATATCACATTAACCATTCATGAGCAGATGATACATAATTTCCTTTTGGATTCAGGAGCATCTCATAATCTAATGCCAAAAGCAGTCATGGAAGCTTTAGGGTTGAGCATAACAAAACCTTATCATGACTTGTATGCTTTCGATTCTCGAGCTGTAAAATGTTTAGGATTGATAAAGGATATGGTAGTTAGTTCAGCTTAGCTACCAATGAAAAGTGTGATTATGGATGTAGTAGTGGCGGATATCACACCTAATTTTGGTATGCTCCTTTCTAGATATTGGGCCAAGAAGGTAGGTGGAACTGTACAGATGGACTTAACATATGCAACCATTCCTGTCTTTGGAGGTGAAAATAGAAGGTTTTATAGAGAGTTAAAATTTGATTATATTGTGACTGATGACAAGAATCCTACAAATCATCCATTATATGCAGTTGAAAAGGATTTGGGTACTTGTATGTTGCACTTTAGTGATGATAATGATGCTGCTAGTATATTATAGGTTGAAAAGGAAAAAATAATCAAATGCACTAGGGAATACAAGGATAAACTTTGGCAAATGTATTTTGATGGATCATCATCTAAAGAAGGTGTTGGAGAAGGAGTTGTTCTGATATCTCATAATGGTGAAGCAATAAGATTAATGTATAAGTTGGAATTTATTACCATTAATAATATAGCAGAGTATGAGGTTGTGTTGTTAGGTTTGAGAGCTGCAAAATATTTAGGTATTCAACAAATATTTGTGTATGGCGACTCCGAGTTGGTTGTTCAACAAGTAAGGAATAACTATAATGTAAAGCAAGATTTGTTGAAAGTGTACAAGAATGAATTATGGGATATGGTAGACAATTTATTTGTGGCTTTTAATATCACTTATATTCCTAGGGATCATAACCAAACTGTTGATTCTCTTTCCCTAACAGCCACACATTTTAGGATTCCTAAAAAAACACAGTTGAAGTATCCTATTGAAGTTAGGTACAAACCTTCTGTGCCTGATAATATAAATCAATGGAGAGTTTTTGAAGATGATTTTGAGATAAAAAGGTTTTTAGATTTGACAGGTGAGTTTTCTAATTCCTTAATTGACCAAGAACAGGATGATGAAATTGAACATTTTGAGGGTGTTGCAGAAAATGAGATTGCAGGTCACAAGATCATTGAACTGAAAAGTTATTTTATTCCTAAGGGTCTGGTGCCTTTGGAGAGGATTTTTTCAAAGGATGATACCCCTTTAAAACCAGCTATGTAGTCTTCAAAAGAAAATGTAATGGATTGCAATATTGGCACTAAGGAGCACCCCAGAATAGTGAAGGTCTCAAAGGCACTCACAACAGAGCAAAGAAACAGGTACACCAAGTTATTAAAAGAGTATGTTGATGTTTTTGCTTGGTCATACAAGGATTTGAATACATATGATACTAGTATTATATAGCATAAAGTGCCTTTGAAACCAAATGTTAAACCTTTCAGACAGAAATTAAGGAGAATCAATGCTACTTTGTTTCCTATTATAGAGAACGAGGTAAAAAAATTGTTAGATGCTAAGATTATTGTTCCCCTTCGATATTCGTCATGGGTATCAAATCTAGCACCTGTCAGAAAAAAGAATGGTGAAATCAAATTGTGTGTTGATTCGAAATTTGAATAGGTCTTCACAGAAAGATAATTATCCTTTGCCAAAGATTGAACAAATATTGCAGAAGGTGGTTGGTGCACAAAGAATCTCAATGGTAGATGGTTTTTCAGGGTATAACCAAATTGCAATGCACCCTGATGATAGAGAAAAGACAACTTTTACTACTCCTTGGGGTACTTTTATGTATGACAAAATGCCTTTTGGATTAATGAATGTTGGAGCTACGTTTCAAAGAGATATGGACACAGCCTTCGTGGGAGAAAGGGATAAGTTTGTAGTGATCTATTTAGATGATATTACAGTCTTCTCACAATCTGATGATGAGCACTTAAAACACTTAAAACAAACTTTCCTGAAATGTAGAAAATATGGTTTGTCTCTCAATCCCAAAAAGTCACATTGTGCTGTATAAGAAGGTAAGTTATTGGGTCGTTTGGTTTTAGCTGATGGCATAAGGATAGATTCGGAAAGGGTAAAAGCTATTCTGAAATTTAGTTTACCAAGGAGTAAGAAGTATGTGCAATCTTTCATTGGAAAATAAATTTTTCTGCATTGGTTCATACCAAATTTTGCTGAAACCATTAAACAAATTACAACCATGTTGAAGAAAGATCAGGAAGTTAAGGGGACTGCAGAAGCTAAAAATTCATTTGAAAAGATTAAGATAGCTCTTACAGAAGCACCAGTACTAGTAAGTCCTGATTTTACAAAGGAATTTTTTACTTTTTCTTTTGCATCAGAGGACACTTTAGCTGTTTTTTTATTACAGAAGAATAATGATTGACTTGAACAGCCAATTGCATTTTTCAGTAAGACCCTCATAGACTCATAATTGAAGTACAGTGCTTTGGAGAAGCAATCTTACTCATTGGTAAAGGAATTAAAATTTCTTATAATTTATGTTCTACATTCCTAATTCATTGCTTATGTTCCTAATAATGCCATTAAGGATGTATTGACTCAACCTGATAGTGAAGAAAAAAAGGGGAAATTGATTGCAAAGATAATGAAATATGATGTGGACATTAAGCCTACAAAGCTAGTGAAGGGACAGGGTTTGGCTAAATTGTTAGCTGATTTAAATTGTCAATCTTTAGGTCTTCATCTCATGGTAGAACAACCTGTACAAGAATAATTACAAGCAGAGCAGGAGAAGGAAATAATTATGGACCACTATGCAGAATCCACATGGTATGCAGATATTGTACACTTTCTTTTGTATTTACAATGTCCAGAACATCTAGATAAGAAAGATGCTAGGTCATTGAAGTTGAAAACTACTAAATATTGTTTGATAGAACAACAATTGTTTTGGAAAGATCCAAGGGGTATTTTGCTTAGATGTTTAGATAAGCCATACATTGAAGAAGTAATCTGTGAATCACATGAAGGTGCTTATGGGGGACATACGTATTGGAAGGAAACAACTTATAAAATTTTGAGAGCTAGATACTATTGGCCTTCTTTATTCTCCGATGTATATCAACAGGTAAGAGCATGTATCCCATTTCAAAAATTTGCTGGCAAGCAAAAGTTGGTGTCTTTACCATTAAAGTCTATTGTAGTGAACGCCCCTTTTCAGTAGTTGGGTTTGGACTTCATATATGAGATAAATCCTTCTTCTTCAGGGCAGAATACATGGATTTTGATAGCTACAGATTTCTTCACTAAATGGGTAGAATCTATCCCCACAAGAAATGCAACAAACAAGGTAATCATAGATTTTATTCAGGAAAATATTCGTAGTAGATTTGGATGTCCCAAGAAGTTATTGACTGATAATGCTCAAGATTTTAAGTCCAATGCTATGGTGGCATTTTGTGAAAAGAATGGGATTGTTTTGAAACACTCAACACCTTATTATCCTCAGGGAAATGGGTTAGATGAGTCAACCAATAAGAGTATTATTCATAGTATCAAGAAGTTATTGAAGTAGAATAAACGATCATGGGACTCAATGTTAAAATATGCATTGTGGGCAAACAGAATAACAATTAAAAAGGCAATTGGAACTTCTCCTTTTCAATTGGTATATGGTACTGATGTAGTGTTTCCTATTCAACTTGGTATTCCAGTGATGAAATTTCTTCAAGATAGTCAAGAAGAACCCAAGGATATTCAAAGAATAATTTATGCACTAATAGAATTACGGTAGAAACGTGAAACAGTAGAGGAAAAAGCTCAGTTATACAGGACAAAGATCAAAGAAAGGTTTGATAGAAAGGTTAAGGAGAACACCTTTTCAAATTGAGATATGGTTTTGAGATGGGATGCTAGAAAGGAGCAGAAAGGAAAGCATCACAGGTTTGATAATATATGGTTTGGTCCTTTCATAGTATCAAAGATTCTGGAGAATAATACCTTTGTGTTACAGACTTTGGATGGTGAGGAATTGTCTAATAGTTAATGGATGTTTCCTCAAACAATTTTACAGCTTTTGAGGTAAGATATTGTATTTTCATTGTATATACCGGTGTGAAGAGTAAAATAAATACTCCATGACCTAATCGAATTTTTGTAGAGTAGCAGGTAGTTGCAGCTACAGTACAGAAGGAACTGATCTACAGGTTCTTGAAGCCTCACAAGGAGGACTTCATCCCGCAGCAAGAGCTAGATGTTATAGCCTGTTTTTGCTTCTCATTTTAAAGCATTTACTTATTTTTTAAAAACATGGTTTTGTTCATTTTTAAGTTTGGATTTTAGGTTCTTTTAAATATTTTCTTTGATTTTTATGTTTGTATTTATAAGTTGACTTCGTAGGTTTTTCCAATTTTGGTTTTACTGAGTGAAATTTATAGTTTTTAGGAGCTTGTAGGATGTTTATATGACTTAAAGGTTCTAAAAATATCATAAGGTTTTATTTTAAGCTATTTACCCAAACTTAACCCTTTGCTGTGAGTTTTAGTTTGAAAATGATTAAAACAAGTATTCTTGTAGCGCAAGCCCAAAAAAGTTAAACATGCGTGCCACAAGAAAACCGCCCTATCTGAAAATCATGATTTTTGGCTCAAAATTTTTGAAATTCGCACATAGGAGAGGTCATTCACACTTGTTAATGAGTTTGATACATGTTTTCGACCAGATTAATCATTGTGAGAAGTGTTAACAGTTCAGGCAAGGAATCATTAGGGTAAGTTGCGGTGGTCTGGAAGTTATGAGATATAGAGTAGTGGAACATTAATAATTATCCATGATGAGGAAAATTCTCCTTTAGTTACGCATCTCCTGAAGCACATGAAGAGCATAGAATTCGTGACATAGTTCTGGTAGTTTGTAATCAAAGATTCAAGAAGGTCGGTAATTTAGGGCTTTGAAGGAAAACTGTTTGGCACTGTCGTGGTGGTTAGAGAAAGATTTAATAATGAAATTGGACACCTAGCAGACATGAAAACATATTTCTAGTAGTGGAATCCACTATTTTGACAGGTATGAGGCGAATTACTATCATATTCCATGTATTTGGGTTCACATTGACAGAATATTAATTATGGAGTTTAACTAAGAATGCTAGTATAAAAACTCAATTGTTTCTCCATGTCGAATTTTCTCTGTCAATAGAGTTAAGATACTTATCAGTTTGAGTGATAAAATCCAGTTCAGGGGTTTAGCTTCTCAACATATCATTTTCTATTAAAATTTCCAAGATTTGAATAGAGTTAAAGTTCTTTACTTAAGGACACAATTTTTAAGTTCAGTTATCTAAAATGAAGAGGAGTGGGAAAACAAATAGAGTTGAACCCTTAGATATTTCTTGGGTTCAAGCTTTCCCTAACTGTGCAGGATTATTTTTAGAAGCAGGTTGGTTAATCGTTTTTGAGAAGATTGATGGATATCACATAGAGGTCTCATATAATTTTGCTCAGGGATTGGATAATGATATTGTTACTTTTGAAACCTTAAAGATTGAGTTGAACAGAGAACTAACAGCAGAGGCTAAAGGGATCCCAGATGAAGGAGACTATTAGTTCAAATAAGTACCCTTTACCTTTGATGCACATAATTACTTGCTTCCAAATGTTGCTGCAGACTGGGGTAAAGGAGTACATATCCAGAAGTTCGAACCATAGTGGAGAGAACCAATAAAATTTATGCAAAGTTATATAACTTGTGAAGGAAGATTTGCATTTCTATTTAAGTATCATTTCAGGTTTTTGCAGCATCTTAACCATGAAGAAAAGATGAACCTTCCTTTTTTTTCCCTTAAAAGTATGTAAAAGATGTTCAGCTGGATAAAGGAGCATCAAGACCATACTAAACAGTCTATATTTCATCATGGTCTAATAAAGCTAATCATAAGTACTGTTCTTCGAAAGAAAGGAAAAACATGGGATTATTTTCTATTTTTGTCTGGATTTCAATCAGAGAAAGAAGACCAAACTTAGAGAAGACAGTTGAATAAAGGACATAATTTGGTCAAGAAACTGAAGAAGAGAGTCATAGTTGAGATAGAAGAGGATAACGTACCAGGAAAATCTATGACCCAAAGAGATGAAAATGTTGAAGATGAACAACAGATTAATATTGAGGAAAATGAAATATCAAAGGAAGAAATGAAGGATTTGGAGCATGTAGAAGATAGTCTTCATGTAGAAGTAAACCAGGAAGTAAATGAAAATTTGAAAGAATAGGAGCAAGTTCCTATGGGAGTACAGTCAGAAGATAAGGAAAATTCATTGTTTGATGAAGCTAGGGTTGACACTGAAAAATATGTACATAAACTATTTGAAGAAGGGGTAATGTCACAAGGGATAAAAAGAAAGGTAGTTCAAATAGCTTCTATCAAACATAAAAAAAAAAACTTTGAGCATGTTAGGGGAAATTGGGGCAGGTTGGAGGCCTAAGACTAGAACTAAGAATAAACACAGATTGTATATGAAAAAATTGTTATATGCTAAACTAGCTCAGAAGAAAATTACAGTGATTGAATACTCTTCATCTCAAGAAGAGTTAGAAGACAATGAATATTTAAATGTAAAGGAGATGAAGGGTAAGAAACAAATTATTTCGAAAGATAAGTTAGCTTTCAGTGAAACCAAAATTTTAGAGATATTTAAGGAAGTTTGAAAGAAGGTAATCTTATACCATCATCAATATGATTCAAAGAAGCAACATTTAGTCATATCAAGTTTTTGTGCAGAGAAAGAAAAGGTTGCACAGCCATCAACCCAATGCAGTGTTGAATTCAATGAATCTTCAGGGGTTCCTTGGCTATGATAGAGTAGCTAGAGGAAGATGAAGAGATTTTTAAGAAATTGAAAATCCCTTGGATGCCAGAGGAAATGCATCCAGTTTTAGAAGGGAAGTGCATTGATTCAGAGAATGAGAATTTGGAGAGAAGTATTAAACAATACAAATATCAGATAGAATACCTACATGAAACAAATGAGGGGTTAGTGTCTGCTAACATAATATTGAGAGAATATTTAGAGGAGGTAAATAGCCACTATCAAGAATTAATTGCAATTTCTAAGGAGGCTTTGAAAAGGAAAAGACAGACACAAAGTCTGTATGTAGAATTGAAGCAAACCATTCAAGACCTAACACAACAAAATCAGGGGCTTTCGAAAAGAGTCGAAGACCTGGAAGCAGATCATTAGAAAACAAGAAAGAAGACTCAAGCTTTATAAGGGATAGCTCTTTTGGTAGAGGCTGCTAAGGACTTGCAAAGTGCTTTAAAAATAGTGGTTATTAGTTAGTCTTTGAAAAAGTTAGTTTAATTTGTATGACTATATTTTTATTGAGTAATTCGGTAGTATGACCTAGAAGTAGTTTTTTCAGTTATGTAACTGTCTTTGGGAAACCAAGATAAAAGTAAGGTTGGAAAAAGACTGTAGGTTGGAATTTTTGTACAAGGGGAGGCTGTTAGCTACTATTCAGAGCTAAGTTTCAGAAACTCTTATGTATTTTGAATTACTGATTATGGTATATATGTAGACTATAATCCCTGTTTATCTTATTTGCTGGTTTCATTTCTGATTGGTTTAATCATTCAGTTTATAAATTCATTTCATGTTTAATGTTATTTCTCATGAAATGCTTGTGATATGTGGATGAAATCCAGTAATGTGTTTATGTTGTTCTAGTTTATGCTTCATATAAGATACATCTGAGTATTTCATTGTTGGATGATTTAGTGTTTGTCTTAGCCTTATGAGTTTTTACGCTTTTGTTTACAAATTGCAAAACCAAAACCCCAAAAACCTATTTTTCTTAATTTGATTTATTGAGATTGTGTTGGCTTGTTCTTTAGTAGTGTGAGAACAATTTCTGACACTAACAGTAATTTTTTGGTTATTTATAATTTTTTTGATTAAATGAATCGCATTCTAAAATGGATTAATAAACTAAAATTTCTATTAATAGAAAGGAGTTATATATTTTTTTACTAAAATTTAAAAGAAATAGAAAAATGTTTCTACACTTATTAATTTAGAAAATATAAGAATTGAATGAAGATGATTATTAATACCAAGCACATACAAGTATTAATGTTGATATAGTATAAATTTGTAATAACTTTTTAGGTTTTAAAAAGTTTTAAAATTTTCTAAAGAAACATTGTTGTGTTTTTTTAACGAGGCAATACAATTTATATGAAAATTTCAAATAATTAGATAAAAAGAATAATGAAAAAACCAAAACTATTGTTAAACATTGTATTACTATTTTTAATAGAAAATTAACTTTAAGTAAAATTCTAATAATTAAATAAAATTTTATTAAAAAATAAAAGTTATTAAACATTTAATTAAATAAATAAATATTGTAAAATCCAATTAGAACCCTTATATAAAATGAAAAATTGTTGTGCAATCAATATCACTTTACCTAATAACAAAGCTTATTATTATTTTGCTAATAATTATTAATAAATATATAAAATTATTCTTATTACAGTACATACATTACTTTACTTCCTAGATTTTGAGCCTTAACATGTGGTTATTATTTGTGTTGGAAAAGAAGATTTCGAATGTCAACATGTGGTTATGATCTATGCTCGAACAGAAATGACCTTAAGAGTTTACCTTTTCGGTAGCTTTTTTTAAAGAGCGGACACATCTCATTCATTAGAATTTAGGTCTTCTCATTCATTAGAATTTAGGTTCACTTATCTTGAAATTTATTTTCATATTTATTTATGAAGAAATTTATTTCCATATTTATTTAGAATTATTTGGAACTTTTATTTTAAATAAATAACAATATTTTATTTTATAAAAAGTTGTTAATAATTTTTTTTTTAATCATTCAAAAACGTCTTAAAAAACCTCAATACAATACTCCATTATTTTGATTTTTAAAATTAAACAAAATATACTCCATGTTATCAATCCAAATGGCACTTCTCGTCTGAGTGCCGACATTTCATTTTGTTGGCACACAAAAGGACATTTCATGATTGAATTTTGCCTAAACACTATAGATGAGCATGACATGAGATGCATTTACCCTCGAACCAGCTTGCCATTTTATTTTTCTGTGTTGATTGCTATACGCGACTATCTCCATTGAAACTTGTGTACATATGCGACTATCGTCGTTGACAACTTGTGTAGTGTACGCGACTATTCCCATTGCAACCCGTGTACAGATCTATACGCAGGGTTCCCTTAGAGCAACTCGTGTGTCATACGCAGGTTGCCAGTATCAATAGTCGCGTACACATCCATTCGACATTAAAAAATATAAATCACGATTAATGAAGATTAGTTGAGCCCTAATCATTAACCATCTCAACTGTCTCAGCCTTCTCAACTATCGAAACTGCTTTATTTCCTAAAGTATAAATAGAGGCCTTGGGGAGGGCATTAATTGAATGAATCTTGGAGAGCAAATTTATGTTGGTGGTATATCTTCAGAATTCTTTGGAGCAGCAGAACTCGGAGTCCTTTGGTTGTAGAGGAGTCCTTGTCTCAGGTGTTGGGTTGTACACTTATCTCATTCACTATTGCTAATAAAGAGAATTCCTCTTCCAATTTTGTTTTGAGTCTCTTTCATGTATCATGGTTGGTAAATATATTTGATTAAGCACTATATTTGTTATTTATCTAACCTGCCATATATACATGTATAAGTTTGTACTTGGAGAATTCGCTCTTTGTAGGTGAAGGAGGTGCATCTCTGAAAGTTTTGAAGAGAAGCAGAGTGGGAGAAGACAAAGCTTGGATGAATCATCGATAATCGGGTGATTCCAACATATCTTCATATTTCCTTTCTGTACTTTAAAGCTGATTGTCTGCAAGTTTTTGATGTACATTGGTAACCCCAGACCTTAGGTTATAAGGGTGTTTATTCTTAAACAACAGAACTGGCGACTTCGCTGGGGAGCCCAAACTGTTGTGGGTTAACTCTATAGATCCATGCCTAGTCTTTGCTTTGATTCATTGTGTGGTGTCTTGTCTTGGTTCATACTTGTAGTGGTGTTTGAAGACCTTTGTAATTTTTCTCTTTTTTGAAAAATTTAACTCCTGTATGCGGGTTGCTATACTACACAGTTGCGTACAGTACGCGGGTTGCTCTTGTGCACAGTCACGTACAAGCCTGAGCAACAAAGTTTTTTGGGTTAGGGTTTGCTTGTCCCTGTCCCTCATTGGATTTTGTTTTACTTAGTGGTCTTTAATTTTAACATTGCACTATAAGTAAATGATTACCTTGTTAGCCATACTTTGTGCTTCCTAGTAAGCCCTTGAGTTTTTATTGCTTGGATTGTCTTTCAGTTAGAAACTTGAAGTGGATTTTCCTGTTGGGGGAGAGGTTTGAGTGCTGGTTGTCTGAATCAGTGATAAGGGTTCTAGACACCATTTTTATCCTTTTCTATCTCTGGATAGGGTTGGTTTGTCACTTGCCTTTGTTTGATTTCAGTGATTTCCATTCATTGTGTCTTCCTAAGCTAGTTTTTTTTTTTTCCCAAGTCTTCCTTAGGTGGTTGATCTTTGGTTTGCTTCATTTTACTTACTTTATACAATTAATTTATTTCAAGCATACTTAAGAATTGTGCATTTAGGTGCATAGTAGTTGTCTATTTGTTTTGCTTACAGTACTTGCTTACATTAGTTGATAGGCCGGTTTTTCTTTTGCATTTATAAAAGAAAAAGAAAAAAATACATGTTTGTTTTTATATGCATGTAGATTAGGTTTTTAGTCTAGATTGCATGGCATATCATTGTTTTTTGAAAAAATAAAAAAGAATTTGTTCTTTTGTGGCTTTCAAGTTTCTATTTGGAAAAAGAAGAAGAGAATAGTTTTTGCTTTTTGCATTTCATTTCTCTTTGTTTAGTCATTTTGTTTCAACTTTGAGTCAAAACACCACATAAGTTTCATGCCATTTACCCTCTGATTAAAAACAACCCTTAAAATAAACGATAAAATTTAAAAATTAGTAGCAAGTTTTATTTTATAAGGTCATACACCAACTAGCTTAGGCTAGAATTGTGGGATAGGGAGTTTAAACTCCCTACAAGTGTTAAAATTTCAGACGTAGTTGGCCAATCACTAGGTAAACCCTTTTCTATGCTGATTGTATCTGGGAAGCTCCTCTCAAATGGGAGTTAAGCATGAAACCGCATGGAGACTTGGACTGAGGAGATAACTCTCCAATCCCTTGTCAAAGCGTAGACCAAGGTTTTTCCACATCTGGGGATTTTTTCTTAGACAGGGTTTCGGTCTTTGCTACCCTGCCCATGCGTATGAACCAGGCTTGCGACTATCCCCCCAGACTATCAATATAGTTAAGGTAGCCTTTAGTCTCTTTGACATCTAGCATTCATACATAGGTACACCAGAAGGCTATTTCTGGTTGACCTTGGACAGGCTTGGAAGGTAACCACTGTAGAAGGTGTGGGAGGGCGCTGAGTGATTCCTCCGCTTATGCCTAACAACATCTACAGGGATGCCAAATAACTATCTATCAATATTCTTCTAGAAAGCATATCTTATACCTATTTGTCTGTTTGGATTTAGGAATTTTTAGTGAGTGATGTGTGGTTTGTCTATACTTAGTGTGCCTTTAGGTGTGTGCTTTGTAATTTTGGTTTCCTATCAACCTCATACTTTGTCTCCTAGTTTGAAACTATGTCTAACACCCCTTTGAACACCAACCAAGATATCCCTATGCTGAGAACTCCTTGTACTATTCCTCTCACGGGGAATGTTGGTGTTCCCTTGATGGCCACCCTGAATCTACCTGGATTCACCCTAGGGCTATCGGTGTGGTTTTTTTCCACTCCAAATATCTTGAATGCCCCCGATGCTTTGCAAGTAAGATCCTTATATCAAGGGAATCAAAACACTACTTCCCCTTCACCTGTAGTTGATTCTCCTCCTCCTTCTACTTCATGCAGTGAAAGTACTGATACTAGTAACCGACAGTTTAAAAGGAGTAAAAGAAGGAGAAATAGGAAGAAGGAACATAAGCAAGAGGGCACCCATTGAACCTCTGCAAGTAAAGTTAAACCTCACCACCTAGCCTCTGCAGTTCATGTTGGGGGCACCTATCTAACCTCTGCAGGTCATGTTGGATCTAAGCACTCAACCTCTGCAAGTCAGGTTGACCTTCACCATCCAGCCTCTGTTGATCATCCTGGTAGGATCCTTCGAACCTTTCCAGGTCATGTTAGATCTAGTCACTCAGCCTATGTAGTTCATGATAGGGGCACACACTCAACTGCTACAAAGCATGTTGATCCTAACCATTCATCCTTTGTTGTTCATGTTGGTGGTGCCCATCTAACCTCTGTAGGTCATGTTGGACCCAGTCTCTCAACCTCTGCAAGTCATGATGGGGGAAGTCTTTCAGCCTCTATGGTTCATGCTGAAGACAGTTTGTCAGCCACTACGAGTCATGTTGACACTATTGAAAAGACTAACTGCTCAAAACACAAGCCTAAGTTCCCTTGTAAGCTTTGTGAGGGAGACCACCTTACTTATAAATGTCCTTCTATCGCGGAGGTGTGAAGAGTTTGGTTTCATGGTCATCCCATTTTTGAACATCCTGAAGTCTCTCAACAACCAGCCTCTCTTAGTCAGGTTGGACCCAGTCACCCAGCCTTTGTAGTTCATGCTGGGGGAAAATTCTCAGACTCTGTAGGTCATGCTAAGAGAAAATAGTCAGCCACTACTAGTCATGTTAACACTGTTGAGAAAACTAGTCGTTCAAAGTAAAAACTTAAGTTCCCTGTAAGCTATGTGAGGGAGATCATCTTAATCACCAGTGCCTTGCTATCGCAGAGGTGCGAAGAGTGTGGTCCGAGACTCAAGAATTTCTTTCTCCTGAACAAACTATAGTTTCTCAACAAAATACTCAACCTTTGGTTGATCAAGTGGTCAAACCAATATCATCTTTGGTCGATCCCACTCTTCTTTTAGAGAGTGAGCTTGATGTGATTGAACCAATGTCATCTTTGGTCAATCCCACTCTCCCTTTGGAGAGTGACTTTCATGAAGCGGTTGAATCGATTCCATTGTCGACCAATCCCACTCTTCCTTTGGAGAGTGAAGTGATTGCTAGTCACATTTTCTTCACTTCCATTTCAGAACTTACTGAACAAGGGGGCACTGAACTCGTTTCATATCAACCCCCACCAAGCTCTCAGATTTCTTCCTTTGATTGGGATAGCCTAGTTGAGCCTCACCTTCCTTCTGATGCACCTTTCTAGATAAAGGTCAAAGTTGAACCTTACATGATTTCTCGTTGTATTGTTGATGAAGGAGCCTCAGTTAGTATCTTGTCTGCTCGTTCTTGGAGAGGCATGGGATCTCCCAGCCTTGTGTCGACTACTAGTCAGTTACTGGAATTTGATAGAAGAACTTGTGTAGCCTTGGGAAATATTTCTGAAACACATGTTATTTTGGGTGGGAAGACTATCTTAGTTGACTTCATGGTGATAGAAGACCCCTTGGAATTCAATATGTTCCTTGGATGTGATTATGTCTATGCCATGCAATCTGTGGTGTCAACATTCTTTCATGTGATGTACTTTAATAATGGCAAAGAAATTGTCACTATTGATCAGTTGGATTTTCTTGATCCTTCTCCTGACCCAACTAGAGACCAAGTCTTTCCTTTATTGATTCCCAATGTTTCTATAGACACTACCCCACCATAGGTAAGCTATGTGGCCTCATGTCCTTTGCGTTCAATTGCTACTGAGAAGCAACCTCTGTTTTCATGCTTACCTTCTTGGGACTTGGTCCAAGCAGTTGATCAGGTGAGTCATCCTATACAGAATGTGGGGCCTAATCTCCACTCTGTCAATCCATTTGAAAGTTTAGATATGTGTCCTATCTCAGATGATCTCCTTCCTTTGGATGAAGTCTTCCTAGAGTCTTTGATACAGTCTAACCTTCTATTGGATGTTGGTTCAGTTGTGACTAAGTCTAACCCTAATTTTCCTAGTAAGCCTTACCTTTCTTCTTATGTTGGTCTTGTCGAGTCTTTTGACTCTTCCTTTGAAAAGCAAGTCAGTGATCCTGATGAGTTTGATTTTTCTTATGAATTTTTCAACTCTTATGATACTGAGTTTTTTTGTGCAGACTCTATCTCCCCTGTTGATATTTGATTTCCTTCTCATGTTGATCTTACTGATTATAAACCCTCAAGCCTTGGCACTATAGAATCTTCTTTAGTCGATTCTGCCTTAACTTTAGTTTTTGTACAAGATAGCAAAGTCACATGTGTTTCTGCCAAAGTGACCTGCATCAAATATTTTCTTCTAAATGTGATTATGATGTTGTTGTTTTTTGGAGATAGGATTTTTAGTTGGAGTTAGAACTATTTACTAGCCTCACCTTGTTGTTCAAGTTGTAACTGTATTTACATGTTCCCTGCTTGAGTTTAAGAGCATGATGCCATCTTCCATGCTTTTAGCTCGTTGTATAAGCCCTCATCTTTGTTCTCATCGTCGCTAAGCCTTGTATCATTTTGCCTTTGCAACTTGACACCTTTTACCTTGATGAGACGTTCCCCGAGTGTCTTTATCCTGCTCATGTTCCTTGCATTATGCATAGGTCTGTTCCTTGCGCTTAGAACTAGTTTCGCCTTCCTGTGACACTCATCTCCTGGCATTTAGAGCATTCTTTCTACTCTCCTTCGAGCTCGTTAAAAACAGTAAGGAGGCTGGGAGTTGAATTTTTCAGACTCGTTAAAACTTCATGGGGAAGATATTGAGTTTCTTTAGGCCCAATTCTTAGTCCTCAAAATAGACTTGACTGCCAAGTAAACTTGTCTGTTCAGGCTCATTAAGAAAATGTGAATGGGCATCCACATTGGTGGTAGGTTATTACTTTCTTGGACCATGTGGAATAATATGAGAAAGGAACACTCTCTTTTCTTTGGAATTGAGAAGAGTATTCTCAGGAATAGGTTTATCACTTTTCCGGACCTAAGGGACTAAACTTACGGAAAAGGAACCCTCGGTGTGAGCTTAGTTTTCTCTTTTTCGTGCTTTGGACCTAAACATGAAAAAGATTCTAAGTGTACTTTATGTCTTTGTCATGCTTGTTAAACCCTAAAGAACAAAGCATCGAGTTTATTGTTGTAAGCCCCATTTCTCGTAATCAAATGGATCTTTTCGAGTGATCTTTCCTTCCTTCACACTTGTAAAACTCAGGCTATGTGTTGCTTTTGAAGGAGCATTGGGTAGGTGGTAATTTAACCTTTTTCAGACCTTCCTGACTAAATACGAAAAAGGTGCGCCTTACTTCTTTGGAATCTAAGAGAGTTCTTCTTTGGTATGTTTTATACTTTTTCGGCCTCAGGAGACTAAAAAAGGACCGGCCCCCTAGAGTCTTCTTTGTAGTTTTTAGACTCTCTAAACTATGAAAATACTGTCGAGCATGTACTAGTTCGAGCTCATAAAATCCATGAATCAGTGACACTATCAAGCATTATTCCCTCTTATATTCAAGTTTGTTAAAAAATGAAGAGAGATTCGAGTTGACTTTCCTGGACTCGTTAAAATTTAATAGGGAAGGTAAGGAAGAAGTTTTATTTTGATTCTCAGTTAGTGGCAGCATGTCATCCTCCAACAAAGCATTCTCTATTTTTTTTTATACCCATATCTCAATGTTCACTTTTAGTTCAGCTATTACTTCGAGTTTCTTACTCCTCCTATTTTCAGTTCTACCTGGGGAATCTGATCATCTCTCCTACATGACAGATAAGTTTAGTTGTTCTATCTGTAAAGTTAAAAATCTGCCTTAGGTCATCTCTGTGTTGCGTTCACTGTTCAAGCACTTAACCCTGTGTCTGATTTATACCCTGGTTCCATCATTGTCATATATGTTACTACTTGTGTCTTCCTTCCTTTACCCAGTTCCTAGTCACTTTGGTGATCTGTTGAAATATCTATTGCTTTCTTTATCATGGTGTGGTTCTGCATCAGTACTTCTTGATGACAAAGACCTAGAGTTTTGATGATTGTACCTCAGGATTCCCTTTCATTATTGGTGAATTCCTTTGCTTCAGTTGTTGATTATCACCTATTGATTGACAATATGTTGAATCCAGTCCATGTTCGACTTCAATTCACATGGCTTGGATTATACTGGTTCTTTGGGATTTTTTATGAAGACCTTAGTTTCACATTCATGGACTAAGTTGCGCAATATTATGTTGTGGTTACATACACAACTTCCATATTTTTGAAGATTTATCATTGTTGTATATAGTGGCTTCGATTGACCTTTGTAATATATGTTGTATTGTACCCGTACTATATGATGTACCCAAATATTGTAAAGGAGCTACTGTTCTAGTATATTGAACATAGCATCCTCAGATATGACTTTGTATATGACATTATTATGTATTTGTTTCAGGTACTACCTCTGCTCCATTGGAATTATAAGTTCTCCAAAGATAATGATTATAATGTATTTCGGCCATTGCATCCCTCTGACCTCACACATTAGGGGGCATCTATTATCAATCCAAATGGAAGTTCTTCGTCCGAGTGGCAACATTTCATTATGTTGGCACACAAAAGGACATTTCAGGATTGAAGTTTTCCTAAACACTATAGATGGGCATGACATGAGATGCATTTACCCTCCAACCAGCTTGACATTTTATTTTTCTATGTTGATTTCCATACGAGACTATCTCCATTGAAACTCGCATACATACGCGACTATCTTCATTGACAACTTGTGTACTGTACATTCCCATTGCAACCTGCATATAGTTCTATATGCAGGTTTCTCTTAGAGAAACTCGCGTGTCATACGTAGGTTGTCAGTATCAATAGTCGCGTACACATCCATTCGACATTAAAAAATATAAATCAAGATTAATGGAGATTATTTGATCCCTAATCATTAACCATCTCAACTGTCTCAACCTCCTCAACTATTGAAACTGCTCTATTTCCTAAAGTATAAATAGAGGCCTTGGGGAGGGAATTAATGGAATGAATCTTGGAGAGAAAAGTTATGCTGGTGGTATATATTCAGAAGTCTTTGGAGTAGCAGAACTCAGAGACCTTTGGTTTCATAGGAGTCCTTGTCTAAGGTGTTGGGTTGTACACTTATCTCATTCACTATTGTTAATAAAGAGAATTCTTCTTGCAACTTTGTGTTGAGTCTCTTTCATGTATCATGGTTGGTAAATATATTTGATTAAGCACTATATATGTTATGTATCTAACCTGTCATATATACATGTATAAGTTTGTACTTGGAGAATTCATTCTTTGCAGATGAAGGAGGTGCATCCCTGAAAGTTTTGGAGAGAAGCAGAGCAGGAGAAGACAAAGCTTAGATCAATCGTCGATAATCGGCTGAGTCCAACATATATTTCTATTTCCTTTCTGTACTTTAAAGCTGATTGTATGCAAGTTTTTTATGTACATTGGTAACCCCAGACCCTAGGTTATAAGGGTGTTTATTCCTGAACAACACCCCACTATCTTGATTTTTAAAATTAAAAAATAAAATAAAATAAGAAAAATTCAATCCAAATAATGTTCAGGCCCCCAAAAATCCACATGGACTCCAATTCCTCCTCCCACCTTTTCCTACACACTATTAGACTAATCCAATTCACTCCACTAAGATCTAGCCACAAGCATCTTGTTAATATTTTATTATTCCACGTCACTATCTTCACTTTTAAAATTCTAAAATTTTAAAATAAGAAAATTCCAATTAATGCAAAATTTTAAAATTCTAAAAAAAGATTTCGCATTAGCAGAAAAAAAATCCATTTAAAAGCCAAGATTTTATAGATGCAGGAGGTCTAAGAATAAACAAACTCCAAAGGTGAAGCTCAAAGGTAATTTACATAGGAGGGAGTCATTCACAGTGGGTAGAGGTACCCTATGTAACTGGACCTGTAGGCTTCAAAATTGGGATCATGGCTAGGAAATCAGTGAGACAATTTATTCCTTCTTGAGTGTAGTTTGTAATAAAGTGGTTTCTTATCTTTGTGAATGAAAATAATCTTTAATTTCCCAGTAATCCAAAATAGTTACTTAGAATGCTTTGCATATTACAATGGCCACGTGGATTTTTCAATTAGCTATTTATATTTTGTACCGTAGCTGGATTAAAATATTTTGTGAAATGTATAGAATACAAAATCTATTTGCTCAAATGAATTTACAAATAACTATTCGAAAACCATACTAGCAAATTAAAGGCTGTCAATAAATCAATGTTGTTAGCACTTAGTACAGATATAGCGGTCAAATTTCCTACTAAAATTGAATGTACATGCTTAATCTAAAGAGGGTTTCCTGGCATTTTGAACTCAGATGAACTTTGTCAAGTGTGATGTCACATGTCATAAACCCAAAGACTACTATTGTTGGATGACATGATCCAATGCAAGACTTCCCTAGCTTCATTGATCCATTCTAGAAAATATTTTATTTCACAAATAAAAAGAATGGGGGCACAATGATTTCATCCGGTTTCCAAACACTTTCCCCACTATGAACTTCCAAAGCTCCAAAATCATGCTTATGGAATTTTGATCGATTCTTTTAGTCACACATAGTTGTTGTTTATATTCTGCAATATTACACAAAAAGGACTTGTCATCCAACAGAGATGAAGGGAATGAAATAGATTCTGTCCACGAATCTTCTTCCACATGAAACACCAACATCATCTTGACATCATGTGATACCACCAACCAATGTAAAAACCGTCTTGCAAGATGAATGTAGCTCAACTTTGAAAGTAGTAAGTACCAAGCAACTTTTTCCATGTGCATTCTTGGAAGTTGTTAGTAAAAAACTAGTAAATGCATACATGACTTGAGACTATACAACTAGATGCAAACAAGAAGAATTCTTGAAGTGACCTCTCACTGCATCGAGCCACGATACAATACAAGTAGCCCATGTGGACACAAAGAATGTAGACAAACATATATTGATATAAACCAAAAAAAAAATTTGAAATAGAGTCGTAGGCAGTTGTCATATTCAAATTTTTGAATTTGAAATTGAAGATTGTACAACAAAACTCAATGAAAGCGAGTAGAACCACAAGACATTAAATATGCGTTGAAAAAACCCTATTTTTCTTAATCTGAAGATTGTACTAATAAGAAAAACTCAATGAAAGCGAGTAGAACCTCAGGAAATTAGAAATTTGTTGAAAACACCCTATTTTTCTTCCTTTGGAATACATGTGTGTAAGGAGGACATTCCGGTCTGTCGAGGATCGATGTTAGTGTGGAGGTTGCAGAGATGTCTCATGGAAAAATAGAGACATTATAAACATAACTATACACTCACATAAATAATGCTTGTAGTGACCTCTCATAGCGGAGGACCTTGATACAAGGGAACTAACCGCGCGCACAAATAATGCAGAGAAAATGAAAAAAATTGAAATAAAGTAGGAGGGAAATGTGAGGTTTCAAATTTTTAAATTTGAAATTAACCACCATTTGAAACACCTGTCCTATCATTAATTGCCAACTCAGAGAACCTCAAAATCAGTTAAACGGCGAAGGCATCTTAATGTCGTGATTGGATTTCTTGAAACAGGATGCCGGAAAAAGACCTACCATGGATCACACCATGGATGATGGATGTATCATGAACATCACCGCTTCACCAATACATGTGGCAATTAATTGGGATTAACCACCACAGTGTGTTCTTGGGCAGGCCTGGAATTTGACGTTTCAGAGAAGGGTTTTTTCATTTTTACACATATTTGACATATAAGTTTTTTATAAAGACATTAACATTGGGAGGTAAAATAATAATTGAAAAGTCAATTTGTGGTTTATGAATTTAGATAACCCTTCTAAATTTTTAATACCTATGTTAATTACTAAAACTTAGTTAACAATCATTGGCCATTGTGGTGGTGGGCTGCTCTTAATTTTGAGTTCATCGAAGAACACATAAATTCTAGACTTCTCTATTTCAATGTATGTGTATTGTATTTATTTATATTGTGTTTCTAATTGTATTATTATTCTTAGCTTTCAAATTTTTCCAAGTAGAATCTCTTCAATTTTATAATTTACTTAATTAGTAAATTTCTATTTAAATATTTTACTAATATTTAGATATAATATAAAAAATTATTTTCCTCTTCACCATAGCTTATGCTGTGGCCAGTAGTGCTTCTCTGACATTGGACTGACTCATCTTAAAAACTAGTCTGTCCGGTAAATAAGGCTCGCCATCTCATAGTGGGTCTAAATACAGACAAACAAATAGTCCCTCACTCAATTTTGGTAGGACCCTATCATCCTTGTGGTATTCACTTAGACTCATTCATGTAGATAATTTTTGAGCTCTGAATACAATGGACGAATGACATTGACTGGATAGGCCATATACTCACATTCGAAAATCCACTGGTACTATTTGCAACTCCACCTCCAATAAATATTTTGGTGTAATTCTCCATTATTGTAACACAACTATTCCAACCTTAAATCTTAATTAAGAAAAGTTATTGCAGAACTCTACTCTGCACGTGATCTATCAATATACATAAATTGGTATTAGTGTGTATTACACACCAACGTAGATCCAGCTTTACCCAGCTCTATCATGCGCCGAGAGGGATCAAATATTTCGAGCTGCAAACCCTGCTTCAACAATTGCACTCCATTGCAATCAAATTCTAATAACAAAAATATAAAAAAATGTAAACAAATTATGTTAGTTATATAAATTATTCACTCCATTAGAATATGAAACAAATTCTAATTATTAATAAAAATGGAATGAATAATTTAAAAACAAATTTGAATTAGATATATGAAACCCGTCAAATCCTAATTATATAAATTATTCAAGTATCTTTAGGTTCATTAGTTTTGAGGCTACATGGATCCTGGCCAAACTCCATTTCTACCTGATCGGCGCAAATGAATTTATCATGTTCCCGCCGTGAGTTAAACGTGGAATATTTTTCAATGCCTCTCTCATTACCGTTGTGCGCAGTCTGTACGGCGTTTCTTACATCACTCCAGCCGTCAGATATGTCGCTGGAATTAATATGATTCCTATTGGGTCCATGTTCGCCCTCTTTTCGTTTGCGTTTCACATTCGAAAGGTCCTTCAATCTGCCTATGGGTTTTACTGATCTGCGCAGCTGTGGGACGGAAATGGCTCTCATTGGTACGGTATCCTCCGGATCTTGATATATGAAATTGCCCTGCAGAACGGTGCAGAACGATCCCTGCAGAACGTGGTCAACCCCCGCTTGGCACTTTGCCCAGTTTCCCGACCACAGAAGGCCCAGTGATCCATATACTGGATTTATCATTTTGCTGCATGCTTCATATAGTAGAGACCTGAATATAGCTGCAGCACACACCACACAATTAGGTTTATCTATTACTCTGCAGAAATTTAAATTATACGCATTCGCATACCTGAGACAAATCTGTAATTGCTCTCAGCCTTATTCCGAAGGTCCAACTTGTACGTATTGTTTTGAAGTGTGTATAGGTGTTTTGATTTACTTACAAATATATATATACACACACACACACACACACACACCTAACATTATTAATTATTAAGCCAACTTGTATATATAGATATATAAGCCGAATTGTTTATGTGACACGTGTCATCTCCACGTTGAGCACAGAATCACACTTCTACCTCATACCGGGCTGTAGAATGCGCCTCTCGGTGCAATAATCAATAAGTTAAATAATCCACAATTCAAATAAAAACACGAAATCAAACAAATAAGGGAGTCTAAATTATATTTAGAACACGGTTGAATACAAGTTTTTATTTTGGAAGGGAAAGTTAATAGCAATGAGAGGCTGGTTATTTATAGCATTGTAGGAAAAGGAAAATGCCACTGAGATAGGGAGCAGTGATTAAATTTGAAGGGATCCTTTTAATTTCATATTGAAGGGTAGATATGTACCAAACTCTTCAACTTTGAAAATTTGAAAAAATAATTATACTTTAATTGAAAAAAGAAAATTAATTATACATCTCATAAAAGAAATGCCTAATAAATATTTATATTTTCAAATTTTAATAATGTAAAACAATAGCTAATGAAAATTTTGTAATTCAATTAAACTATAAATTAAAAAGTTTTTTTTAAAATCAAATTTATCCACAAAACTACTATTTTACACAAATGTACACAATTCTAAAAATATTAATCAAGAACTTGCTTTTCTTTATTCTTCAAAATCATCAAATTTACATCATGGGAGAGATGAAGCTATTTTCCTAGTGGAAAAGATTTTCGAGCTTTCATTAGTTTCCATACATCATAAATGGCATCCAATCTACCTCATTCCATATATATATATATATTTTTCCAATTCCACAAAATAAATATTTCCAAATTCCAAATTATATTCAAATTTAAAATTCCGATATATATATATTTTTCCACCCACAAAATAAATATGATAAGTGCACGGTAACAAATTAACGAACTGTTATTCTCTCTTTTTAGCCAAAAAACAACAACTTTTGGCTCTACGGGTAGGTAACACATTCACCCAAAAAAAATATACAACGTTTGGCTTTGCTGGTACGTAACACATTCACCCAAAAAAAATTACACTTCTGGAAAAATAACCCATGAATCAAGTTACAATTATTCTTTCTTTTTAGTGAGAAAACAACAACATTTGGCTTTGCGGATATGTAACACATTCACCCAAAAAAATTACAGTTATGGAAAAATCACACATAAATCAAGTTACAATAACAATTAGACAACAAATTAAAAAACAAAGAAGAGGATCAACTTCGAATGGCTGAAAAAAAATTGATGCACATTAGAAGCTGTGAAGCTCTGAAACCCCCGTCACCTATGCTAAACCAATTAGCTCACTAGTTGCAATATTCTCATAGTAAAGCAGCCACATAACCATCTCTTTAAATAACGGCTCAACTTCACTAATTTTGAAAGGAAATTATTATTTCCAATATCAAATATGGAATCTTTTCTTTTCTTGAATACAAAAATAAAAAATAAGGCCAAGATTTAGCTAGAAAAAAATAGGAAAAAACTTAAAAAATGCTATAGTTTAAGGAAAATGTCTATTTTAGAAAGATGTCAAAATCAATTAAGTAATTAATATGGATTAATTAATTTAATAATATTAATTTATGTTATATATATATTTAAATAAATTAAAATAATATTGAAAGACTATTTCAAATTTTGTCCTTCTTTTGAAATTTATAAATATTTTTTTCCTTCTTCAATGAAGGATAAATTTAAAAGATTAAATTTTATTTGAAGTATATTTTCTAAAATGTACTTTTGGGAAGGACTAGACCCTCTAGGAAGGACTATGAAGGATTCAATTTTGATCACTGATAAGGAATTGGGTACTTTTCCAGTCAATTTGTATTCACAAAATATGAATGAGTTTGTTCCATATGATCTCAATTTCCTTTAGTCTCCACATAAGTCGTTGGGTTCATTGCTCCTTATTCCAATTCAAATATTTCCCGGCTTCGAAGCTATACATGTTAACTAGTATTAGACCTATAGTTTAGACTCTAATGCATCAAGTAGGTGTAGTTTAGAAAATTTGCCCAAGATAACTTAACACTAAACTTGGGCAGTCTATGTTAGCAAAAAATATGGCAAGATGGTTAGAAAATTTAAATGGGTATTTTAAAATATGAAAATTTAAACATACGTGATTGTTGACTATGCTTGTTAATACAAAGTTTTTTGCAACGTTTACAAAATAAAAATCTTTGTTGTTTAACATTCTTCTATTTACGTTACTGTTTCTATTTATTTAGAGTTTGCCTTCTTTTATGTGTAGATTTAAAAATCCAGTTTAAATAAATAAAATAGTTAAGGGTGTGTGCAAGAAGTTGAGGGACCTTTTAGATGCAATGGTGGAGTGAAGTGAATCACTCTTGTTCTAAAAAAAGAAATCATCCCAAGCAATCCCGAACCTACCAAGCCTAGTCCCAAGGCTGTCAACAGGCATACCAATTAGGATAGTAAACCAAATTGTGGCTTTGTCTTATTTAAGCAAATCACGCCTTTGTTTTACTCAAGAAAATCATGCCTCTATTTTACTCAAGAAAATCGTGCCTCCGTTTTACTCAAGAAAATCGTGCCTCTGTTTTACTCAAGAAAATCGTGCCTCCGTTTTACTCAAGAAAATCGTGCCTCTGTTTTTTTGTTAAATAGGCCGAGTGCGTCTTTTTCTCCACATCGCACGGCTATTGGACTTCTTTGGAGCAAATCTCGAGTGGGCGAACACGTTTTTGGGTGTGCCAAAGCCATCCATCTCCACCTTTGGATCAACCTCCTATTTGTGATGTATTTTTCTCATTTCTTTTCATGTTTTTTTCTCTTTGTTCATCAATTTATTTTCACTAAATTGAAAAATTAAACCAAAATAAATTAAATTATGGCCAATTGAAATAAAAACCCCAATGGAATTGGCCAATGGAACCAATTCCCCAATTTAATCATAAAAATTAAATAATTTTGATTATTTACCAAAATTCATACTCAAAATTCCCATGCCCAATGGAAACCAAAACCCCAATTAAGTAAAAAAAAATGAATTTCACTATTTCCATATGCATATTCATAAGGATCCTTGTGAATCCACACCAAAATCCACAAATATGCAAAGTTTGTCAAGCACATTGCAAGTTTGCATAAGTAATTTACATGCCCAATGTAAACCAAAACCCCAATTAACTCATAAAAAACAAACGAACTTCACTATTTGCATATATTTATATTCGCAAGCATCATTGCGAATCCAAACCAAAATTAACAAATATGCAATGTTTGTCAATTATGTTGCAAGCTTGTATACAACTAAAAAAAATCAAGTAGAATTCATATATTCCCCTAAAATACATAAACAAACGTGGTAAATCCCTTGCCTCTATCCAAAATATCGAAGTTTCTCTTCCAAGAACATCAATAAACTTCCTTATAGTTTTGATTAAACTTCCCAATCCAAGTGTTAAAATAAGGTATAGAAGCTCCCCATGCTTTTAACAAATATTTCGTCTTGAACGAAGGGTAATTTTTGGTTAAGGTCAAGACAACAAAGTTCAAAAATAGACTCTATGAACGTGAAGATACATAGGTAGGTTGATGTATTTGATTAAACATGCCAATCAGATACTATCATACATGATATAATCCAGTGGAACCCTTGCAACCATAAAATCCATAAAGATCTGCTAAATAGATTTTGGAGTCCAAAAAACATCACACTACAACAAATAATTACATATCTAACAAAATCGTTTCCTATACTGGGATTTTATTCATTAACAACACACTATGCCATCTACTCTAGGGTCTAGTTGTTGCCTCTACCTGCAATCTGGGAGCTGGTCCTGCAATGGCAATAGTTAGCACCTCACAATTTTGACGGAACTTCATAATCCAAGCCTTAAAATAAGCTAGAGGGGCTTTGCAATCTACATATGCACTCAAGACACGTTATGTACACATGCATACTTAAAAATTGGAATTAATACTTGAATTTAGGACATAAATATGAAATGAAAAAATGTTAAATGTTTATTCTTTATTGTAAAATTCAAGATCAATTTTTAAATTTGCATGATAGATTTAGTTTATATGTTGTTATTTGTTGTACATTAGTTATACATTTGTCAGTGCTTAGATATGTCATTATATCATATGTTTATATTTCTAATGATATTTTATTTGTATTTATGATTGTAGTGGCTACTATGGATAACAATGCAGAGATACTAAGGGTTATTTCCCATTTGAGAGAGATTGGTTCTGCTTGGAGGGGTGGAGATGAGCTCCGCTGCTCCTTGTTAGATTTTTTGTTGTCTATTGTTGATACGATCGCAATATCGAATGATGCTTTGTATAGCATTGCATCTTACAGGGAGAGGACAAGACAACAATATGCTGATGGGTTAAGTTACAATGAGGTAAAAAGCTCAAAATAACAAAACAACACATCTATTCATTGTTTAGACTTCCTGGGACGGATGACATTGTGGATATCAATAGGCCACATATTTCTATTGAGTGGTGCACCTTTCCACCCATCAGAGACAATTGGATGGAGAGGTGGTACATGGTTTTTTACATTCCCCCTCATAACAATAGGGAAGTACCATTGTAATTCCTCTGAAAATTGTATGTAGAGTTTGTGATGGGGAAACATGTCAACTATTTTGACATGTTGGGTTTTGAGGGGGTTGGTAGGGGGATGCCCCAATACCAACCCAATGCTAGGCATAGATATTCCAATCCATAGATACCTGCACCCCATTCCCAACTACCGAGGGAAGACATCCCTCCTGCACATGACATGGTTTCCCAGACACAGGAGGCATTTTTTACTCTATATGAGATGGTCTCTTGACACATGACCACTATTGACCAGAGAGCGCCCTCTTCCTCTGCTGGTGTACAACCACCAGCTTCTGGTGGTGGAGGGACATCTATTGGTGGGGATAAACTGACATCCCATGTGCCTCAGAGCGAGCCACATGTCTGCACATTGTGTGGAGGACCCTGTTATGGTCCTGGACCAAGACATGGTACCACTACGATGACTGATGGTCAGGTAAGGAAATTGTTTTAAAACTCTGTTATTGTTCAATTTTTAATTTTTCCATACTATATGTAACATATTAAAAGATTCATAATATATGCAATATTTACTCTTGCAATATATTGATTCCTCTCACATGGGTGGTACTGCACCTGATGTGGTTGTACCCGAGGCCCAAACAACCACCATTGAGGTAATATTTAAACAATTGTCATTTTGTTATTACATATAATTTTGTTAATGCATGTGTTAGTCTTGATTAATTTATTAAATTGTCTAATATTTAAAATTTTTGAAGTTGCAGGAACCCCACTTAGAACGTGATGCTGGAGATGTTGATATCAACGACATAGTCCAAGGTGGAATTTACGATGACTTGAAGAATGTAAGTACATGGGTTATGACTGAATCTTGTTCGAATTATTTAAATTTATTATTGTACACTCCTTTATAGATCGCTAATATTTATAATTTTTAAACTTGCAAATGCTATTAACATCTAAAGAGGGGCAAGAAATTGAAGGAAGCAGTCACTCCCATGGGGGACATATGTCCCAGGAAGAGGTAAGTATATTACAACATGTTAGTTTTTTAGTACATATTATTCCATCCATTCAAATCTATCTCTAACTATGGTAACACTTTATCACTGTAGACATCATCGGAGATCCTTGCACTACCTCTTTGGTTTGTATCTCCCCATAGTCCAAACATAGATAAGTGGGTTGTTTACACCAGATGACCCTCTTCCTTGAACAGAGCAGGTGTCCATGAGGATCAATCTACTCATCTCACGGTAATGTACAAACTTTCAATGGGAGTTGTTGTTTAGCTATGAATTCACTTCACAAGTGTTTTTTCTTAATGTTATTTCTGCATGTTTACAGCATCAAGATGTAGAGTCATCCGTGCCAGACCTTAGTGGGATTGTTGATTCCATGGTCAATGCTGCATCTACAATAGGGATAAGTCACATTGAGGTACATCTACTTGAATATTTGTAATTGTACATTTCATTTGTATTGTTTATGCACATGCATGATGTCTAACTATTTCATCATTTGGTGAATGTAGCCACACCTTGGTCCATTAGTGCACGCAACCGAGGTTGATGTTCAACCTACGTCTCCTCTTACTATTGAAGAGTCTCAGCGTAATCCCCTAGAAATGGTTTTTTCAGTGAGATGTTCATTTTTTACATAATTGACTAGTACTTTCTCATTCATGTACATGTTGATAATTCTTGAGATAATTGACATATCTTTTTTTATTCGTAGAGAAGAATTGTAGAGAGACTCTCTGCGAGGAGGAGGACACCAGAGGCACCTATACCCCCAACGGATGTAGTGAGTCTTTGTTTTATTTATAATTGAGTCATATTTTAAAATTTCAAACTTTGTTATTGCTGGACAATACTAGTTCAGTTACCTGATTAAGAAATATTGTCATTGATTTGCAGTTGCCAGAGATGCACAGTGGTCGTAGACAGAGCCGAAAAACATCAAGGTCCAGGGAAAACAAGAGAAAGTTAGATTTTTTATGTGTTAGTCCAGGACAAATATGTATTTTTATGTACAATCCGGAGTTAGAGTATAGGGTCGCAGTCTAGGACAGATGTACTTTTGTTTGGAAATGTACATCAAATATGTTTTTGATACATGTACATTGACAGGCCATAGATGGGCCTTCGATTTTTGTATTATAACTTTCATGATATAAAAAATATTTCATATCAAGGCTCTTGAGATCTTCATGGTTCAGTCTTTTAAGTGTGATTATACACATGTGGCCAAAAATGTTTCTATGTGTAATGTTCCCAATTTTTTTATAGATTTTATGATTGCATGGAGATATCAGTAATAAATTTGAGAATAATGCACAATTACAATTTTATGTAATGACAAAAATGTACATTTTAATTTTTTTTACCACGATCCAACTGCATATACAATGTTATATTAACAATGTCAAATTGTATTCACAAATATGGAACATACCTAATACATATAAGCACTCAGCACATCTAAACAACTGATCCAACTTGGTGGAATACAAAAACACCTTACCCACATAACAACCTAACAAACTTTTAAAGGATGCACGAAGTTGACACACCTAAGTGATGCACTTGTGTGGTCTACATAAATAAAATTAGTGGTTGGCATGATGTCTTTCATCTAACGAATACATGGGATACACGTCAAACCTAAAATTATCCGAGTATTATAAGGTTGATTCAAAATAATGGTTATGACTATATCCTGCACATTATGTATGTCCTGCACATTATTTTATCATTTTGTTAATGTACATGGCATTTGATGAATGGCCTCAAGTAACAACTTTGAAAGAGAAGAAAGTTATGTGTGATTTTATTATAGTTTAAATTGATTAGAGAAGTACTATTCTGAATCTTGTTTTATAAATTCATGTTTATGGAGTATTATTCGAAGCATTCATAGTGTGAAGATATATATATTTTGTAATAATGGCATAATAGGTTGGCCACTTGTTTCTAAACATAAACATGTTCCATTACATGGTTACTAACATAATGGCATTGTCTCCTCCTACATTTCATCGTACAAATGCTCACATCTCTTGGATGAAGGGAAGATCTACAATCACCTTCAAGCTAACCTTTATGTGCAAAAATTTCACATTCACTTACTGAGAAAAAACCTAGTTTCCAAAATTGACAAAACAAAATGATCCCTTGTCCATGGACCCAGAGTAGAGGGACACTCTAGAAATATCCTAATGTCCTAAATCCAACGGAGTTGACGGTTCATCGATCCGAGCAACGGTAATCAATCTATGGAACATTGAATCCCACCTCCTACAGGCTTTTAGGGACACCTATTGAATCCTTAACCGGGGCATAGAATGGAAACCGTGCATAAAAAAGGGCTTTCAGTGGGTTCTGCAAGCATGTTTAGGTAGGTTACATGTGGGAACGCTACCCACACATTCACGGTCGAAGAATTTGCAAAGACGACCCCTATGTGCATAAATTGGACATTCACTTACTAAGCAAAACTCTAGTTTCCAAAATTGACTGAAAAATGATCCCTTGTCCATGGACCCAGATTAGAGGGCCACCCTAGGACTATCCCAATGTATTGAATCCAATGGAGCTGACAATTTGTTGATCCGAGCAACGGTCATGATTCTATGGCATGTTGAATCCCACCTCCTACAAGCTTTCAAGGACACCTATTGAATCCCTACCTGGGGCATAGAATGGAAACCGTGCATCAAAAAGTGATTTTGGTGGGTCCTGCAAGCATGTTTAGGAATGTGTTATGTGGTAATGCTAGCCACACCTTCATAGTCGAGCAATATGCGAATTTGACTGCCATGTGCAAAAATTTCACATTCACTTACTGAGCAAAACCGCAGTTTCCAAAATTGACCAAAAAAATGGCCTCTTCTCCATGGAACCAGATTAGAGGGCCACCCTAGCACTATCTCGATGTGTTGAATCCAACGGAGCTAACGGTTTGTTGATCTGAGCAATGATCATGATTCTATGGCACATTGAATCCCACCTCATACAGGCTTTCACGAACACTTGTTGAATCCCTACATGGGGTATAGAATGGAAACCGTGCATCAAAAAGGGATTTATGTGGGTTGTGCAAGCATGTTCAGGAATGTGTTATATGGGAATGCTATCCACACCTTCACGGTCGAGCAATATGCGAATTTGACACCCATGTGCAAAAATTTTACATTCACTTACTAAGCAAAACCCTAGTTTCCAAAATTGACCAAAAGAATGATCTCTTATCCATGGAACCAGATTAAAGGGCCTCCCTAGCACTATCCCAATGTCATGAATCCAACAAAGCTTATGATTTGTCGATCCGAGAAACGGTCAGGATTCTATGGCACGTTGAATCCCACCTCCTATAGGCTTCCATGGACACATGTTGAACCCCTACTCGGGGCATAGAATGGAAACCATACATCAAAAAGGGCTTCCCATGGGTCGTGCAAGCGTGTTTAGGCATGTGTTATGTGGGAACACTAGCCACACCTTCATGGTCAAGCAATATGCGAATTTGACCCCCATGTGCAAAAATTTCACATTCACTTACTCAGCAAAACCCTAGTTTCCAAAATTGATAAAAAAATGGTTTCTTCTCCATGGAACCAGATTAGAGGGCCTCCCTAGCACTATCCCGATGTCCTAAATCCAACGGAGCCAATGGTTCATCGATCCAAGAAATTGTGATGATTCTATGGCATGTTGAATCCCACCTCCTACAGGCTTTCACAGACACATGTAAAATCCCTACCCGGGGCATAGAATGGAAACCGTGCATCAAAAAGGGCTTTCAGTGGGTCATGCAAGTGTGTTTAGTCGTGTGTTATGTGGGAATTCTAGCCACACCTTCACGGTGGAGCAATATGTGAATTTTATGCCCATGTGCACAAATTTCACATTCACTTACTAAGCAAAACCCTAGTTTCCAAAATTGTCCAAAAAAATGGTCTCTTATCCATGGAACCAGATTAGAGGGCCTCCCTAGCACAATCCCGATGTCTTGAATCAAATAGAGCTGATGGCTCATAGATCCAAGCAATGACCATCATTCTATCGCAAGTTGATTCCCAGCTCCTACAAGCTTTCAGGGACACTTGTTGAATCCCTACCCGGGAGAAACAAATTATCGGAGTGAAGGAGATAATTATTGGATTCAAGGAGATGTCCTTATAGGATCAACTTCAAGATTCGAGGAAAATGAAATAGGCATATCCCAGATAGAGTGGTAGATAATGGTCTTGGGCTATAAGGCATGAGTCATGTAAGTATCAATATAAAACAACAAATCCGTTGTAGAAGTCTATTGAATTTATCAATATATCAAACGATCAATGTATCAAACTGAAAAAAATCAATGAGACCATGAGACCAAAATATCTAACTACAACATACCTGACTACCTACCTGTGGTCATTCAACTAGAACATCAGGATCACCTCTAATAGCAACTGTATCCTCTAGACTCTCATGCTCGGAGTAAGGCAACAAGTATCGTGACTTTGATGAGTTCTTGTTTGGCATTGTTTGCAGCTGGAGGTTTGTGCCAATAACAAAGTTTTCATAATGGTATACATTTTGACCTACTATATAATCTTCAAATACATAGCCTTTTTTCTTTCATGCATGGGAATCCTATGTCAAATATTCCCCTTTGATAATGATTGACCCAATTGGAAAATCATTGCCCTCGAAGTCGCTTAATGAGACAATGAGGGTCTGCGTCCCATCCAAGCAACGTGTCAGCCAGTAGTCAGTGTGCCATTCATTGTCTCTCGGGCCAACCACTGTTTATATGTTCCCTCCATAAAATAAAGTGCAGGCCTAGGAGTCAGCTAACTAAACAACTAGTCATCAAACATTTCAAAGTGATCAACATAATAGTCGAACCTGGTTGTATGAGATTTGAAATGTGTTCATAGTCATGTGAAATTATTGACTGGCCCTCCTCCAACTAGGATAATTCTGAAGTTATTTGTCGACCAATGGGGACTGATACATGATCCCAGCTATCAACCCAATCTATGGATTCATAGTTGTCCTATTCACCACTGCTACATGGATAACAAAAACAAGAGAGTTTTCTTGTCCACATTTCAACTATAGCATTGTATGACATCCTAACTAAATGGAATGCATGGGTTCCTTGGACGGTCTTGCACTCATATAGGTGTGATTGATCTACATCGACCACCTCCCAAAAATATCTATGTACATGTGCTTTTTGAGATGATTGGTCTTCTTGCCTTCTAGCTCCCTACCCCATCACTGAAGAACACCATGCAACAATGGTCTTTGCATCTCGGATGAGTGAAATAGTTGTGAATTTCATCTCTTGCATATGTAATGCAGTCTTGATGCATGCACCTGCTCCATCATGTTCCCCTTTTCCATGTCTGGTCTCAAAATAGTTCCAAATATGTGGCACCTTGTGCCTCTTATAGAGAATACACAACCATTGGAAGACACGGGAATTTTTTAATTTCCCCGCACAACCATCAGACCAAATCCAATGTTGTTCCATCTATATATTGTTATCCTCCAAGTGTTTGTAGAACAATTGAAAGATGTGTTGTACAAAATCCAAGTCATGACACCTGTCATCACTTATGTAAAAGTGATACTCATTCAATATAACCCTTTTCTCTTTAGTATTATCTGCCCCATGTCTATAGGTGATATGGACCATTATGCTGACCTGATCTGAGTGATAATAAGTGATAATATTGACTCTGAATCTCATTTTTTGGTTGAAGAGTGTAGTTTTCCACAAAATTGACCACTGATAATATAGTATCAATAGGAAATGTATCCCTGTACGCTCTAAATTGCTCATCTTTCCAACAAGCCACATGGACATGATTTACATACTGTTGTGTATTTTCAAAGAATTCCTCCATGTAGTTGCATACCAGTACCTGGTAGATCAACAAATAAAGATGTACAGATCAATAGGTTGTTACATATATGAGCTAGAAATAGATATCAATAGGAAAAAATACTATTCAGGAACTCGTTGCTAACCTAAGAGGTGACCAATTGTATTTTTTTCCTTTCATTCCCTCCACCAATATCATACGTGACATATTTGAATGACTGGAAGTTCACTTCATGTCTCCCAAGTTCATGTTCATCGGTGACATGTATGCATTTGTCCAAAAATTCTATTCCACCACGCCTTGGGCATGTCCCATCTATGCAAGGTCTTTGATAACATGTGCAACCTTATGTCCTTCTACACAATATGCTATGGATAAACTCTCTCGATGATGCCAGTGGCAATGTAGTCGAGGATTCCTGCACAAGAGTGTTATGCAAAACACGCAATATATGTATATATGTGTCATAATAATAAGCGTACTCAATGTGATATTGACAACAACATGTGTTACAAGTTGTGTTTATTTTAACATACCATGGTTTGCATTTCTCAAAGGATCTTTGGCCCAAGTTAAGTTCATTATGTTCATGCCTAAACCTCTCATATAATTCTGTTTGTGTCATGTCAAGAAAATGTTTAATGTGGGGCTCACGATCCATTGAACTCGTTCTCAATTTTAGTACATCTTTTTGGTTCGATGAAGGTCTACTATTGTCATGCAAAAACTCTTGCACCAGTCCCTTTACTGCATCAATGAGCTTCATATCGGAGCGTGGCAACCTGCCAACAAAGGACCAGACATCTGTTTCACCAGATTCAAGTTGTTTTATTCTAGAACAATACCTATGGAGTGCTTTGATATCCAATCCTAAAAGTTTTGATGTAGGCTTAAGAAGGCGAAGGGCCCTGGTGCTTTTGTTCATGATTGATTGTGACAACACACGGTGAGCTACATTGCGATCCTTTGAACGAGATTTCTTTCCAATATTACTAAATGCATCTACCAAACTTTTGACAACATAAGAACTTGGTTCATAACTGTTTATCATCTTTATCCTTAAGTTTTTCCTAACAACAGTCATAGACCTAGATTTTAACAACGATATAAATAATCTAAATTTATCTCCATCACATTTAGAATCAAAATAGTTGACAAGTATCTGTTGAGCTTGCTATGCAATACTGCATTTAGACAGCGTAACTTCAAGCAAACCAATGAGACTTTCATTGATTTGTATATGTTCTGGAGTTCTTCGGCATGAAGTTGCTAATTGAGGTAGGGAGGTTGGAATTGCACCATGTACCATATCACTTGGTTAGTCTGGAATTTGAACATGAGCTTGATGTTCTTCCATGTCTTCCTGACAGTCAAATGGTAGCAATTGGAAATCCTCTTGAGTGGTCTGAACAACATTGTCTTCTTCGAGCATACCTTCGGCATTCAATGTCTCTCTAACTTCCTCACTTGTATACCCACATTCAATTAAATCTGCTAAGGTTTTAGGTGGCCTTGATGTGCACCTACGTTATACTCCTTGATTAGTTCCATGCAGTGCTCGTTCTTCTATTGATATGGTGACCGAAGACCCCTCGAGAAAATGCTTTTGTTTTTCTTGATGTGGATTGGTAGGAAGAACTGTGTCATCCTCAACAACCGGAATTGGTTGAGTGTCCATAGAGCGTCTTTGATTGGTCATGTCATTTCTTTTCTTCTCTCTAGTTTCTTCAAGGATTTCATTGGGTATTCGCTTCCTTGCTGATTTTCTTTCTTGATTGAGTGAGTTTCCCATGACCACAATGACCAATGATATATATGGTTTCCTTTGCTAGCTCCTCAATGGGAAACTACCCAGGCTTGGTTTCTTTCTTGCTCAATTGTGTCTAGATACTCAAGATAGGGGGAAGATTGGGAAGAATGTTGCCTTTGCTAGCTCCTCAATTCCAAGAAAAACAATGGTAGAGATGCTCTATGGTACTCCTCAGTGGGAAATTCCCCAAGCTTGGTAAATATATTGAGCAATTGTGTCTACATACTCTTGAGCTAGGGGGAATATTGGGAAGAATACATTGCCTTTGCTAGCTCCTCAATTGCAAGAAAAACAATCGTAGAAATGTTGTATGGTGCTCCTCAATGGGAAATTCTCCAAACTTGGTTTCTTTCTTGCTCAATTGTGTCTACATACTCCACCACAATGACCAAGTTAATGTTTCCTTTGCTAGCTCCTCAATTGCAAGAAAAACAATGGTGGAGATTCTCTATGTGGCTCCTTGCTCAATTAATGGATTCTTTCTTGCTCAATTCATTCTTTATTTCTTGCTCCTCAATGTATACCATGCTCCAAGCAAAACTTAGAAACCTGTGGTGGAGATGCTTGATTCACAAAACAAGATTGTGGGAAAATATGGTGAAGAAGATAATGTTCACGCATTGTCTGTAACCTGAATTTTTGTGTGGACTGTCAAACCTGCGAAAATGTGTTTAGAGTGTTTCTCAAACAATGACTGCTACTATTTATACAAAGTATAAACATGCACGCTTTATTGTTGACAAAAACGGGGGCACATTTTGGATACATAAAACGTGTGTGCGTTTTACTCTAATAGAATTTTGGAGCATTTAAGAAGGTAGTTGCACGACTAAGGAATCATTCAAGGTTTAGGGGGAATTAACAAGCACTCCCTTAGTCTTTGTGCCTTAACATCTCTTAGTCATGATGATGATGATGACAATGAGGATGGTGACTATGGTGATGATGATGGCGATGATGATGATGATGATGACGATGATGTTGATGATGATGATGGCGATGGTGATGATGATGATGATGGCGATGGTGATGATGATGATGATGTTGATGATGATGATTATGTTGATGATGATTATCATGTTTTTGATGATGATGATGATGATGAATATGAAGATGTTTATGATGATGATGATGAGGATGATGAGGATGGTGATAATGGTGATGATGATGGCTATGATGATGATGATGGCATTGGGGATGGTGACGATGTTTATGATGATGAAGTCGAGGATGATGAAGATGTTTATGATGACGACGACGACGATGATGATGATGATGATGATGATGATGAAGATGAAGATGAAGATGGCGATGTTTATGATGATGATAACGATGGTGATGATGATGTTGATGATGTTGATGTTGATGATGACGATGTCGATGGTGATGATGATGGTGATGATGGTGATGATGATGCCGATGATGTTGATGATGATGATGAGGAGGAGGAGGAGGAGGAGGAGGATGAGGATGGTGATGATGGTGATGATGATGGCAATGATGATGATGATGATGATGATGATGATGTTGATGTTGATGATGATGATGATGATGATGTTTATGATGATGATGACGATGGTGATGATGATGTTAATGATGTTGATGTTTATGATGATGATGATGATGAAGATCAAGATGATGATGAAGATCAAGATCAAGATCAAGATGATGAAGATGATCATGGTGATGTTGATGATGATGATCAATGATCATGGTGATGATGAGGATGAGGATGGTGACGATGGTGGTGGTGGTGGTGATGATGATGATGATGAGGATGAGGATAAGGATGGTGACAATGGTGATGATGATGGTGATGATGATGGCGATGATGATGATGATGACGGTGATGTTATTGATGATGATGATGATGATGATGACAACGATGATGATCATGATGTTGATGATGTTGATGTTGATGATAATGACAATGATGATGATAATGATGATGATGATGAAGGTGATGATGATGATGAGGATGATGATGATGATGATTATGATGACGATGATGATGATGATGATGATGAGGATGGTGACGATGGTGATGATGATGGCAATGATGATGACGATGATGATGACGATGATGTTGATGATGAAGATGAAGATGATGATGATGATGAAGAAGATGAAGATCAATATGAAGATGATGAATATGATCATGATGATGATGGCGATGTTGATGATGATGATCGATGATCAATGATCATGGTGATGATGACGGTGATGATGAGAATGAGGATGGTGACGATGGTGATGATGATGATGATGATGATGATGATGTTGATGATGAAGATGAAGATGTTTATGATGATGATGATGATGAGGATGAGGATGGTGATGATGTTGATGATGACAGCGATGCTGATGATGTTGACGATGATGTTGATGTTGTTGATGATGATGATGACAACGATGATGATGTTGATGATGTTGTTGTTGATGATGATGATGATGATGATGATGAAGGTGATGATGATGATGATAATGTTTACGATGATGATGATGATGATGATGATGTTTATGATGATGATGATGATGATGAGGATGAGGATGGCGATGATGGTGATGATGATGGTGATGATGATGATGACGATGATGTTGATGATGATGATGACGATGATGACGACGATGATGGTGATGATGATGATTATGATGTTGATGTTGATGATGATGATCATGTTGATGATGATGATGATGATGATGATGATGATGAAGATGTTTATGATGATGGTGATGATGATGTTGATGATGTTGATGTTCATGATGATGATGATGATGATGAAGATGAATATGTTTATGATGATGATGAGGATGAGGATGAGGATGGTGATGATGGTGATGATTATGGCGATCATGATGATGACGACGATGATGTTGATGATGGTGATGATGATGATGATATTTATGATGATGATGATGATGATGGTGATGATGATGGTGATGATGATGTTGATGTTCATGATGATGATGATGATGATGACTATGCTCATGTTGCTAATGATGATGACGATGAAGAAGATGATGATGATGATGATGATGATGATGATGATGATGATGATGAAGATGAATATGTTTATGATGATGATGATGAGGAGGATGAGGATGGTGACGATGGTGATGATGATGGTGATGGTGATGATGATGATGATGATGATGATGATGATGACGATTTCGACGATGATGATGATGATGACGATGGTGATGAGGATGTTGATGATGTTGATGATGGTGAAGATGATGATGATGATGAAGATGAAGATGATGATGATTATGATGAAGATGAAGATGAAGATCAAGATGAAGATGATGAAGATGATCATGATGATCATGGCGATGTTGATGATGATGATCGATGATCAATGATCATGGTCATGATGATTGTGATGATGAGGATGAGGATGGTGATGATGGTGATGATGATGATGATGATGATGATGATGAAGATGTTTATGATGAGGATGATCATGAGGATGAGGATGGTGACGATGGTGATGTTGATGGTGATGATGATGATGACAATGATGTTGTTGATGATGATGATGATGATGATGATGACGACGACGACGACGATGGTGATGATGATGTTGATGATGTTGATGTTGATGATGATGATGATGATGATGATGATGATGATGAATATGAAGATGATGAAGATGATCATGATGATCATGGCGATTTTGATGATGATGATCGATGATGATGATGAAGTTGGGGATGGTGACGATGTTTATGATGATGAAGTCGAGGATGATGAAGATGTTTATGATGATGATGAAGATGAAGAAGATGATGATGATGATGATGATGATGAAGATGAAGATGAATATTTTTATGATGATGATGATGATGATGAGGAGGATGCTGACGACGGTGATGATGAGGGTGATGATGATGGTGATGATGATTATGACGATGACGATAATGATGACGATGAATATTATGATTATGAACATGGTGATGAGGATGATGTCTACGATGATAAATATGATGTTGAGGATGGTGATGATGAAGATGATGACGATGATGACAACAATGATGATGATGATGACAATGATGATTGATGATGATGATGGTGATGATGATGATGATGATGAATGGTGATGATGATGATGGTGATGATGATGGTGATGATGATGACGATGATGATGACGATGATGATGATGTTGATGTTGTTGTTGATGATGATGATGATGATGATGATGATGCTCATGATGTTGATGTACAGGGAGAGAGGTAGGAGGAGGAGGGGAGTTAGAGATAGGAAGAGGAGGATTGGGGATTAGTAAGAATTAGGGGGAAGAGAGGGAATGTTAGTCATAGGGTGTCACCCCTGGATGTGTGATGTGGGTGTGAGAGAGAGAGGGTGGGGAAATATATAGGGGGTTGGGGGATAAGTGTAGTTGGATGAGTTGGGGAGCAAGAAAGAGTGGAGAGAGAGTTTTTAGGTGTTAGGACTTAGATAGAGGTGCTAGGGGATGTGTGTGTGTGTGTGAGGAAGAGAGAGAGAGAGGGGAGAGGGAGGTTTATGGTGGTGGGGTGTTAGGAAGAGAGAGGAGGGGGGGTTAGTATGAGTTAGAGGGAGGAGGGGAGTTAGGGGGGGACATAAAATAATAAAATTATTGGTATAATTGACAAAACAAGCACTCATTGTAGTATTTAAAAATGCATTCCCATATTTCTTAACTAAAAGGAACCCCCATTTTTATTAGCTAAAATGCGCTCATGTTTTGCTTATATAAAATACGCTTCTGTTTTGCTTTACTAAATCGCACTTGCATTTTGTTTAAATTCAAAAATCTATTCCCTCCAAATGATGAGGCCGAGCTTTCACCCATGCTTTCATGAAATTCTTATGCCTATGTATTTGCTTTGTACTTTGCTTCAGATTCAACATTCCTATGCCTTGGAGTATGATAAACCATGGCTAATTCAACATTATATCCATTTTTTCAATATTCTTGTGTTTAGTAGTTCATCTGATTATGCTGCACACCTCCATTTTTTATGAGATTTTAGAAACATATACGATTTTTTTTTTTGCAGATTCTAAATATGCAAATTTTAACAAGAATCCATACTTTTTTCTATTTTTTCTTATTTATCTTTTGTCATCACTTAACTCAAAAAACACACTATTAGTGTTTCGTCCATATCTCTTTTGTTTCTCAACCATTTAAAAAAAAATTGTATGGTGCACTAAATAACGCCAACCTCTACATCCTATAAAAAAAACCCATCTCTAAATAATTGCATTAAGACATTCAAACGCTGCACCCACAATTGACATACCATTTTTGAGGTTTGATCTCTTAGATAATTAAAAAAAAAATTAAAAAAATTATTTTTATTATTGGAAAAATGGTCATGCACTAGCCCTATATGCTCTCTATATGTATACTAGTTTTCATAAGTTTATTCCATCATTTAGACACTTAGACGTTGCACCCACAAAAACATATACCGTATAATTTGTCCCAAAAATAAAAAGTGCCCATTGCCAAATATCTAACTTTAGATAGTTAACAACATTGTTAATAGAAAAAATTATATATTTGGGAAGGCCATTCAATTTTCTACATTTCTTGTTTTTTACTCATCGCAAGATTCATTGGGTATGTGTCTCAAAATATCCATGCAAGTTGATGGATGTCTATTTTTTCAGTTTTGTATTGCATCTAATGTGCCAAAAGAGACCCTCAACTTTGTGCACTCACCCCTAACAATGGCTAGCCATCATTACAATGAAATCTAACTTTCTTTAGTAAAAAAAAATTACTATGCAAAGAGAGAAAGAGAAAGCAGGGTTGTGTTCAAGTCACCTTTGCTCATGTTGTTATTGTTAAAAATAATGTTTATCTTGTTTGGTTGTTGATAAATGAGAGATTATTTGCTTTGGTGTGTGGTTGAGATATTATCTCAACCTATATCAGCTATATTTACAAACTGTTAGATCATCTCTCTAATCTCTATATATTGGCGATATCATTTGTACATAATACATTGCAATAATAATAGATTTTTTCTTCTCTGTAACAATGTCTCATCTCTCGATTTCTAATTTGGTATCATAACATTGAGCATGAATCCCTCATAGGAGTGCTCACTATTATGAGAGAGAGGATTATTGTTGCACTAGTACAAAATGTAAAATTAATGACTAAAAAAGTAACTAAAATCTAGCTATAAAGGACTATTTTTTGTTAGTTTTTCATCATTCAATCCAGCATTATGATCTTAGGATATTTTAACTCAGAGAATAACAAGCATGGAAATAAAACATAAGCACATCACAAGAGACAAGAGACACAAATAATTTTTCTCGGGGAAACCATAAAGGAGAAAACCACGCAATTTCCTTAGAGATAGAATCAACACCAAAAGGTAAAACTAGAAAACAGTAAGATGATCTCCACACAGCAGCAGTCTCTCTCTCTCACATTGAGAGAGCTTCTCCTCTCTCACTCATGCACCCCCAATGAGTGAGTGTGAGTGTTACAAGTGAGATAAATAGAGAGGCTCACTCTCTATTTATATTCTTTCATTCACTTGAAGTGCACTGCAACATGTTGGCCTCACTTAACATCTACTTACTAGAGCCGACATCTCTGGGAGTGTCTAATAACCCTAGTTCCCCACCACTTGTGGGGAATTTGCCTCCTCTCACTAATAGGAGGGTAACACAATGGTGGGGACTATTTCCCCGACTTACAATGACTCACCTAGGGTTGACTTCACTAGGATAGTCTAATAACCCAAGGTCCCCATAACTGTGGAGACTTTAACCCTTGACCAATAGGAGAGGTACCTCACAATGACTTGACATGACTTTCTCATTATAGAAACTTCCCAGAATAAAAATCGGGGTATGACATGACTCAAATATATTACAATACATCCCAGAATGAACATCGGGTTACAATAGATAAGAAATACAAGTGAATACATTCCAAAGTTACAATTACATCAACACTCCCTCTTAACTAGGAAGGTATTCTCTCGACACAATTTATCAGCACAAGTATCCTTCTCTATGTCATCTAGATCATCATTGAGTTCTCATCATCGAGTTCTCATCATCTTCATCTTCAATTTGTCTTCAAGTCATCTTCATTTGGATTTGGATCATCAGTCGATCTGGATCATCAGTCGATCTGGATCATCACTGGAGCATCATCTCAGATCTAGATCATCACTGCTCGATATGGATCATCACGGGTGCTATCTCATGATTCTTCTCATCATAGGAAGTTCTACAGAGCCAACCCTTTTTCATGCTGGTTGTAGGCCTAGCCATCATGTAGGTCTTTTCCGAGCACTTACATCTGACCTACTCATCAGAAAGGCATTCCCAACACTCACATATGATCATGTAGGAACCAATCCTATAATCATATCAGAAAGGCCCAGCACTCACATTCACCAGCATGATAGGAAACACCTACTATCATCTTTGGAAAGGCACAGTACTCACATCCACCAGCATGGTAGGACACACCTACTATCATCTATGGAAAGGCTCAGCACTTACAATCACTAGAATGGTAGGACACACATACTACCATCTGTGAAAAGGCAATACACTTACAATCACCAGCATGATAGGACACACCTACTATCATCTGTGAAAAGGCACAGCACTCACATCCATCAGCATGATAGGACACACCTACTACCATCTGTGGAAAGGCTCAACACTTACAATCACCAGCATGGTAGGACACACCTACTACCAACTATGAAAAGGCACTGCACTTACAATCACCAGCATGATAGGACACACCTACTATCATATGTGAAAAGGCACAGCACTCACATCCATCAGCATGATAGGACACACCTACTATCATTTGTGGAAAGGAACAGCACTCACATCCACCAGCATGGTAGGACACACATACTACCATATGTGGAAAGGCTCAGCACTTACAATCACTAGCATGGTAGGACACACCTACTACCATCTGTGAAAAGGAACTGCACTTACAATCACTAGCATGATAGGACACACCTACTATCATCTGTGAAAAGGCATAGCACTCACATCCGTCAGCGTGATATGACACACCTAATATCATCTGTGGAAAGGCTCAGCACTTACAATCACTAGCATGGTAGGACACACCTACTACCATCTGTGAAAAGGCTTTGCACTTACACGCATCCAGGAGGGAACACATCCTGCTCACAATGATGGAAGGGCTTTCACTCATATATGATCTTATAGGAACCAATCCTACATTCATATCAAAATGGACCCTAGTCCTCGACTAAGCTACCTAGTAACTGACCAGGTGCCTCCATTCTCCTAGAGAATGGCAGTTGGCCTTACATCCAACCTGCTCGTTGGAATGGCCAACACTCACATCTGACATGGAAGGAACTTAATCCTTTAGCCATGATAGAATGGTTTAGCCATTACATCTGATCAAGTGGGAACACATCCCTTTCTCACATCAGAATGGCTACTCAGTCCTAGACTGAGTATTCCTAGTACCTCACCAGGCTGCTCCATTCAAAGAATGGCAATTGCCCTTACATCTATCCTACTCGACAGAATGGCCGACAATCATATCTGACATGGAAGGAAGCAATCCTCTCACCATGACAGAATGGCTCAGCCCTTATATCTGACCTACTCGTCAGAATGGCTATGGATCTCAGCACTCATATCTGACATGGAAGGAACCAATCCTCTCACCATGATAGAATGGCTCAGCCCTTATATTTGACCTACTCATCAAAATGGATATGGATCTCAGCACTTATATTTGACCTACTCATCAGAATGGCTATGGATCTTAGCACTTATATTTGACATGGAAGGAACCAATCCTCTCACCGTGACAGAATGGCTGAGCCCTTTTATTTGACCTACTTGTCAGAATGGCTATAGGACTCATCTCTTTCACTTGGAGGAACCCTCGATCTAGAGAACACCAAGCTTCTCCCTGAAGTACTCAAACTTCATCCTAACCAATGGCTTCATCAATACATCAGCTATCTATTCCTCCGTCGCAACATACTGGAGCTTCACTGCTCCCTTCTGCACCATATCCCTGATATAAAGATACTTGATCTTGATATGCTTCTACTTGTCATGGAACACTGGATTCTCTGACAACTTTATGCAACTCTGGTTTTCATAATGTATACAAGTAGCGTCCAACTAGAGATCAAATATATCAGATAGTAGCTTCCATAGCCATACTGCCTCACAACTAGCTGAATAAGCTGTGACATACTCTGCTTTAGCTGTACTCAGTGCCACATAGGATTGCTTCTTGCTAAACCAAGAGATCACACTTGATCCCATACTGAAACAACACCCTGAAGTGCTCTTCCTATCAATGGCACTGCCTACCCAATATGAATCAACATAACCCTCCAGGTTAATCTTCTGATTCGTATCATACTTGAGCCCATAATCAACTATACCCTTCCATGCTTTGCAACCATCAGGTAAACATGTCTCAATGTGTTCACAGCAAAGCAAATATCTGGTCTCAAGTACATCAAGGACCCAATCATCTAAAGATACATTGTAGCATCAACCGGATGAAGCATCACTTAATAAATTCAGGTTCGATGCCATAGGTGTGGCCATGGTCTTGCAGTCAATCATCTCGAACCTCTTCAAGATCTCTACTGCATACTTCCTTTGTCCAAGGAATATTCCATCCGCATTCTTCCACACCTCTATGCCTAGAAAAATAATGCATTGACACATAACAAGAGCATCAATAGTCTTCCATCTTCAACCTTGAAGCAAAGGTTGGAATCCGCTTTACTCTTAGTAAAGACTAGAGTCATCAACAATATATCCATCCTGTCATACCATGTCGAAACACAGGATCTTCTGCAGTCACTCCCTCTGAAGCGAAGCATCATACTCCCTCTGTCTTCTATACTCTATGCATTGAAACATTCTGTACCGGAGTGATAAGTAGCTTCCTATGCTACTAATATTCTATGTATCCATCTAGTGTATAGAATTTCATCTTCAACCTTGTAGAAAAGGTTAGGATCTTCATCAATCTCATCATGTATGTGTTTCAATTCTTACTGGCTGCAAATGTCTCTTCGTAGTCTATGCCTTATTTTCATGAGAAGCCTCGTGCTATGAATCTTTCTTTGTATCCCATGATTTTTCCATCTACTTCATGATGGAGCTACGAACTTCCCTTCACATATTGATACTACATCCTAGACATCATTCTTCTTCAACTGGTCTTCCATTTCTTCTTGGTTACTTCTTCATGGCTGGAAGGTTTTGTATCAATGATGTCACTGCACTCATCATATTATTCTTTGTCTTTGAACTGTCGTCACTTGTTCTTCGGAACAAGTCTTCATTCTTCTTTGCTTGTAGGTGATTATTTATGCGATATTTCCTACAAGCCAAATGCATTTATATGGTTAGAAACATTTCATAAGGAATATTCATACTGGCAAGTTATTATGAATAAATATATAATCATGCAACTACTTTAGCCAATACAACATTCATCCATATCTCACTGAAACTTTCTAGATGCCTTCCATCTCTACCAGGGCAACATTGAGATTGTGCACTAATCCAATATGTCAGCAAAGAGGTTTCATTCTAGATAAGTAGCAATGGAGAGTTGTATAGCACCATGAGCTACTTACCCATCACATGCATATTAGTAGTATACTGTCATTAATGCAAACATCCTATCATGCATAATACATCAAATGAATATAAACAAATGCATAGCAAAACAATATAATGAAATGAAAGTTGAATACTTATCTTTATTTGTTTCATGGGTAGACTCTTTCTTGAGCCTTCAGCTTCATCGTCTTCTTCATTCATGATAGCATCTTTTCTTATCCAAATCTAACAAGGATAAGAGGTTCTTCAAGAGTTGAGTTCTTCATATTCCTCATTGCTTGAGGGATCTTCTTTGGATGATGAGAGCTTGATCTTCAATTGCTCCCATCTTCTCTTCTCTTCTTATGAGTTGAGATTCTTCTTCTTCTCAGAGTCTATTGAAAGTAATCACTTCCTTCTGGCACACATTCCTCGAATGAATGAATCCCATGATCCTGGGAGGCCATTCAAGGTGGCCATCACCACTTCTACATTCTTCACTTCTTATTTTACCACTTCAAGTTGTTCTTTGATTTGAGAGACCCTTATGACTGCATGGTCTCTACATTCTAGATCTTCACATCCTTCAACTGGTTTCTTAAGGTCATCTTCTGATGTAAGTTATTCCCTTCAAATAGATTGGTCAAGGAATCAAACCTCATCGGTGACTTTAGGGAAGAAAGTTATGGTACAAGTTGATCTGTGACTGATTCAACCATGATCTTCTTGGCTTTGACCAAGTTCTCCTTCTGTAAGGCTTCTAGCCTCATCTCCCTTTGGAACTGGAAATTCTCTACTCATGTAAGTGTCCCATTCATTTTCTTCAGAAAGATCATATACTTCCATGCTTTGAATTTGTCAAATTCAACAAGCTTATCATCAAGCTGATGTGATAGATTACTTTGAAATGAGAACCTCAAATGAAAATAGCAAAGGATTAGATCTTATCGATTTGAGGTGTCCGTCCTGGTTCCGGAACTGGCTGATCTAGGGTTTGTCATAGAAACCCTGATTTTAAAAACTTGGAATATTTCAGATATGATTAGATGGGAAGATATATCTCTTCAAATGGAGCTTTCCAATGTACTCCCTTTCTGAAAATAGTGGAGGGAAGCTCCCGAAACAGGAAGCCCTAGTTTTTCAATTTATTCTGTAAAAATTCATGTTACTGTTTCTGTGATATCTCTGAAATTAATACTCCTCTATGTCTGAAATTTTTCACTAAGGTAACCTCACATGTCCCTGATACAAAACCATAGGTTTCATTAGAATTGGTTTCACCATGTGGGATTTATGATCCTTTTCCCAAGGTTACCTGTTACAGGATTGTTCAGAATAGCAAAGTTGTATGGAATTCCACGTGTCACTGGTTCATCTCCTGAGTATGATATTTGAACCAAAAAAATTAAGGTCCATGCCATTTCTGTAACATCTTCTAGAATTCCATTTGGACCTATATAGCCAAGCTATAGCAATTCTTACCAGGTGTCCTGTTTAGGGATGAATTCTGGAAGAGGCTGGAACCCTAACTTGGGGGGATCATATCTCCTAGAATAGATAATATGAGGCTGAAGTTTAGACAAGGTGTTAATAATGATTTTATATTCGGCCCTTGAAATTGTCAGCTCCCAAGCCTTCACCAATCTCAAGATAGAGTGAATGTACCAAAACTAGGGTTTTTCTAGCTCGGGGTCAAACTAGGTTTTGACTTTCCTGGAGTTTCACCCAACCAAATTTCTTGATCCAGGTCTCTAAAATTTGGTTTTGATGATGATAAAAATCATATGCTAGGATCACTTAAAAATTCCTCTTCTATAGAAATCCCTAATTTTCGCATCGAAAAACTGAAAATACTCGGAATCAAATTCCGTTTCGGTAGAAAGATGCGCCCTTCAATGGAGAGTCAGCCTAGCATAATTTTGCTGATGGATTGTGGAGAGAGACCCAAAAATTAATAAACCCTATATTCTATGGGTGCATAATGTCTTCTTCTCAGGTTAGATCTGATACCATGTTATTTTTTCATCATTCAAGCTAGCATTATGATCTTAGGATCTTTTAACTGAGAGGATAACAAGCACAGCAATAAAACATAAGCACATCACAAGAGACAAGAGACACAAAGAATTTTCTTTGGGGAAACCATAAAGGAGAAAACCCCACAACTTCCTCAGAGATAGAATTAGCACCAAAAGGTAAAACCGGAAAACAGTAAGATGATCTCCACACAGCAGTAGTTTCTCTCTCTCACACTGAGAGAGCTTCTCGTCTCTCACTCATGCGCCCCCAATGAGTGAGTGTGAGTGTTGCAAGTGAGATAAATAGAGAGGCTCACTCTCTATTTATATCATTTCATTCACTTGAAGTGCACTCCAACATGTCAGCCTCACTTAACAACTACTTACTAGAGCCGACATCTCTAGGAGTGTCTAATAACCCTAGTGCCCCACCACTTATGGGGACTTTGCCTCCTCTGACCAATAGGAGGGTAAAAAAATGGTGGGGACTATTGCCCCAACTTACAATGACTCACCTAGGGTTGACTTCACTAGGATAGTCTAATAACCCAAGGTCCCCATAACTGTGGAGACTTTAACCCTTGACCAATAGGAGGGGTACCTCACAATGACTTGACATGACTTTATCATTATAGAAACATCCTGGAATAAACATCGAGGTATGACATGACTCAAATATATTACAATACATCCTGGAATGAACATTGGGTTACAATAGATTAGAAATACAAGTGAATACATTCCGATGTTACAATTACATCAACATTTTTGAGCCATCGAATAATAATAACTAATTTCCACTATCTTATAGCTTGACCAACTTAGTCATATTTCACTCAGTCATTAATAGGTTGGATTATTAGTTATTGATTTAATAATTGATAGTTAATGATTTATTCATTGAGTTAGTCACATATTTAGTGGCTCATTGCAACAATTAATGACCAAATATATGACCAAATAAACTACTAGATGATGACATATTTATGACTAAGCTAAATACGACTAAATGTTAGTCATGCTATAAGATACATAAAATGAGCTACTAATAGTCCTATATATGTGAATATAGTCCTTTTTGTAGTCACAAATTTATGATAGGGCACGGAGGAATCAAACCACCAACCTCTTGCCTATAATTGGGCATGTGCTCTACCATTGAGCTAAATCCCTTTAAGAAGTTGTTATTTCTTGATAATGATGATATTCAAACAAATTTTTCATCATTCAAGCATACAAAATAATGATTATCAAGTTACTATAGATCCATAATGGCTTACCTTGTACTAGTCCTTCAAGTCCTTCTTGCAGTTAATAAATGCATTTTAAAGACTTGAAGGACTATTACAAGGTAAGACATTATGTATCTATAGTAACTTGATAATCATTATTTTGTATGCTTGAATGATGCAAAATGAAAAAATTCCATAAATTTATAGGCATAACAAACATGCATCCAATGTTAAACTATCTATCGAGTCATGTAGAGTCATGCCAAGATATCTGAATTTCACTGAAAATTAATAAGTAACTTGAAGATAGTGGTGGATGATGTCATGGAAAGGAGAATTTCAGTTTATATAGAAGAAAAGGATGAGAAAATGGAGAAACTCATCACCGATGATGTATATAGAATAGTAAAAATAAATATACAACTAATTCCATTTCACATCAAGAACAATGGGCATTAAATATAAGTACTCTTATGCACTAGATAAATGAAATGAACTAAGATGAAATATTAGAACCAATACCTTTGAGTTTGATTGCTGACAATAAGTATGAATACTTATGTGATCATTTTATTCATAGGTGAGTTAAATAGCCACTAACTTGCAATCAAGGAAAGACACCATGTTTAGATTGATATATAAATAAAATAAAAGTTAAAGATAAACTATGCCAATACCACTATCATGTATACCTTGAAGGAGAACTGTAAAATCTCCCACATCTGTTCAAATTTTTCCAAAATGCCCACTTGGAATGCCACTGTTTAAACAAAACAAAAATAAATTGAAAACGAGAAAGTAGTAATTTACTCTACATGTCTATTGGATGCAGAGTCCCATAGATGTACAACATAATTAGTCAAGAACATGCAATAAAATTATAAATGGACAAAAAAAAGGTGGTTTATACCTTCCTTAATTTCTATACTTAGATATATATTACGATCACACTTCATCTCTTAGGATACAAGTCATTAATGAAACAATGGACATACGGGAGAGACAGATATAGGTAGTTGTAGGGAAAAGTGAGACAAATACAGACCTCGAGGTATTAATCAAAAGAGTCTAGAAATGAGGGTGAACTTTCAATCCCATTGATGGAATAAATGACAATCTTTTAGGACAGTCATACATCAAGAAAATAGAAACTCATTTCAAAGGTGCAGAGGCAGGAAGCTCCTTCCTCATTATCAATGTATCAGGAATGGAAATAAAAACAAAAAATGGAATAAAACAAGTCTCATGCTAGGGCTTTATAGCTCTCATTTCAGATCTAGCCATTTGTCTTCTAAATGTAAGGAAGAAATTTCTCACAATAATTTTCCTTTACCTTAATTTCGCTAAGAAGGATGCCATGCAGGATTTAATTCATCCTCAACCCTGTGATATCCTTTCAAACTCCATATTGTACTTCTCTTTTTAGTTTTTTCATTGTTGGGAAAGAATGTTGGCATTTCTTCTTACAATGGAACAATAAAATAGTCTTTGGACATTGTGAAAATTCAATTAATTTGACTATACAAAAACTGTTCAGAAACCTAACATTTACAATAATCTAAGAATAAAAATAAAAAACATCAAGAAGAAACTAATCTATAATTTTCTAGATATATTCAACTCCAACTTATGCTTCCAACAATCAATGGAAACATGAATTTCTCTATCATTTCGAATGTCCCTTCATTTCACCTTACCAAATAGATTTCCTTAGTAAAAGCCTTCATTTTGTATGTCACGTCATGTCACCGATGTAGTTCTAATCCATGCTAGATTCCTTTTAGATGTTAGGAATATTTCCCCTTGTCTTGACTGTGAGACAATGATAATGTTGGGCTAAAGGATCCTTGCAATGGATATTAGACCATCCTCAACACTTCTCTATGGATACTTGTTACAAATATTTTATATTTTCATGAGAATTTCCTTGCATGATTGTGAGAGAAGTATATATTCATCCTAAAGAATTATTTCCATGTAAATTATAAGCTACCCATCCAACTAGAGTACAAAATAAAGAAATGCCTCTTGTTTGTTTATTTGATCTAATTTTCCCAACCAATAGTTCCAAGTCAACAAGGTCATGAATTCCCATGTGGTTGTTATTCAGCAAGTCTAATAGGATATGCTTATACACAGTAGCATATGCTATATCTTTTTCACATAATTCATTAATTCATGAGAATCAAATACTCTTTTTGGCTTCTCTTTCAACTTCATTTACTAATTACCAATCAAGTTCCACTAGATCGTGTAAATGGTATCAAACCAACTTCCATTGTACTTGGGAAACCTAAGAGATGGTCAAATCCACAAGATGACGAATTAGTTGCAACAAAACAAAATAGTATTTTGTTGCGTTAAATTTTTGTGGCTGCACAAATTATTTATTTTGGTGTATTTTATTAGAAAATGCATTAGAGGAAATTTCAACTCAAAATGTGCCTTTTAACTTTAACCCAAATTCCATGTCATCATGTGTTAGCCAATGAAATTGTTTTAAATTTGAAATACCGTATAGGTCTTAAACACTTTTTTAATATAAATTTGGGGATAGGTATCATAAAAAAAACTACTTTTTTTGTTTGTATTTTCGACATATCTCCTCGTGTTTTTACTCAAATTTCGACCGGGAGAGCTCGTTGGATGCAGAATTAAATTCCGTATCAAATGAGTAACCACTTGGCATACTTTTGATAGACCCTGCTACCCCAAAAACAAGAAATACCTGAAAAAATGTGATGATGACATCATCATCATGTTTTTTCAGGTATTTATTGTTGTTGGTGTAGCAGGGTATGTCAAAAGTATGCTGACTGGGTACTCGTTGGATGCGGAATTTAATTCCACATCCAACGATCTCTCCCGATCGATATTTGAGTAAAAACACGAGGAGATATGTCGAAAATACAAACAAAAAAGTAGTTTTTTTTCTTTTCTTCCTCCAAAATTAATAAATATTATTTTATTATTTTAACTATTATTTTATTAATTTTTTTTAGGAGGCCCATTTTGAGTTGAAATTTCCTCTAATGTGTAGTTCCAAGCCTGATTACAAATTTATATTCCAATAGATAAAAATATTCAAGTTAAATTATACAGTCTAGCCATATTTCTATAAGCAATGTCATCATCATAAAGAAATAGTCATAATAAAAGAAATGGAAAGAAAAAAGAATGCATGATGAAAGTGGAAACAAGGCATTCTAGACCAACACAATTTAATCATATATGTACCTGCAATTTACCATATTTTGGCAATACAAATTTTATGTCCTCACTAGTCAATTTAATCTCTTCTTTTTGTGCCTCTTTGGACTTACTTTCAATTGCCACCTTGTTTGTTTGTGCCTCTCCAGAATTAGTTCCATTTGTTGACTCCTCTTTTTGTGCCTCGCTAGACTTACTTTCGTTTGCTGCCTCATAGGGACTCTCAATATTCATTTCCTCTTCAGATTTATGCCCATCCAGTGCATCCCCTAAATTTGACTAGAGGGTTACCTCACTAGACTATTTTGAGTCATTACTATCACCATATGCTTCTTCATATGACTTCTTTAAAGTGAAAGCAACAATTAAACCTTTTGGATGGTTGTTATATTCCAAAACTGAGTCACCCCTAAAAAATAAGACCAATAGGAAATAGAAAAAATTCACAGATATACACTTTTAGGAATGGAAATAGATATTTTTTAGTACTTACAGACTATTAGCTTTCCATTGGTTTTACAACTACTTACCAACTATCATTTTTCCATCAGTTTCTAGTAGGGCCCCGACCATTGTTGATTTCGTCAAGCAAAGCTCTCCTTTCAGCATCAAAAACCTTCCTAAAGCATTACAGTAGTAGTGAACATTGCAAATGATTGAATTGTAAAAATGAACAAGATCTAAAACATTTTAAAATATTTAGAACATAAAACTATGCATTCAACTGGTGACTTCCTAGAATCCAAGATATAATGTTTCTTAAGCCTACTACCATTAAATATTGAGTTCAACAACTCATATTTAACTGTTCAGGTTTTCTAAACACTTATATTGTTATTTATCATGACACACACACCAATCTCACTTGTTAGTCAATAAATGCACAAGAAAATGACCCACAAAAAAGAAAAGCATGTAGGTTTTCCTATAACCAATGGTTCATTAGATGTTACTTGATTGGATGCAAAAGGAACACTTTAAAATGAATATTGGGGCATTAATGCTAAGGTATTTTGCAGAATTAACTACCTTAGTGATTCTATCAAGACTTGACCTTATGAAAAACATTATTTTAACCAAATAGAATTAATTGACTGAGGAAAGTTTGTGAAAAACCAATGATTCATTATGCATTATTCAATAGCTGCAAAAGGACCAATTCCAAAAGAAATTTGGGGACTTAACACTAAGGTGTTTGTAGAAATAACAAATATAGTAATACTCTTAATCCTTGATCCTATCAAACACATTAATGACTATTTAAACCAAATAAAATTACTTGATTGAATTACTTAACAATCAAAACACATAGTATATACACCCCATTGTCAAAGGTTGTTCCCCTTTAGAAAAAATATTTGGAGTACAGAAAAAGAAATAAAGCTAAACCATATAAACATAGAAGCATTGCATTTATTGAGCTAACAACATTGAGCACTTGCAATTCGAAGAGAATTCAGTGTTGGTCAGAAAGCTATTAAGAGGGAAAATAAATACGAGAATAAGGAGAAAAAATAACTAGCATAAACCAAGCACTAAAAGATTTTAAAACTCAGTTTCATATGTCTCAAGGAAATTGAAGTGCTCAATAAATGAATGGATATTTTAGCCCTATATTAGGTTAAACCCACATTGATGGAAATTTTCAGTTCAGTGTTTATTATAGATAGAACAATTAGTGTAAAAGGAATGGCACCCCAACATAGTTGTTGCCAGGCAATAATGTCCCCTAAAGTGAGAAATAATCATTTAGTGTTTCGGGAAAGAACAAAAGTCAAAGTTAAAAAATGAGACATTATAGTGGATGATCAAAACCACGAACCAAAAAAATCAAAAACCTAAGTTTTACAAACCTTCTCCAAAGTAACTTTCGCTGAAAAAAAAATATGATGATTTTTAGTGACATATGAGATTTGAAATAATAGAAGGTATATAATCTACAAGCATTAATACTTTTAAACGGGGTTCCAGACACTGCGTAGAAAATAAAGAATGAATGTTAACAATTTCCCCATGTGGATGCCAAGCTATGAAGGATAGCCATTGATGTTGTGTCCAACAATAAGGAGGGCATGATCAAACTATTAACCCAGATGTTTAAGTTGAGGATCAAGGTAATGAAGAAAAAATGGATTGCAGGAACCATGGCGCCATGATGGGTAGCCATGGGCAAATTGAGAGATCACAGTTGAACTAGATTTGGAAATGAAGGAAGAGAAAGTAACCAGTAAAATTACCTGTACTTCCCTAGTGAATACCGTGGAGTATTTGGAGTGGATGAAAATAAATACTAACACCCACAATATCAACATATGGATATATGATTATGTCTGGAAATATTATGTTGTCCCTTGTGAAGACTTATTGAGTCTAAGTTTCAGTCCCCTAGCTCATGTTTAAATTGTTTTGATTAAATTGAGCTGAACTTCAAGATTTCAATCTTCTTAGCATAAGTACCCCATAGTTTGTGGTATAAAGTCTAGTTTGTATGTACTAATGGATATCTTTGAGATAGTATAAAATATCAACCATAGGAATTAATTTTGTAAAATATTTTAATATATTATAAAAGTTTCCCGTTTTGTTTCCAAGAACAGATAATATTCTATTTCTATTCCTAATATAAATTTGTCCAGCCTCAAATAAAAGGATTTACATGTATTTTTCATCTAAGATAACAAAGGACTAAGAAACAAATATGAGATTGATAGCCAAAAGTTTATTATGGACAAGAAGTCAAGTGGTAATCAAATCACTAGTACAAAATGAGGAATTAGCTACTAGGTGACTAAAACGTTTAGTCAGCACATGTTTTTCAAGTGATTTACTACTAAATATGAGCGATTTTTATTGACCCGACTATAAATGACTAATTTAGTCACGCCATAAAAAATGACTAGCTAGAAGAATATGAATTAGTCATTTTTAATTATGTCATGGAAAATTGCAAATTTGACAATGAAGTGTAGATTTTGTAAATTGTCTACCTTCTATTAGTAATATTGGTGCCATGCACCTTAATCTTTAGATATCCAACAAAGCAATTGCATGAATTTTCTCTTGACCATATTTATCCCTACTACACCATTGAAGAAAACCTAGTTAAGTGCGTTCCAAAGTAAAATTAGGTTCCTACGTCAACTATGAATTAGGTACTAGAACCAGTACCATATCGATACCTAGCTAAAAGCATCATATCCCTACATTCCCTCGAGATCCAGCCATTTAAATACACCTCCTCCATGTAGACTTACCAAATGCATCCAATGCATGGCCAAAAAAACATGTCAACTTCTAATCTTTGGGTTGAAGATATCGTTTGACCCCTTCTCCCTTGTTTTTGCACTCGATACCATAATTTTTTAGACAATAGGACAGTTTTGGATCTTGCAGTGACCAGTCAGAGTGCTTCAAAGGTATGGTTCTTTCTGCTCCGATTGTGTTCATCACTCTAATCAATAACCAGTTGTTATGGCTTTTTACAGGTCTCAATGCTATCGGAGTTACTGCTTCCACTTTACATTCACAATTATCACCATCCCTAGCCTATACGCTCATAACCATATGCATTTTGAGATTTCATCCTGGGAAAATAATGAGCACCCTCCTACAATGACACTATTTGCAAAGGTTATTGGTTTTTGCACATTGACATTCCTCACATGCTCCAAAGGAAAAATGAAGCAAACATTAGAAGAAGTGATTAAAATTTGCAAGGAGGTTTACTTGTTCTAGATGTCACTGTAGAGTAGGCGTCGAATGATACCTTTAACCCACAGATCCGAAGTTGACATGTCTTTTTTTCCATGCATCAGATGCGTTTGGTAAGTATACTTGTAGGAGATATATTCAAATGGTCGGTTATTGAGGGGATGTAGGGCCCTCATCTGTGGCTATCACCACTCACTGTCCTGAAGATTGTTGATCAAATTTTGGTACCGGTCGGAGTCGATGATTTGGCCAAGAAGTGGCAACGACGACCAGCTTCCGAGACAAATCGTCGACTCCATAGACTACTCCATTTATAAAAGTAAAAAACTTATATGATATTTATTAAAAATATATAATATATAACCAATTAACATAATTTAAATAATACAATAATAAAAATAAAACAAAATATATAGGATCGTAGCCTGACTATTCCGATGCAGTTAAAGGTTCTAAAGAATTTTCCAAACTTCTTCTCTGCGGAAGAGGGCCAAAATGTTGGTGCAGAAGTATCTAAGGAAGAGGTAAAATATACTTTGTCCCAGTTCAGTAAATATTTTACATTGCCTCTCTATCTCATGCAGGCTTATTATTCAGTGAGGATGTTGACTCTTTGGTTTGGGAGGAAACTATTTCGACAGGAGTGGTTACTACGAATCGTGCCTATTAAGTTTTAGTGACCTGGAAGAACCTCCATCCTCTAAGATGGTGGGCCAAGGGGATTTTGAAAGGATCTATGCCTCTAAAAGTCAAATGGTTTTGCTGGTTACTTCTCCAAAACAAAATTCTGGTCTGCAAAAATATTCAAAAAAGAGGATATTTTGGTCCAAGTATGTGTTCCTTGTGCAGATTCAACTTAGGTTCAGTGGCACACATTTTTATGCATTGTTCTTATTTCAAAATAACTCAGAGAGAGGTTAGCTGCAACTTTTCTTTCACCTTTAATTGGGATCTGATATCTATTGAACATCGTTTGCTCTCTTGGTTCAAAAGCATAAATAAGTGGAAGTTTCTTCCTTATTTTGTGTATTTAAAAATATGGAAAACCAAAAACAGATGCATTTTCCAAAATATTTCTCCCTCTATTCTAAACACGGTTTCTAAGATTTTGGCAGGATTTCTGTAATGGAACAAATATTGTGCCCCAAAATTTTAAAAGATTTGAATAAGCCCAGTGTTGGAATCCAATACCATATATGGATTCTGGAAATTGTTGTACTAGCATGATCCTCCATATAGATGACTGTCCCTGTTTGAAGCTAAGGATGGGTGTTGGCACTGGCAATAATACTTTTGCTGAACTTTTATCCTTATGGGGGATTTTTTGGTTCACAATAAAAATAGAAATATTCTCCATCTTTCAATTTTTGGTGACTCAAAGGTCATAATTGATTGGGCCAGAGGTCTCACCAATTTGCAATCACTGAATTATGGTTGCTGGTTGAAAAGGATTGGGATCCTAAAGAATTGTTTTCTTTCTTTATCCTTCAGGCACCTGTATAGGGAGTTCAATTCTGACACAGAAAACCTATCAAAGCTTGCAATAAGAGATTTCCCTGGTACTTTTCACTTCTCTAAGTACTCAGACAGAATCATGATTGATGAAGGTTGCTTTACCTGCTTCTAGTTTCTCCATTCCAGTTTTGCCTTGGACTGTTTTAGCTTGTATCTGTATGACAATTCTCTAGAGCCCTGCTATTTTTTCTCTCACAATTATTTTGTCTTTTCTACATTTTTTCTTTCTACAAGTTGATGGTTAGAGTCCCTGTCAATTTTTTTTGGATATTGTAATGTTTTTCCCATGACTTTAATATTGTCTTCTAGCCTACTTTGAAGGGGATTTTACATTAACAACTATGATGTAATTTTGATTCTTATGAGTAACAAATTGTATATTTTTTTACAATGAAAAAAAAACTATTTATAAAGAGAGATTCCACAATGTTTCTTTTTATATTTAGAAAAAAAACAATTAAAAAAGTTATATTTTGACAAAATATATAATCTATATTTCAATAAATAGAAATTCCATAATTTTTTCATTTACACCTTGGAAAAAGCACAATAACCCCACTTATTTTGACAAATATATAATATATTTTTATATATAAATTTGTTTCCATTTTTTTTGTTTAACCATTGCTTTAGGTTGTTTTCTTTTTAAGCTTCAGATTGACTTGCTTTATGTTGTTTCCTTTTAAAAAATTTGTACACTTTGGATTGAATAGGGAATGGAAAGAACCCACAATGGCAGGTGGCAAACAAAATCACAACCTTTCCATTTATGGCATTTCTGCTTCTGCAATTTTTTCTCCTCTTTCCATGGCCATCGCATTTCCGCTTGTTGGTCCATCTTCTCATTTCATGCTGTCAAGATGGATTGTATCTTGTTGTTTGGTGTGTTGTGTCTTTCTTGAATATGGATGTCGGTATTTGAGTCTTGAGAGTAGGCATCTCTTCCTGCATCTATTTGTGATAGAGAACGGTGGTCTCCTCGAGGGAAAATGGATTTGGAATAACATCTGCTCGAATGCTCTTCTCTGGGAAGGACATCTGATAGAGAACGTGTATGGTCTGATGTTCTCTTCTTTACTTTGTCTTCATAATTTAATATTTGTCTTTCTATGATAATAAATCTCCTTATCAATCTGTTAACAACATGTATATGGCATTCACCACAGATAAAAAAGAATAAAGAATGTATGATGAAAGAAAATCCATGCTACTCCACTCCACATATGTATGCATCTCTTTCTCCTCATGTATCTGCATTTTTATTTTTTTTGTTTTTCCAAATCAAATATAATCTAGGAATGAGTTTTTGCTAACCTCTCTATTTTCAGTCAATTTTCAACCCACAAAACCCTATGGCTTTTATCATTTTGTTAGCCATATCTACTCTATTATTAACCATTCCCTGTGTAATTTTAGAAGTAATGGTATAATCAGATGATCTCATTTCTCATTTTGTATGTAATGGAATAATCTGATGATCTCGTTTCTTTTTCAACATTCTCCTTTGGGCATGGGAATCAATGGTTTTTGCGACAGATCACACGTTCTAATGGTTTTCTGCTAACAATTGAGCCTTAAGTGGACACCATCTTGTCCTTGTTTTGGATTGGGAATTTATGGGTTTTATTTTGTTTGAATCAAATATTTCACTAAAAGGGTTATGACTCAAACTAATTATATGGTGACCCATTCATTGCAAAGAAGTATTTTGGCTATGACCCATCCATTGCAAATAAATATTTTGGCTCTTTCTTTCTTCCTCCTCTACTGGTGGAGGAGCATCATCATCATCGTGAATATGAGTAGGATGCATCCCCGCTCCTCCTCCTTGACTACTACAGGTTTGGTCTCAACGTCTATGTGGGGCGTGGTCAAAATATCTTGTAAATAATTTTCTTGTTTGATTCCCTAGAGATAGAAACCCGTGCATTCATTCAACAACAACACTATCTCTGCATCCATTCAATGAAAGCAATAATGTATGTGCATTCATTCAACATTCATTCAACAACAACAACATATTTTTTAGACATGTTTATTTCTTCTCCCACATGTACAATATATATTATTGTTGTTCTTTGTAACCTCTAATAGATGTTTTAGAGATTTTCCATCTCATGTGTCCTCTTTGCATTAAATGTTACCTCAGTCTCTGGGTTTCAAGTGTAGGTTCAATTTTTTATTCATTAGCACAGTTTACAAAACCCCTTCCTTCTTTCTTGGTGTTTTGTTCCAACTTCCTTTTCTGATTCTTTGCTAAACCCCTATTTGCAAATTAACCCCGACTCACTAATTTAGGGGAAATACAGACTTAATATTGTAATTGGGAAATAGGAGCAGAGTACTAGATTTCCTTGGATATTTGTCAAGGTTTATGGTAGTCAAAATGAGTGTACTCTTGGGATTGATCTCTGTGGTAATAATTTCAAGTTTTAGTCCAATCCTTCTAAGACATAAAAACGAATTTCTTCACCATGTGTGAAGGTGCGCCCCTACATCTATAATACTTACATTGTTGGGTGAACTCTATTTACATTGCAACAGAGTATTAAATGTTGTGTGGTGTAGTGCATAAGTCATTGGATGTGAAACACAAACATTTAGATGTTATTGTTTTCATTTTTTTTTAAAATGTTTTAAAAGCCTTGCATTCTTTAAATTTGAATACAAATATGAAGTTTGAACTAATGGGACAAAAATAAAAACTTGATTTATGCTTTGCTTTAGTCAAAGAAAACTTAAATGGCCATCCACAATCTATATACTTAGACTTTATATATTTTCATAAAGACATTTGAATTAAATTATAGACATTTATAGATATTAACATAAAATGACAGGCAACCCAATTTTGGTCTAATCATCTAAACTTGGTTTTGTGAGATTTTGCAAGATGTTTTGTTAATAGTGTAGGAAATTTTAATGCGATGTGATTGCTGAAAGTGCAAGTGTATGTTGGGAATTGACAATGTTAAAGGATTAAATCTACGGGATATTTTGTCAAATATTCAACATTCATCTATTCTATGCTACATGTACAAATATCTATATCTGTGTTTGTTGTTTTTAAGCTAATAGGTATTATGAGACATGATATGATAAAGTTATTATTAATACTTTCATAATTTTTAATTTTTTTGGTGAAGCATAGAGACAACCAAAACATTAAATTAAATTATGTGACATTCAAAAATAATATATTGTTCCTTTTTCCATTGAATAAAGTGAAAGAAGTGCCTGCATTTATCTTAAGTATTACATGATTTCAAAACATTTCCCTCCTACTCCTCTATCTATTACGAGTCCCAAGTCTGTGTACTCTATAGATTATATATGGGATAGAGGAGGAGGTTGTATTGCAATGCTCTACTAGAGGTTTTATAAATATAGTTTGCTCTTCCTTGAAGAAAAAGGTAACTAATCATAATCTTTGCATAGAAGTGGATGTCAAGTAGTGTATTCACCTAGTATGTTTGTCTGGTTATGATGTCTATCATGCTTGATTTATCATGGTTCATACAAATACATTGCAGATAAGAAGTCCAGCCTCCCAATAATATCTTGTCATATTGTTTTCGAATGCACTCATTTTCACAATCACCTCCTATCACAAAGAACCTAAAAGTGAGTGGAGTTCCAATCCATGCCCATTTCCCTAACTACCTTTATTTCATTATTTACTTGTTTCTCATGGAGTTTAGCCTCTTCAACATGCACAATTGTTGATACCATCAAATTGTTATGATACTTATTATTATCAAGACCAATAGTCATTTTCAAAGCATAGAAGTGATCTTGAATTCCCATAAAGAGTCTTCATTGTTTCTACAATAATTACCTTTCAAAGTGTTGATGAAGTTATAAATATCTAGTGAAAGTTGGGTGAAAAATTTGGGTAAAGTTAGGATAGGGACATTACAGTGAGCTACAATGGTCTACATATTAAGTGTTTGACAAAAGTCTCGACACAAATGTAGGTGGGGCATATTGTTACCTACTACAGTCAGAGAAAGTTTTGCAAAGCGTTCATCAAAATTAGTGAATTAAAATCAGTACATCAGATAGACACAAACCATTTAGTTTGGTAAAGTTCTTTACCATGGTATGTTTGGTGTTAAAAATATGACCTACAACTATCTAACACGATGATAGTGGAACGCTTGACAAGGTAATAAATCAATCTATTCAACAATAAGTTGAAGATTTTAGTGCAATTTTACTTGGGAACATTACACATATCTACATTCCTTTATAGATCTAGACAACAATAATCAGAATGGATGACCATGCTAATGAATGTTTCAAGGGTCTCATGGTGCATCAAATGTAAAAAAATTTCCACAAGATTCATCCTCAATGTGGATCAGACCAATGATTATGTTAAAATCCAAATATTAGTATGAATAAAGAGGTGTAGATATTCATTACACAATCCCAAAGACAACCTTTGATATCACTCATGCCAATCTGTTTCAGTGACTAGCCAAAAGTCATCATAATAACAAAGCTTGACTACTAAAAATAATACCTTAAAAATACTCATGCATTTGGAGGGGTAGCACTGTGCATTCCAAAGAAGATGCTACAACCATACAAAGGAATACCAAATAAACAAAGCAAGACTAGGACCCCAAATCAACAACAAATTGGGCCACAAATTTTGTAGAAGGAGAAGTTATGTTGAATGACAGCTTCTTTTCTAAGTGAATCTGACAAAAGAACAAAGAAAACATTCAACAAATTGGGCCACGACTTTGGTATAAAGCCAAGCTATGTTGAATAGAATCTTCTTTTCTAATTGAATCTAATAAAAACACAAAGGAAACATTCTCGTTGGTGGAGGAGAGAAGTATTATGACCTACTTTTGGGGCTCTTGTATCACTCTCAGTGGTCTATAATAGAGAAAAACAATCTCATTGTAAAGGATAGAAACCTCAAATCAATGGCAGAGGAGGAAATATTGGAAGCAAAAAGGACATTAGAAAGTGAAGATATCTCTAGAACATGACTCTTTCTACAGAAACAAATAACTATTATTTATTTTCTCATTTGCTTTTTCTCCATTTTCTTTCTCTGTGCATGCTTAAGAGGCATATCAATGATCATTGAATGAATGCAGATGCCATATTAACTCAAGAATAAAACTTGGTTCTTTCTTGAAACCCAATTTGTGCGAGTCTAGAAGAGATTTTAATTAAGAATTCCATAGAACAAGTGGTGAATCAACCCCCCCTATGGAATTTTGTCTCAGTTTTTAAGAAATGGTGAAGGATAGAGGAGAATCAACTGCTCAATTCCATTTCCATCCTTGGTGCCTAGGAAAAAGATAAGTTGTCCCACCCCTTGGTGCCTTGTTCTATTTCCTACTCATTGATGACAAAATTATTATGTAAATCAACTATGAGCTCTATTACATCGATGAAATAGGTTTCCAGACATTTCTCCTAAATTTATTAAGTCTATATGCTTCATGGGTATTCATTTAAACTTGTTGGATATATTATAAATGTATAATAAGTATGATATCTAGAGTTTGCATCTGTGGAAAATAGTTTATTAGTATCCCTCTCCTAATTGCAAATATATTTCACCTAAGTTATTTGTCATACAATAGTAGATTATGGTGTTCATGGTTCAGAAGAGCATTCCTACTGAAATATACTGAATCCCCATGATGTTTGGGTTCTTGGTCACTCTTAAAACTATAACTCAAAGCTATTTTTAGATTTTTTGAGTCTACATTGATGCCATGTTTTTGAAATTCAGCTTGTGTTCCAAGAGGATCTCTGATGCATAGAGGGTACCCCTTTGACCCAAGAACTGGATCAAAGGGCTATAGCGGTGTAGGAATTCTTCATAAATGTTATGCTAATGCATTGATCCTGTGAGAATGGGAACAATAGATATTGATGTGTTAATATTCAGATTTCAAAATGTTTCAAGTGGATGCCCCTCTTATAGCCAGGGGTGTATAAAAACATCTTATAATGACAAATGAATCCTAAATCATAATTAATGAAGGTATCATTGCGTCATTGTTTTTTACCTTAGTTGCGATATTTTTGGCTTAATAAAGAAGGTTTAGAATAACAAAGTCTGTCGACAAGTATTTTTTGATTAATTAAAGAAAACTGTTGAAAATTTTCTCAATTTTAAACATAGTGAAAGTCTTGATCCCTTAACCAAATTACCACTTTTGTTGACATTTATATCAAGTGTGTTGCAGAAACTAGGTTGAAATCAACATCTCTCTGGGGTTGAGAAACTAAATATACATAAAATCTCTCATGTCGAATTGTTTCTTATCGGGATGCTGCTCTTTCTTTTCAGTGACAAATTTGAAGTTGCGGAAATTCAAAGTTGTACAATCTGTATGATCTGTGTTATCATCCTACAACTTTATGAAAATGAAACTGGAGATTTAATTGAACCATTGAAATTTAACAGTGATTTGGAAATTGTTGAGGCCTGGAAGTTTGCAGGAAGCAACATTAAGGGATTATCCCCAATCAACGTTCCCAACTAGCCCGTTGACTGTTTGGTGTAGGGAATCCATCCGGTTTGTGGTCCGGCTACCATAGGTCAAGGTAACAAAAAAAACAAATTTTTACCGGTTGCGGCCCGGTTCACCGAGTTTTTGTATTTTGACATAAAAATGAAATGCAAGTGCCTAACTAAATGCAAGGTGATCAGAATCCAAGGAGTCGTCACAATGTGATGCGCAGGTTCTTACCTCTCGTCTTAGACTCACCAACAGCCAAATCACATATAATAAGAAATAACTTAACTATCTAATATATCCCTAGGGAGAAAGGTTATCATTTTGTATGAGTAATATATTTCATACATGTACTATGAAGAGCTACAGATAGCTGATACTTCTTTCAAAACACATGAACAATTACAGATATTCAAACAACTAGATAGCCAATTGCTTTATGAACAACATTTATTACTCAGAGTAGGAAACATCACAAAAATTACTGAAAGACGTTCAACAAGAACATAGGTTCAAGAAACTAGAACAATCTCACAGTTGAGGAGACACGGCTGAAAACAAAATAGTTCCCCTTCAACATTGCTCATTTAATTACATTTGATGCATTCCATGTTGTACTCTCTCCAACAGGAAAAATTGCAGCTTCCTTTGTAAAACGAAGTAGTTCCTCTTACAAGCAAACATTTACAAAATTTTCCAGGGAAAAAACCCTTTCTAAGTTCTACATTCCCCCTATTTAACTATAGACACCCATCTTTTGGGCTGTCCCCCAACGTATGAATTTTTCGTTCCCCAACACTTCATATCCTTCGGTTCTGTCTTTTCTTGCATACTCATGATTGGTTAAGTAACTTCTGTATCATTTGGACTCGCACTTTCGTTGTCTTCGAAGTGGTTTTGGTCATACCACCATCAACGATCTGCCTCCCTTCTTGCCATAGCATTTTCATCATTTTCCAGGATTTCACCTGCAATCAACAACGAGAGCCATTCATTGGAAAACATAACTGCAAAAAATAATGCGAACTGAAAATACCAATCCATAGGAAATGACTGGGTGCATCTCTATAATCGACAAGAGGCTGGATTAAGCCTTTTGGGTGGGAAGATCTGAAACGGCCCTTGGAAGGATTTGACATCGAAAAGGAAAAGGCTCTCCTAGCCGCAATGGTGGAAAGAAAAGAGCTAACGTGGTGTGAAAACGTATACTAGAGAAAATTAAATCGAAAGTCCGACAGCTTTGGACATTGGACGCGGGACGAATTTCCCAGCTGCAACGGTGGAAGGGAAAAAAGTTAAAGCACGCGAGTGGGAGAAATTCACATCGGATGTCGAAAGATTTAGGACATCCGAGGCTGAATCACTTTAGGAGCTGCAACAACGGTTTAAGACCTTCGATTCACGGGCGGGAAAGGCTAAATCGGAAATCAGAGCACTTTGCGCTTCGAACGCAAGACCCTTTTGGGAGCCTCCACGGCAGAAGAGAGAAGGATTGGAGCTTCCAATTCAATATAAAAAGACGCCCGACTCAAGAAAACATAAGTGCTTTGAACAGTTAAGGATCAACAACAGCTAAATTCGTTCTTCCTGTGAAATGGCGGCCTTAAAGGACAAATATTCGACTTCTCCTAATTCACACCTTCGATCCAACATGAAAATCAGACACAAACGATATCTGAAAACAAGCCGTAATCTGATATTCAGAATCAAAGCAAGACCTCACGAGATCAAACAACTTTAAATGATAAGGAGGGGCCCAAAATTTATGAAAATTGGGGAGAAAAGTTGCAGCTGCAACAACTGGCGATTGCCTGGTGAACCTAGATCTCTAGGCGATCAACCTTTGAGTGACAGACTATTTAACAACAAAAACATCATATTGAATTCTTCCAGCAATATGGATTTCTTAAATGACAGCAGTGTGTACCTTTAATCATTGATGACAGTCCAATTAGGGAGACTGGAAACCAAAATCGTCAAGTCGAGATAATTATGCTGAGGCCAGAGGATGAATTTCATTATTACCTTTGTCTTCAGGTGGCTAAAATCTTTGGACACCATAGGATTGGAGCATATGGTAAACAAAAATATTTGTTTGTTCCTCATTCCCATGCCATTTTCACACTTTTCTTGTGCTTTCGGACTTTTGTCCTATTTCATATGAGTTTGCTTACATGCCTTTCTTACTGAATTTTGATTCAGGATCCTCTATCCCATAGTGTCCTTTTGTGTGAGTGGTGTACTTCAAGTTCAAACCCACGGATGGAGAGAATCTTTCTACAATTAAGTATTTGTAATTCATCATCTGCTTTGATGTATGATGTTTACATAGGAGTTATTTGATTCCTATCTGCCCTCTGGCATCCATTTCTTAGCATGGGATCATTTATATTTAATATACTGTTCACATTGCTTCTTTCCATGGGTCCTCTACCATCGTCCCCTAGACATTTTAAGTGTGACGTGGATGGGGCCTCAACATAGTATTCCAGACTATTTGAATTTGGCTTATTTCACAGGGGTTAAGCGGGACTTCAATGCACACAGAGTTCTTCAAGAAAACTGCTATACTGGAAGAAATTCTTTTATATAAATTAGTAACACACAGTCTGACACCAAAACGTTTATCAAACCCAAAAATTTCGGATGTATTCCATGCAACCATAGGTTTGCTCCCTTTATTGAAATCAACGAAACAAGCTAAAATGAAATCAACAAAAGAAAACTAGAAACATGACTCAAAAGATAGCCAAGCGGATTATTTATGTACAAGACAGAAAAAATCAGACAGACTCAGGAAAAATAAGGTTTGAGAACCAAACTATTTACTGGTAGGTTCTCCTCCCACCCTTGCAGATCTTGCAACTTGTAAGTAGAACCACCAAGCTTGGCTGCAATCTGAAAAGGGCCTACCCACAATTGCTGGAACTTGGTATGCTTTCCTTTCTCATCATGGGGATGGTCCCATTTGAGGACTAAGTCTCCTACTTCAAAGTCTTTTGTCCCAGCTTTATGTTTTTCAAACCATCTCTTAACTGACTCTTGTTGCTGCTTAAAATGTTCTTTGGCTTTCAACCTGGTTTCTTCATCTTTCAGGAGATTATATATTCTTATTTGTAAAACTTCATCATCCGACCCCTTAGACTCTTTAGCTAGAATGGAAGATGGTAGCATGATATTGGGAGGAAGGATGGCCTCTTTACCGTAGACAAAGGTATATGGGGACACTCCAATCGTAGACTTGGGGGTGACTCTATCAGCCCAAAGGGAATTTGGTAAGGCTGAGTGCCAACTCCTCTGGTTTTCTATTACAACCTTCTTCAGAATTCTAATGAGGTTTCTATTAGAGGATTCAGCCAGTCCATTCCCTTGTGGATAGTAATTAGAAGAATAATGCAATTTTATCCCTTTATCATGAGCAAATGCAGTCAATTTAATTAATGAAAAATATTTAGCATTATCAAATACTAACGAAATTGGAACTCCAAACCTGGTCATGATATGATCTTGTAGGAAGCTGATGACTTCATCTTCATTTATCTTGCGCAGTGGGATAGCTTCGACCGAGCGAGTGAAATAATCAGTCGCAGTAAGAATGTACTTGTGCTCCAGGGACGAATTTGGCTTTATTTATCCAATAATTTCCATCCCCCATTGCTCAAATGGTTCCGTGATCATCACAGGATTTAGGGGCGCTGCTACTTTAGGTTGTCTTCCACCACACCTTTGGCAAATATCACACTTTTTGACGTGTGCATGTGCATCCTTGAAGAGTGTAGGCCAGTAATAAATAGCTCTGAGGACCTTGTGGGCTGTAGTGTCCCCTAAATAAGTCCCCCACCCAGACCATCGTGCAATTCAGACATTACTTTCTTAGCATCTTCTTTCTCCAAGCATCTCAGAAGGACTCCATCGTAGTTTTTCCTGAATAGTATGCCTTTGGTGATTTGATAGGAAGTTGATTTCAGACGCAGTGCCCTCCTTTGCTTAGAGTTCCAATGTTTCGACAATAGTCCTGACTGTACATAATGTACAAGGTCTCTATACCAAGACTCAAGAGCTGTAAACAGAGGACATACCTCTGCTAAATGTAATTCGGCCTCATCTTCCCAGGCGCTCTCCTCATTGTTCCTATTTTCATTCATCAATTTGCACAACCCCTGACCTTTAACTATAGATGCTGGATTGAATTCAAGATCGTATTCTTGGAGGGCTGTCACCCAATTGCCTCTTCCTTCCCCTAACTCCCTTTGTATAAGAAGGGATCTCACAGCTGGGTAGGGGACTATTACCTTGGTTCGATTTTTTAATATATAAGGCCTGAATTGCTTCACTTCCTTAAAGAATGCGTAAGCTTGCTTATCAATGGTTGGGTAGTTTAATTCAGCCCCTTGTAAGCTAGTGCTCATAAAAGAGATTGGGAATTCATCCCCCCAATCCTCTTTTTGCATAAGCACATCTGACAGTGAATCATCGGATGCGAATGTATACATAATAAAGTCTTTATCAAAGTCTGGACTTTTCAGGGAGGGCGCATTTGCAACAGCCGTCTTGATTTTACTGAAAGCATTCTTTTCAACTTCAGTCCACTTAAATTGTGCATTTTTCTTGACCATCTGCTACAACGGCTTAACAGTCTGAGCAAAATCAGGCACAAACCTTCGTACAAAATTTATGGTTCCCATGAAGGACTGAATCCCCTTTTTATTATGGGGCAAAGGGATTTGTTCAATAGCCTTAATTCTTTCTGGGTCAATAGAAATTCCCTTCTTTGATACTATGTGTCCTAGCAACTTTCCCTTCGTGACCGTGAATACGCACTTCTTAGGATTGAGGGAGATGCCATATTTCCGACAGCGTTCGAAAATTTGCTTTAGGTGAAAAGCGTGCTCTCCTCTTTTCTTTGAGAATATTGTAATGTCATCAAGGTACACCATAGCACTTCATCCAATCAGTCCATAGAAAGCTATGTCCATAGCTCTCTGAAATGTCGCTCCAGCATTAATCAGTCCAAAGGGCATCCTTTTATAGGAAAAAGTTCCCCATTTTGTCCTGAACGTTGTCTTTAATCTGTCTTCTTCGGCTACCAATACTTGATTGTAGCCAGAGAACCCGTCTAATAATGAAAATAGTTTAGAACCTGAAACCATTTGTAGTAGTTTCTCCATGGGTAGCACATGATAGTTATCTTTATCCGATGCACAGTTTAAGTTCCTGAAATCCACACACAGTCTGATTTCTCCTGACTTCTTTCTGACAGGTACCAGATTTGATACCCACTCAGAGTGTCTGACTTTAAAAATGATTCTAGCATCCAACAATTTCTTTACCTCACTCTAAACGAGTGGTTCTAGTTTTGGATGCATTTTCCTCAAGGGCTGCTGATATGGCTTGACTCCCACCTTGATGGGAACAACGTGCTTGATGATGCTGGTATTGTATGTCTTTAGCTCTTGGTATGTCCATGCAAAGACATCTTTGTATTGTTTAAATAGAATGATGAACTTGTCTCTTTATGTCGGCAAACAACATTTGCCGAGATTCACGAACTTAGGTGCCGTTTCAGTCCCCAAATTTATCAGCTTGAACTATAGAGTTGAGCTGTGAGTCTTCACGTTGGCAGGTCTCCTAAACTTTTCATTCAAGTCAAACATATTTTCTAACATTCTGACCCCTTTAGGAATGAAATTATCAAATTTCATCTCTGCTTGGTGTTCTTCATCATCAATAATCGCTCCTTTGAATACCTCGTCATTTGTTAAACATTCTATAATTTGCTGGTCATCATCAAACACCCGCAGGTTGGTAATCATATCAGGTACTGAAGGCCTGAAAAGCAATTCAACAGTACATCGATTATTTGAGGGTACAAGCCTAGCGTCCGAAGTGGCTAATAAGTCAGGTGCTGCATTTTTAATTCTTGGGATTGAAATAATGTTGAATGCATTAAATCATTTCAGAAGGTTCCATACCTCATTTTGGTAAGCTTTTAAGTGAGGAGAAATACAGTGGATTTGATTTCGGATTTGTTTCACAATAATTTTAGAATCCCCAAAAACTTTTAAATTACTTACCTTCAATTCAATCGCTTTCTTGAGTCCTTGCACCATTGCTTCATACTCAGCTGTATTATTAGTACATTCAAACTCTAATCTACATGAAAGGAAATGTTTATTCTTCTGTGGGTCAATTAGGACACAGCCGTCCCCTGACCCTTCTAATGTCTTAGAGCCATTGAAAAATAAAGTCCAAAAATCATTAACTACTGAAAATGAATCTACTCCTACTGCTAAGTCTACTATTTTACAATAAATCTCGTCATCCTGGGAGAATCGAAGGAGATCAGGCAAAGTATCAGATGGGTTGCCGGCTTCTTCCGCTTGATAATTCCCTAGTTCCAACTCAAGAAAATAATTTCCCATTACAGAATCCACAGGTATATTTTTCTCATCCAGTTGGGTAACATTGTACTTCATGTGGGGTTCTCCTAGAATCTTGATCTGGTTTGGACTCCCCTTGTATGGAAACCACAGGTGCGACCAATCTGAAGCAAAATATCCATTTAATTTGGCCGACCAATCTCTACTCAAGACCAGACCGTAAGCATCTAGTATATCAGCCACTATGATGTTAATAACTTGGCATACTTTGTCATTGGATGCCAGATGGATTAGGATGTCTTTCATCTCACCAATTACCTTAACGTTTGTCCTATCCAAGTGAACCACCCTCCATGTGGTTGGATTTGGCTACCCATTTATCTTCTTACATACTGATATGGGCATGACATTAATGGACGCCCCTGAATCTACCAGACAATTGTGCATGTTATGATTAAAAATTTCAAACGTTAGGAGGAAAGGTAGATGTTTAGCTTTAGACTCACCTCCAATGCTAGTTTCTCCAATTTCTTCTTCGTCCTGAGGTTGATTGTCAGCAGGCAGCTTGTCATCTGATGCTTCAAGTGCTTTCAACAATCTCTCTTTTTGATGCGGCACTTTACACATTTCGAATAGTGGAACATTCGCTTTCACCTTTTTCAAATCCTCCACAATGTCATAATTCATCGGCTATCCAATTGGATGTGGTTTGTCAGCATTTCCTTCACTTGGCTTGGCTATTGTATCATCCTGTCTAGGACTTTGGCTGGTAATCATGAATTCTGGAATCTTATCAGCCAAGGCTTTGTTTTGAAACTTCTTCTTAACATTTCTCTGCAGCCTTCTAATCTTTGGAAGAATAAGACTGTCGTCCTTCACCGTTCCTTGGCTTCTTGTGGCCACGTTGGTCTCCATAACTCCCTTGTATCCCTAAGTGTTTCCTTCTTTAGCATCAAATAATGAGACAGAATTCCATAATGCCAAGGTCTCCTTTTCCTGATCTTCATTAGACGTAGAGGAAGAATTTTCTTTTCTTTCTTCATCTCCTTCTTCTGTTAACCTAGAATCCAGCAGTTGATTCGTCACTAGCATCATGGAGTTTATCCGTTGTGGACAATTCTTTTCAGAGTGTGGCTGTTGGTGGAAAGTGTAGAAATTATCCATTCCGACCTCTGTTAGATTCATGGATGCAGCATTGTGAGGAGGAGGATTAGAATGATCCTTATCCTCTCTTTTCTTATAATATGGTTTATAAAACCTTTGTGCCTCCTTTTCTTTTTCCATATCTATGATCTTGTTGGAAAGCTTCTACATCATCTTGGCCATATTTTCCAGATCTGGCGACTTTTCTTCTTTAGGATTGGCAAACAATAAGGCTTTTCTCCCCGCACCTTTCTCTCCTGATTGTTCTGGATAATCTTCAATACTTTCTCTTTCCGCTTCCACCACTTCTTCCTCTTCATAGGTCTCTATCAGAGTAGGCTTGGCCCTACCTTTCGCAAACATGGCCAAATCAGGACCCAAAGCTGAAGTATAGTACGCAATCCGTACTTTGTCTGAAGGCTTATCTGTTTCAGAGAAGTTCTTAAGATATGCTGCAAACCTTTGTGTGAAACTGTGCACTTTTTCCTTTTTCTCTTTCTTCAATGCACATAGTTCTTTCATGAGGGAAGCATGAGTCTTTTGGGTCGCATACTTACTTCTAAAAATCCTCTCAAAGGTATTCCAGTCCGGAATCGAGTTAGCAAGAAACCCAAAATACCATGAAGCTGCAGCTCCTTTAAATGTATGCAGGAAAAGTCGACATACTACATCTTCATGCTCCCCAGCCCTTAAACCCTCTATTGCCAAGTAGAAACTCTGCAGATGATCATCCACTAGGATTTTCTCATTGGGGTCAAATTTAGGCAGCAATTTTTCGAAGGATTGTGGTAAGTCATGTAATGGAGGTGTTAGATTTAGAGGTGATCTAGCTCTCCATGCAGGTGGTGGATTTGGTGGGTTGAGGGGTTGGTTTGCATTTACACCAACCATGAGTCGGGGTGGAGAGTGAGGGGGTGAACCAATAGGAGTTTGAGCAGGAGAACTATAAGGGGTATCTAGGCCTTCTTGTTTCAAAGGTAATTATACCTCCTGTAGAGCAGTCTCTACAAGTTCTTCCTAGTCTCCAACCAACACTGAATCTTCTGCTATAGGACGTTCTTTCTTCTTGTATTCTCTTCTAGGCAAGTCAGGGATAATTGGCAACCCTCCAAGATTCTTTACAAATGCCTGGGTGTGTCTTGTTAGGTTGTTAACCACTTCGTTACCAACAGCATATAGATGTTCTCTATTTTTCTTCCGGGATTGGATTATGGAACCCACTTCTTTCGGAACTGTCACTGGTGGAAAAATATCAGGAAAACGGGTTTCCTTGGCCAGCCATGCACTGGCGGCCCTCCTTCTAGCGCCAAAAATATTGAGGCCTGGAAGTTCGCAGGCGGTAACATTAAGGGATTCTCCCCAATCAACGTTCCCAACTAGCTCGTTGACTGTTTGGTGTAGGGAATCCGTCCGGTTTGCGGTCTGGCTACCATAGGTCAAGGTAACAAAAAAAAACAAAGTTTTACTGGTTGCGTCCCGGTTCACCGAGTTTTTGTATTTTGAATTAAAAATGAAATGCAAGTGCTTAACTAAATGCAAGGTGATCAGAATGCAAGGAGCCATCACAATGTGATGCGCAGGTTCTTACCTCTCGTCTTAGACTCACCAGTAGCCAAATCACATATAATAAGAAATAACTTAACTATCTAATCTATCCCTAGGGAGAAAGGTTATCATTTTGTATGAGTAATATATTTCATACATGTACTATGAAGAGCTACAGATAGCTGATACTTCTTTCAAAACACATGAACAATTACAGATATTCAAACAACCAGATAGCCAATTGCTTTATGAACATCATTTATTACTCAGAGTAGGAAACATCACAAAAATTACTAAAAGACGTTCAACAAGAACATAGGTTCAAGAAACTAGAACAATCTCACAGTCCAGGAGACACAGCTGAAAACGAAATAGTTCCCCTTCAACATTGGTCATTTAATTACATTTGATGCATTCCATGTTGTACTCTCTCCAACAGGCAAAATTGCAGCTTCCTTTGTAAAACGAAGTAGTTCCTCTTACAAGCAAACATTTACAAAATTTTCCAGGGAAAAATCCCTTTCTAAGTTCTACATTCCCCCTATTTAACTACAAATGCCCATCTTTTGGGTTTTCCCCCAACGTATGACTTTTTCATTCCCCAATGCTTCATATCCTTCGGTTCTGTCTTTTCTTGCATACTCATAATTGGTTAAGTAACTGCTGTATCCTTCAGACTCACGCTTTCGTTGTCTTCGAAGTGGTTTTGGTCATACCAACTTCAATGATCCGCCTCCCTTCTTGCTATGGCAGTTTCATTGGAAGTCGGATGGATTTGGACATCGGACATCACGCTGGAGAAACTTAAATCGGAAGTCGGATGGCTTTGGACATCGGACGCGGGACGACTTTCCCAGCCGCAACGGTGGAAGGGAAAAAAGTTAAAGCACGCGAGTGGGAGAAATTCACATCGGATGTCAGAATATTTAGGACATCGGAGGTTGAATCTCTTTAGGATCCACAACGGTAGAAAAGACGGCGGTTTAAGACCTTCGATTCACGAGAAGGAAAGGCTAAATCGAAAATCGAAGCACTTTGCGCTTCGGACGCAAGACCCTTTTGGGAGCCGCCACGGTGGAAGAGAGAAGGATTGGAGCTTCCGATTCAATATAAAAAGACACCCGACTCAAGAAAACATAAGTGCTTTGAACAGTTAAGGATCAGCAACATCTAAAGTCATTCTTCCTGTGAAATGGCGGCCTTAAAGGACAAAGATTTGACTTCTCCTAATTCACACCTTTGATCCAACACAAAAATCAGACACAAACGATCTCTGAAAACAAGCCGCAATCTGATATTCAGAATCAAAGCAAGACCTCCTGAGATCAAACAACTTTAAATGATAAGGAGGGGCCCAAAATTTAAGAAAATTGGGGAGAAAAGTTGTAGCTGCAACAGAAATTTAGGTAACATTATTAGTAAAGTGATAATTGATAACAGAATATGCAATTGTAATATAACGACCTTCTATACAGTCCTTATTTCAATATGTGGTTTAAAAGAAGTTGAGAGTTGATTATGGTAGAAATCCTTTCTTTGAAAGCAACGCTGCCAGCAGATGCCTCTGGCATGACCTTCGATGTGTAGTTCAAAAGTCAAGGATGGTAGAGAACTTTGTTTCAAAATCAATGTTTTCAGCAGATGTCTTTGTCTTGTTCTCATTTTTCTCGTTTGTGGTTGTATTTGTCCTTTCACCTGTAAATCACATCCCTTTGAGGTCCTTGGTTAGAGCACTCTCGATTCTATCCTCTACCAAAGTTTAGGGCTACGGAAAATGATTTCTTCAAATCCACAAAACATTAAATAAATTTCATGTTTTGTACCTTTGAATCTATTTTTAACATTCTACAATTCTTCTATTTCTTGAACTACGCATGGTTTTATATATTGATAATTGAAATCTACCTGTCTTTTGACACAATTTAGAAATTTCTGTGGGAAATACTATTGGAAAAAAAGAAAGTAGCTTCTATTCATATTTGCAATATTGAATCATGGCTATAAAGTGTAGCATTACCTACAAAAAGCAGGACTGAAAGACATAGTTGTATATTAGAATCATCAAAATATCTCCTATCATGTATGAGGAACAATCCATCTATGTGGACTCTCGTGCTGAATAATTCAGATTATAGTGACCAAAGCTTGTAATTTTCTAAAATATTAGGCATTGTTATCTACTTTAAGATCTAGTTGAATTTAATCAGTTTCAAATATCTGCGAAGACAACAACAAATATTTAAGTATGGCATATTTAGAAGACAACAATTACGAGTTACATGATAAACTATAGGAACATCAGTGAATATTCAAGATGTCCTTGTTTCTTGATAATTAAATTTTTTGTTACTCAGTTCCACTTAAAGAACTTTTTTGTGTCCAAGCATTTATTTGCTTTAGAATTCTCGTGTGAAAATTTTGTAAAATTACACAAAAGCAATCTTAAACCTATTGTGCTTCTCCAAGTAAATTGCACATGTCTTCAATGACATTCTGCACTAACATTGCACTATTTCCCAATACATGTTAGTTATTTAATTATTACTTAAGAAAACCAACCCCTAACTTAAACTATAAATCCAACCTTCAGAGTATGAAATCTCAAGTTTCTCTATTTGTTGACCTTGTTTACAACAAGAGTAGAGGTTCAAGAATATGGGGATGGTACAACTACAACATACTTAACACAGTTTAAGAATGTACTTTTTCCCATTACTAATAGAAACCCATACCTTCCAGATGGTACAAGACAGGTCGTCAACTTTTCCAAATTTTAAGAGACCATGTTGGGATCTATGTATTGATGTTGTTTAGCTAATTATTATTTAAGGTGTGTTCTATACTTTGACTGATTATAATTGAGGAGATAAAGAAAAAGGGAAATTATAATTTTTGAAAGGGAACTAAATCCATATTATGATAAGAAAATATTGTACTTCTTCAGGAAGATGCAAGCTGAAAAAAAAGTTTTTTTACTTTGGTATGCTTGCTATATCTGCATTTGTGAAAATATTTCTTATAAGCTATTGTCAAGGATAGAAGTACCTCAACTGTATTCTTATCCTTCCTATTATTTGATAGGATTCTCTTAACTTATCATGGATGAGAAACAATATAATCTCTATCAAAATACACTACTTAACATTGTTCATGCTGTGGGATGAGTGGAGAAGGGGATTAAAATCATTAAAAGTTGATATGATTGACAAATTGAGGAGGGAAATTCCTACGTTAGAGAAAGAGGTGTAGGGGAGTTGTTCTGATGAGAATATTTGTTGAAAACCTATTTTAATAAGGTTTAATCCATAGATAGAGTTGTAAAGGGAGTCAAAAAAACAGTTAGATGTTTTGAATAACTGCTTTCCATGTTGCAACATGTTCTTTTCCTACCATTTTATTGAATGTGTGTGAATGGTGTTAAGGTCCCAAGGCCTGAAAGATTCTAGGATTTCTATAATTATTCATTCAGATACTATCTGACAGGTATTTGTTTTGCATCCTTTTTTAATATCTCATTTGAATATAATCCAATCAATTCTAAAATATTTTTACTTTGATTTGTTTGATCCATGCATGTTTTGGTCACTTTTTTAATGTGTGATTTTTTATGACATAGGAAAAACAAAAGAGTCTTGACATTGAGAGTGTTTGTCAATAGCTAGAGTTGTTTCAGGGAAGCGTAATCAAGTTCAAGTTGAATATTTGGTTGAGTTTTTGAAGATATGCTTCTTATTTTATAATGCATGTTTGTAGTGTGATTCTTTATGCTTGATGTGCTCCTCAAACAGAAGTGTATATCAATATTAAGTTCCTTTGTCTTCCTCAATATCTACCATTTGCTTATCTTCATTTATATTCATTAGTAGTCTCAACCTTGAGGCCTACCATTTATATGCCAGTTAGGACTCTCTGAGTAGGATACCATTCTATTATTAGCCTTTAGGTAGAAGTAGATTCTGGTGTTTTGTCTGACATTTATATGTGTGTTCTCACACTTAAATGATATAATTCCTTGTGGGATCAATGGTCAAGAACATGCGTTTCCTTCTTGTGTGCAGTGCTGGTATTGTGCTCATATAATTCTTGGTGCCACGTCTTTCTATGTGATACCATATTTCCTTTTTTCTTTTAATACACTATGCCATTCTTAACTTTCCTTAGCACCTTGTTGTTATTTTTCAAGATTATTTCTGTTTTTGCATTATGTCTTTATATTCTAGAATAATAAATAACATGCCATAGAAATTTTGATTTCTTCCGAAATTGTTCATCAATTTTTAACTTTCAGTAGAAGGCCATTTGTTAGACAGTGTAAGATGTATGACATGTTTTTCACAGCAGAAAATAACTGCTTTTGAGAGAAACATTAAAGAGCTACCTAGAAAAATAGTTTCTTATAACTGGAGATTATTCCTAGGAATCATTTCATGTATCTTAAAATGTTTTATCCAAAGGAAGAATCACTCTATCATATTTGATTTTCTTGATGCTTCTGAATCCCGATGATGATTCAGAAATTTCATATTGCATTAAATGATTGAATTCCCTACCACCTTATTGATTGTCTCTTCTGTAAAAAAAAGCCTAATTGGTTCAGTGTTTCATTTTGAATGATATTTATATTGGATTATCTTTAGAAATTTTTTAAGAATAATATTAACCCTAGTTTTACCTCTGTACAAGGTATAAAAACTAACTTAGTTCTCTTCAGTTATCATGATCACATTCTTGTAAGTTCTTAATCCTATTTTTGAATTTATTCTTATTTGTCAGAGAATATGTCTTGAATTGGTTTCTTATGTTGCTTTCGTTTCTCACATAGGTGATGGAAAGAAAGATAGGGACAATGAGGACACTGCTACATGCCGGGTTTATATTTATGTTTATAGGTGTTGTTCCAACTTTTGTATTTATGAAATTCTAATCTCCTTCATCAGTGGTATAATCTGCTTTCATGATTCTTTTATGACTATCTTGTAAACTTTACTATTCTAAAGGATTTTATATGGTATAAATGGGTCTTAACAAAAAAATCTTGTTATCCTCCCATGCTTACATAATTCAACTCTGACAATGAGCCTATTGCTTGGATACGATAGATTTTCTAGTCATAGAAGGATGCATGTTGATTTAATATTTTTATTGCTTTTTTAATCCCTAAGTCCTTTAATATGAACATTATGAGGATGATTTAGAGTCAAAAAGTTTAAAGGGTGAGGTATAGGACAAAATTGCCTAGTATGGAAGCTTCTAATATGATTCCAATTTCCTCATTTGAAGGCTCTTTGTTAGTGAAGAGTACTCTAGGTGTAGATCAATATTTATTGTTGGGGAATGATTTAAAGATCCTGTACTGAGACATAAGAGAAAATCCCTCATGGGTAATACTTCCCCTCATATTGTGTGAGAGTTACACTTGTGATTTTGATCACAAAGATCGAGCTTGCCATGATAAACCCTTGATTATAAGAAATAGCCTATGATAATAGTAACATAAGATAGGGTGCCAAGGTATTAAATAAAATGAGTAAAGAAGAAATACCATGGGAGAATTTATAATTGAAGGGACATGGAACATCAAATATGTCACTACCAAAGTAAGCAACTAAGTAGCAATCTTCAGGTAGGGACCAGTAGAGAAAAAATTGATAAGAAAGCCTCTAAAGACCTATCTACAATTTATATAATCATATAAAGTTTGGAAATATTTACTACAAAATTTGTTAGTCTAATTGTATATTTGTTACCTTAAAATCACAATGCCTATGCTAGAGAAGGAACACCCTTTAGCCATTGAAGGCTGCTTGCTAGATCATACAATTCTCTACTTGTCAGAGAGCTCTTAATTTGTTTTAGACAATGCAATGTGCTCGTAATTCTGATCATATTTCCAAGCGTACGGAATTTTTGAGATGATAAGTGTATATTTGGCATTATATTCAATATGTTGTTGTAGTGGTATACTTTTTTTTACATACCAAATAGTCAAGAAACATACATAAATAGTGAATGCGTTATATACTAGAAAAATGTATTTTGTTCTTTATTGTTTGTTTTGAAGCTGATGTTAAAACTTTGTAAAGTTCCCTTCATATATATATACAATCCACTCATTAAATTATTCTTAAAATTGCTCATTTATAAGTCGCACAAGTTTTATGTTTTATGCAATGCTTCGCTCTGAGTACAGGTTTCTCTAAAAAAGTTACAAGGATTTCCTGGCAGTTTAGTGGAAGGAAGACCAAATTTAGTGTGACAATTTCTATGGATGTGCTTTCAAATTCAGTTTCAAGACATTTAAATGAAGATCCATCCACCTCTTCACTTGTTGGTCACACCTACTCTCCTAGACGTGTCCAAGATTTGGGGACCATACCTTTAGACAACAGACCATAGAAAAATATAAGGGAACTTATATCAATGATTTCCAAACACAGTCATGCCAAGAGATTAGTTCCTTGGGCCATTACTCTTGCCAAGTTTTGGTACTGCAAAACTCATTGGTTTGGTGATATTCCAAGTGGTGGCGATGATACACATGCTCATGAAAATGGCTAACTTCGAATTTGGTTTCCTTAGGTATCCATATCTATTATTCATGTCCTTTTCGTATGCAAGAGCCTCTTTGTTGTTCCATCTAGGTTTTCTCAATATTGATAGCCCACCTTCATACCCCTTATTTATAGATACTCAAGAGCTTTCCAAGAGAGATATAAGCATGGGAATTCAATTCTAGATTTACAAAAAGCATGAGAAACTGCTAAAAATAATTCAAGGGATTCTCAACCGTTTAAAGTGGCTTATGCCTTTTATATGGATGTTCCTGGTGCTGCTTCCTATCACACTACAACTTTCTTTGCCACTAGTCCTTCCTTTTCTCTTGTCTTTTCTATAACTGATTTTTTTTAGGTAAATCGATGCCTTTGGTCTATTGGATTAGATTGAAATTATTGTAGATGGCTTGGATAGCAGTAAATAATCTGAATAGACTGGTTCAACTCCATCAACATATGATACAAAACTAGCTAAAGTTTTAGGCTACTCGATATTAGTAATAGGGATATAAACAATAGAGGTACTTAAGATATAAGGGGAAATACAAGGTAGAGCTAGAAACAATTCAAACCAAAAATAGATACCCAACAACATCAATAGCATTTGAACTAGTCACCTTAGTTGAGGAAGTGGTTGACCTCGTTTATAAAAACCCAGTTCCCCATAAAATTGATCCCATAGATTCAGTTGTTTATTTTGTTGATTCTGGTGATCCAATAGCCATTGATCCGGTTGAAGCATAAGAGACAAGAGAAAAGAAAGAATATTTTTATGCGATTTGATAAATTATGTTTATGTTTCTTTCAATTATACAGATAATAGTTAAGGATACGAATTGGAAGTGATCGAAAGGAACCCTATTCGGTCTAAAGGTATAAAGAGGGTATCACGGTATCAAGGTATCCATGAAGGTATCAAGGTATCATGTCTTTATATTGAAGTTACATAAAGAAAATATATTTCCAGTTCTGGCATGGTGAGGAGGTGAGAAAGGATGTGGGGTGAGGCAACATGTTTCAAAATATGTTTCTATACGTTTCGCACGGGGACTTCACTTGTTGACCAATATCCTATCACGTTAGTTCATATTGTGGGTTTTAAAATTATAAAAAATTGAACCAATATATTGCAGGTATTGGGGGGATGAGGGGTTTAAGGTGGGGGTGGGTAGGGTGGTTTATAAGGATTGAGGTATAAAAAGGGGTGGGGAGGAGGTTTTAAGTATTGGGAGGGGGTTTCAACAAAAAGAGTTTGGGTCAATATCTCTCAAAATTAAGGGTATTCTTTAATATCCCACGATCGCACGTGCTATGTGAGAGGTTCACTAAGTGAAGTCCCCGTGACGTTTCGATAGTTAAAGAGTTCTATGGTGACATAGGTTACAGAGTGAGAAGATTTCTCATAGTTTATAGCTCAGCCTTAAAAGTGGGAACCATACCATGTTATTATTTCCAACAAATAAGATAGTTGTTAGATTTTTAACATTAAGCTAGCATATCATTAGGATATTTAAAGGAGAGAACAACAAGCACAACAATCAAACACAAGAGACAACGAACAAAGTATTTTTCCTCAGGGAAACCATAAATGGAGAAAACCCCGCAACTTCCTCTGAGATAGAATCAACACCAAAAGTGAAACCCAAAACAGTAAGATGATCTCCCGATAGAAGTAACCTCTTTCTTCCTTACCCTGGTGTCTTTCTCTTCTTTAGTTATGTGCTACAACTGAGTGTGAGTGAGTGTGTGATAAATAGAGAGGCTAGCTCTTTATTTATACTAATTCCTGACTTGACTAAACCCAACTAGGGTCAACTTCACTAGGTGAGTCTAATAACCCTAGTGCCTCAGAACTGCAGGGACTTTAACCCTTAGAGAATAGGAGGGTCACCCACATTGACTTTACATGACTTGATTACATTATAGAAACTCCCAATAGCAACCTCGGGGCATGACATGAGAAATACAATACATAAGAAATACAAGTGAATACATTTTGAAGTTACAATTACTTCAACACTCCCCCTTAAGTAGGAAGGTATTCTCTTGACACAATTTATCAGCATAAGTCTTCTTCTCTATATCATCTAGATCATCATCTATTCTTCATCATCTTCACCTTCAAGTCATCTCTATCTTCAATTCACCTTCATCACTCGATCTGGATCATCATCACTAGATATAGATCATCTCTATAGCATCATCTATGGATCTGGATCATCCCTCGATCTGGATAATCTCTATTGGATCATCATCACTGGATCAACATAGGTGCTATCTCATGATTCTTCTCGTCATAGGAAGTTCTACAGAGCCAGGCCTTTTTCATGTTGGTTGTAGGCCTAGCCTCTATGTAGGTATTCTTCATTGCTTATATCTGACCCTAAGTCAAAATGGCCTACCCAACACTTATATCTTATCATGTAGGAACCAATCCTATAATCATATCAGAAAGGTACGTCCAACACTCACATCTGACCATGTGGGAACCAATCCCACAACCCTGTCAAAAAAGCCCAGCACTCACATTTGACACATGTGAGGAACCAATCCGATATAGATGTTCAAAAAGGATTAGCACTTATATTTGACACATGTGAGGAACCAAGCCAACATGCATGTTCAAAAAGGATCTGCACTTACATTCGACACATGCGAGGAACCAATCCAACATGCATGTTCAAAAAGGCTCTATACTTACATTCGAAACATGTGAGGAACCAATCCTATAGTCATATCAGAATGGCCCCCAGTCCTAGACTGAGCTAGTTGGTAGCTAACCAGGTGCCTCCATTCCAAGAATGGCATTCAACGCTTACTTCTGATCATGTAGGAACCAATCCTATAGTCACATAAGAATGGCTTAGCACTCTTATCTGACATGGAAGGAACCAATCCTCACCATGACAAAATGGCTCAGCCCTTACATCTGACCATGGAAGGAACCAATCCTCTCACCATGTCATAATGGATCTGGTTCTCATCATTTCCCCTTGGAGGAAACTTGGATCTATAGAACACCAAAATTCTCCTTGAAGTACTCAAACTTCACCTTAGCCAATGGCTTTGTCAACACATCAGCTATATGTTCCTCTGTCGCAACATATTGGAGCTTCACTACTCCCCTCTACACCATATCCTTGATACAGTGATACTTGATCTCGATATGCTTCAATTTTTCATGGAACACTGGATTCTCTGAAAACTTCACACAACTCTAGTTGTCACAATGTATACAAGAGACATCCATCTGGAGATCAAATAAATTAGACAGTAGCTTCCTCAGCCATACTGCCTCACAACTAGCTGAACTAGCTACAACATACTCTGCTTTAGTTGTACTTAGTGCCACATAGGATTTCTTCCTGCTAAACCAAGATATCACACCTGATCCCATACTAAAGCAACACCTTGAAGTGATATTCCTATCAATGGCACTGTCTGCCCAATATGAGTCAACCTAACCCTCCAGTTTAATCTTTTGATTCACCTCGTACTTGAGCCCATAATCAATTGTACCCTTTAGGTACCTCAGAACATTCTTTGCAGCAATCAAGTGAACATGTCTCGAATGTGTCAAGAACTAGCTCAAGGTGTTCATAGCAAAGCAAATATATGGTCTTGTGTTTGTCAGGTACATCAATGATGCAATCATCTAACGATATGTAGTACCATCAACTACTTCTGATGAAGCATCACTCAACAGCTTCAGGTTCGATGCCATAGGTGTGGTCATGGCCTTGCAGTCCATCATCCTGAACCTCTTCAATATCTCTACTACATACTTCCCTTGTCCGAGGGAGATTCCATCCGCATTCTGCCACACCTCCATACTTAGAAAATAATGCATCATACCCAAGTCCTTCATTTTGAACTTGGTGTTATCAACCCAAATGGCACTTCTTCATCCGAGTGCTGACAATTCGTTATGTTGGTACACAAAATGACATTTCAAGATTGAATTTTTCCAAAAAACTATAGATGGGCATGACATGAGATGCATTTACTTTTCAAATAGCTTGCTACATTATTTTTCTAAGTGTATATTGGCGTACGTAATTATCTTGATTGAAACCTGCGTACATACATGACTATCCTCATTGAAATCTTATGTACTGTACGTGACTATTCCCATTGCAACCCACGTATAGATCTATATGTGGATTTCCCTTAAAGCAACTCACGTGTCATTCGCTGGTTGCGGTATCAATAGTCGTGTACATCTCCATTCGACATTAAAAAATATAAATCACAATTAATGGATATTAGTTGAGCCCTAATCGTTAACCATCTCAACTGTCTCAACCTCATCAACCTTCGAAACTGCTCTATTTCCCAAAGTATAAATAGAGGCCTTGGGGAGGGCATTAATAGAATCTATTTTAGAGAGAAAAGTTATGCTAGTGGTATATCTTCAGAAGTCTTGGAGCAGCAGAACTCAAAGTCCTTTGGTTACAGAGGAGTCCTTGTCTCAAGTGTTGGGTTGTACACTTATCTCATTCACTAATTGTTAATAGAGAGAATTCTTCTTCCAACTTTGTGTTGAGTCTCTTTTATGTATTAGGGTTTGATGAATATATTTGATTAATCACTATATATGTTGTTTATCTAACCTGTTATATATACATGCATAAGATTGTAGTTGGAGAATTTGCTCTTTGCAGGTGAAGGAGGTGCATCCATGAAAGCTTTGGAGAGAAGTAGAGTGGAAGAAGATAAAGCTTGGATCAACCATCAGTAATCGGGTGAGTCCAATATTTCTTCCTATTTCCCTTTTGTACTTAGTTAAAGCTAATTGTCTACAAGTTTTAGAACTAAGTTGGTAACCCTAGACCCTAGGTTATAATGGTGTTTATTCTTGAACAACACTCGAAAGAAATATTTCTCTTCCTATGACCAATCAACCCATCCATACCTGTTACAAACAGATCATCTACATATAGTAGGAGCATCACTGGGTTTCCATCTTCAACCTTGTAGTAAAGGTTGGAATCTTCTTTACTCTTGGTAAAGCCCAAACTGGATAGAAAGCTATCAATTCTGCCGTACCATGTCCTAGGTGTGTTTTCAAACTATACAAGGCTTTCTTTAATCTGCACACATGAGACTCCCTCTCATGTGTCTCAAAACCGAGTGGCTGCTGTAAATACACTTCCTCTTCCACTACACCATTCAAGAAAGCAATCTTGACATCCATTTTGGTGTATCTTGCATTTCATCACTGCAACCAGAGCAAGTACTGATTTGATGGAAGTGTATCTGGCTACAGGTGCAAAGGTTTCTTCATAATCAATTGCTTCTTTCTATGAGAAGCCACGAGCCATGAATCTTTCCTTATATTTCTCTATGCTACCATCTACAGCATGCTTGATCCTATAGATCCATTTGGAAGTTACAACCAACTTCCCTTCTGGTCTTGGGACAACATCCCAAACATCATTCTTCAGGATCAATTGATACGTTTCAATCATAGCATTCTTCCATTCTTTCCGTTCTACCACTTCTTCATAATTGGAATGTTATTTATTGATAAAGTCACATAGTAAAGCTACATATCTGGAGCATGATATGGTTCTCTTTCTTTCTCTGTGATTCTCTTTTGGAGTCCCATATCTTTCTGCACCTTAGATAGCTTCTCGTACCCAAGCAGGTTTCCTCTTGTGAGGATTCTTCTCATGAGGTGGATCTACAGGTTCTTGTGGTTCTTCAAATTCTCAATCTTCTTCTTGAATCTCTTCATTCATGTTTGTATCATGAATTCTAGGTGCTTCTGCTTCATCTGGTTCTTCAGCAGGTCTCTTTCTGGATTTATTGTAAGTTGTGTATTCATCAAATGTTACATCCATGCTGATGTCGATCTTCTTGAATCCTGGGAAGTATATTTTGTAAGCCTTTGAGGTTTCAAAGTATCCCACAAATATACCCTTCTTTCCTAAAGGAGCTAACTTTGTCCTCTTTTCTTTTGGAATGTGTGTGTACACTGGACAGCCGAATATTCTGAGATGGTTGACTTCTGGTCTCTTATCGGAGAAGATTTATTCAAGAATCTTGTTCTCAAGTACTCTGTGTGGAGTACGGTTCTGTACATACACTACTATTCTGGAAGCCTCTGCCCATAAATGCATGGGAAGATCTTGATCATGAAGCATTTCTCTTCCAGATTCCATGATAGTTCTATTCTTCCTTTATGCAACCCCATTCTGTTGTGGATTATATGGAGTGGATAACTCCCTCTTAATCCTTGATTCTGTGCATAAGTCTTTGAATTCATTTGATGTGAATTCTCCGCCATTATCTGATCGAAAGGTCTTGATCTTATTTTCTGTGTGGTTCTCGATCAAGGCTTTGAATTATTTAAACTTGCTGAAAACTGCATCTTTGTTTTTCATGAAGTAAATCCATGTCTTCCTAGAAAATTCATCAATAAAAGAAACATAGTATACATACCTGCTTAGAGAACTTGATGACATTGTTCTGCATACATCGAAGTGGATGATTTCCAAGATTCCTTTTGCTTTGCTTTTGCTTCTTGGAAATGTCTTCTTTGTGTTCTTTCCTTTCACACATCCTTTGCAGATTCCATGTTTTTCTTGAATTTCTACAAGACCTTCAACAAATTTTCTTGCAAGTGGTAGTGCTCTGTCGTGCACATGTGCAATCCTTTTGTGCCAAAGTTCATTTGGCTCTACTGTGTCATGGACCAAAGCTTGTTCTGGATGGCCCTTCAATTTGTATAATCCTCCTTCTTGTTCTCCAATTACTATTACATCGTCAATAGTATTTCCTCTTGGCCACATGAGGACTTGGCCATCTACAAATGAAACCCTTATGCATTTTTCATCCAGTGCTCATATGGATAGAAGATTCTTCTTTAGTCCTGGTACAAACAAGACATCCTTCATTTTCATAGAATTTCTGGAGTCTAGCTTGTAGGATGATTCACCACTATCTTTTATGGGATATTGGTAGTCATCCCCAAGTTTCACCTTATGGGGTGAGTTATGTTTGGATAGTTTCTCAAAGTATTCATTGAAACATGTCATGTGCTTGGAAGCCCCATTGTCAATAAACCAATCTTTGCTTCCATGAGTGACAGTTCCCATGAGAGCGGAGATCAGAACATATTCATCTTCACTTTCTTGTTTTACTCTCTTTCTGGGAGGATCATCATCCTCAGTATTGTGAGCATGATGTCTTCTTTTGGAGTTCCTCTTCTTCTTAGGTCCATTTTTATTCATGGGACATTTTCTAGCATAGTTTCCTATTTCATCGCATGTATAACATCTGAGTTTAGATGAACCATTCTGATGAGCATCCTTACCCTGGTGATGATGCTTTTCCCTTCTTCCTTTCTTGGAGTGTACTGTGAGAGCTTGATATTCACTTCCCATATTTTATTTTTGAGCTGATATTCGAGCTTCTTCTCATGAACATTCTTCCCACAGTCTACTGAACTTGACTAACTTCTTCCTAGCACAAATTCCTTGGATGAAATAATCCCATGACCTAGGGAGGCCATTCAAAGTCGTCATCACAATTTCTGCATTCTCCACTTCTTCATATACTACTTCCAGCTATTCTTGATCTGGGAGACCCTTGTTAAGTATGACTAGATGGTCTCCTCATTTTGGATCTTTACATTCTTCAACTGGTTCCTTAGAGTCATCTTCTGATTGATGTTATTCCCTTCAAACAGTTTGGTTAGGGCATCAAACATAGCTTTAGGTGTCTTGAGGGAGGACACCTATGGTACGAGGTGATCCTTGATAGAATCAGCAATGATCCTCTTTTCCATAACCAAATTCTTCTTATGTAAGGCCTTGGACTCATCTCCCTCTGGAGCTGGAACCTCCTCACTGATATAGGAGTCTAACGCATTTTCTTCTAGGACCAGGGAGATCCTATACTTCCAGGATCGAAAGTTATCAGCTCCCTCAAGATTTTCATCAAGATTGGTATGATGAGACATCTTAATTGAGAACCTCAAATGGAAATACAAAAGATTTAGATCTTACCAGGTCAAGATGTTAGATCTGGATTTGGAGCTGAAATCCTGCAGTGCTGGTTCAGGAGCAGCTTGCGGTTTTGCTTTTCCAGATTTTTGTCCAACCAAATGCTTTGAATTTGATCCCTAACTTTTATTTTGGGGAGGAGATCAGTCTAGGCCTGGGCTCACTAAAAAAATCCACTTCTGTGAAAAGCCCTAATTTTCGGCAGTAGTGTCGGGTCCAAAACTAAAAAACCTTAGAATTGGATTCTGCTTCGACAGAAAGATGCACCCTAGGGAGGAGAGTTATTCCACCCTAATTTTGCTAAAAATCTATGGAGAGATATCCACAAAATAGGAATCCCTAGTTCCCGTAGCTGCATAGTGTCTTGTTCTCAAGTTAGCTCCGATACCATGTTAGATTTTTAACATTAAGCTATCATATCATTAGGATCTTTAACTGAGAGAACAACAAGAAAATCAATCAAACACAAGAGACAATTAACACAGTGTTTTTCCTTGGGGAAACCATAAATGGAGAAAACCCCGCAACTTCCTCTGAGATAGAATCAACAGAAAAAGTGAAACCCAAAATAGTAAGATGATCTCTCGATAGCAGTAACCTCTTTCTTCCTTGCCCCAGTGTCTTTCTCTTTGTCATCTATATGCTACAACTGAGTATGAGTGAGTGTGTGATGAATAGAGGATAGCTCTCTATTTATACTAATTCCCAACTTGACTAAACCCAACTAGGGCCGACTTTACTAGGTGAGTCTAATAACCCTAGTGCCCTAGAACTGCAGGGAATTTAAACCTTAGACAATAGTAGGGTTACCCACATTGACTTGAGATGACTTGATTACATTATAGAAACTCCCGATAGGAACCTCAGGGCATGACATGACTCAAGTACATCCCAGAATAAACATCAGGTTACAATACATAAGAAATACAAGTGAATACATTCCGAAGTTACAGTTACATCAATAATAGTCAGGGAGGACCCTTCGATGAAGGAATCTGATTAGGAGGGTAATGATAGAATCCTTGTACTATTCATTAGAGGACATAACGCATGGGATTAGTTCATGCAAAGAAATCCATTTTGAAATATTTCATTTTTTTATCAATATTGAAAATTGGTTACAGATTACTCCTCCAAGCTCTACGACTCCCCAATAACAGTTTATAAAATCCTTTATGCTAGCACAGATCATAGCGAGGGTTTCCTGCTAGTTTCTACAATGCAACAATCTTCTTAGTGATTCTCTGCTGTAAGTTATGCAAACCAGACTCCGAATCCATTCCCATGTTTAGCATGCAAGTCTCTTTAATTCTCAGACTTGGAGATGGTCTGTCTTGGTAGAAAATAGAAACCAAGTTGAATTCCAACATTCGACATAGGTTCTTCTCTACTGTGCATAACCTTCCAACAGTTTTAATCCTTGATGGAATTACACATGATTATATGTATGCTCCATTGTCTAGAGGTTGTAGCTTCAAATGCTTTTCCATCGGTGAATTCATGGCCACATTGTTACCTTTGATCTGCATTCTTGACATACCAAGTACTCCCTGACTCTATTCTCCAACAATATATAATACCCAACTTTACACACCTTCTACAACTCAACTAACTAACTTGAATGGAGATATGGGGGACCTAATTCAAGAGATACCGAATTCCCCAAACTTAGCTCTACTCTAATAGCCATCTCCCCAAACCAACTAATTGAATTAGAGAGATTCTTGGTCAACTAGAAAGATATGGGGATGAGAGCCCCTCCCTAAACAACTAATGTCATTAGGGATATTAGGGTAAATTTCAAAGAGATAAATTTGGGGAAATCCTCTGAACAGGTGAACTCAAGGGATCTTGAAGATATTTTGTGAAAAAAGTGATGCATGTGGATATAGCTTGTAAATACTTTTCTTGGTTTAGAAAACATTAATTATGATTTTGCTGAAGTTTACATGGATTTGTCCAGATGTTGTTGTTTGTATCTGAGAGTTTTTTTATTGTTGCAGGATAAAATATATGTATAATATAAAACAATAGATTACAAATTCAACAGAATTAACTAAGACTAACCAATATATCCTATGGGGACTTTCAGACTGCAACAACCTAGTGAAAATAATATATTATGCCACTTAAACCTATTCAGTATGTCTTGTGTTGATCCAAGAATTATTCAACTTATCGTTGAAAGGGTACATACCAATTCTTACTCCATTTCCTTCAAGATTCTGATCAAGGTAAGTAATTCATCCCTGAGAATGTTCACCTGTCAAATCCCATTTGAGATTGAGGTTCCTATTATTTCCAACTCCAATTTTTGGTTTTGCGTGCTACTAATCATGGTTCATAACTTGACATTTTCAACATTACCAAAATTTTCCATTCTCAACAATTCGAATAAATCTCGTCGAGATTTTCCTTTTAGCCCTCAGATTATTAGCTTCACTTGTTGGATGGGATCTAAAATGAAGGGATATTTTTTTAGGATGCTGCTAGAATTGCATCCATAATCCCGGTAATTCCTTTTCCCATTTCACTTAAAAATAATTAACTTCTTGGTAATGCCTTTTCCCTTGAGGGATTGCCACAAGGATTAGGAAGAAGCATGGGTAAAAGGAATGAGATATTTTGTATTCTTTCAGATGTTTTATATTTATGTATATTATTAATATTAACAAAGATCCATTTTAACCATGGGGTTTTAAAATTTTCATTTTTATGGACTTTATTTTCTTCAATTTCATCTATTACCATTATAGACTTGGACTGTATATGCATATCACTACTCTCAATGCCAAATTGGCTCATGAATATCTGATAAAATGTCCAATTAGCTATAATAATTTTATAGAAAATTTCATGCATTGCACACAATGTTTATAGCTGAGGGTCTTACCAAAAATTTGACAAATGTTCACAAAAATTCAGCTACAAATATGCAATTGTGGGGTATCTTCTTTCAAAATCATGCAATTCTTGCATCTAGCCTCATCCACAAAGACCACTGCTAATAAGTAGGCACAAATATTAAATAATATTTGACTTCTTTATGTAGGGTCTATCTATATTACAACAAAAAAAAATTCGATCATTTAGTAGTACTGTGATCACAACCATCTTGCATCATATTATTTCCTGGCCAGTCTATAGGTTGAAAATGCCCCCTGAAAAATATGAAGTTTTCCTCAATCTTCTTGATATAAACCTTCATTTGTTTTCATTTTCCATTACTTTGATGTCTGGAGGCTATGAGAGCCTTGCTTCTCATGCACTTTATGAGAATTAACTATAAAGGACTATTCTAGTTATCTTTATTGGAAAGCAACATGGATTTATTTTTAACCTTCTTATCTGTGTTAATTTTTATCATTTGACAATATATGTTAATTTTCTTCTCTGTTTTCTCCAAGTTTTATAGAGGCTTGACATTGATGGCTTGGCCAATCTCCTTTAAATATTCATTTTCATGGTGCTTGTATTGATCTCTACCTTGTTGATGAGAGAAGCAAACTTATTCATTTATGAGAAAATCCTTATTGAATGATAGTTTAATCAGTTCTAAGGACCTATTTGTATTTCATCAGGTAATTTTATGTTTTTTATTAGGAAAATCCAAACAAGCATTTTATCCCTTTTGACATATGGTACTGATAAAAAAAATTTCCTTTTCCTATGCAGTTCTACATGCCAAAGAAGAACTGAAAAAGTAAGGGTGATGCTATCCCATTTCTCTTTTACTATTAACATTTTTTTTATAGATTCCTTCGTTTGATTTCTGGTATATGAGAGGTTATATAATTGTGTTTTTGGATGCTTGTTAAATAAATTTGTTTTAGAAGCAACTGGGATCTCTTTTATCATTTAAAATAATTTTAACAAGATTTCTATGAATTTTGATTGATGTACATTATTTGATTTCACCCGTGTCAGAAATTTGACTCCACCAAAAGAGGTTCACCAATGGGGAAGAATGGGGCAGAACAACATAAGAGACAAGTCAGGGGCACCCGTACAAGACATTTTAGACTACGAACCGAGGTAGAAACATAATATTTTTACTAATTATACTTTCTTGCAGTTTTAATCCTATCCTCATAATGCATTTAGGACTTGTTAAACTACACATGTAATTTGTTATTGATACACTATCTTCTCATTAGTTTCCTGCACTTCATACTTGTTTTGCTTCCATTTCATTACCCAGCCCAATTTTTCTAATTAGTTTACAATATTCAAATATTGTGTCTCACATGTCTCTTTCATAGATATTGTGTCTCCCCCATAGCTAAAGTCACCCTTAATGTTAGGAGGTGCTACAAAATCATTACTGGAATCACTGCCTCCACCACTATCATCTTTTGACTCTTCCATGGAATCTAAATTGGCACCAAATGAAGATAAGAACTACAAGCCAACAAATAGAAAAACATTTTCCTACATATTCAAGCCACTACCAATGCTCATAAAACAAAGTGAATTAGGACTATAAGATTTCAAAAAGAAACAGAAGACATGATATCCAATGTTATTCTTCTTGGTTCATTTATGTTTTACCAAACCATTCAAGATTTACAATGGACATGCTAAATGTTCAATTCAGATCTACAAAACATTTAAATTACCTCATTAAGCACAAAAGTACACAAAATCTTAAAACACTACAAAAGTAATAACAACATTCTCATAAGAAACCTTAAAACAACATGAAAGGAATATCAACATTCACATAGGGAATCTTAAAACAATATGTAGGTAAGAATAACATTCAAGTAATGTAGCCTAGATATTATGAATAAATGAACATTTATAGGGAAGGAAAATCGATATGGAATGAAAACATTGAACATCACCATGAGCTGGCACATGTTATTTGGTAAGAACATATAACATCCACTAATGGAGTGTACTACCAAGAAAAAACTCATAATACAAGTTCAATGTTCAAATCACACAATTTTGGTGAGTGCCTACATAGATGTGTTTATTTTCACTTGAGTACCAAACTATATGTTAGACTGTGTTACCTTCTTTTGTCAATTGTATCAGCTAATGTATTTCAAAGTTTGGTTGTTTTCTTTCATTTTGTTTTCGTATTCTTTGATTTATCCCAAATTTTTTGACTTGGTGATTTGTCCAATATTTTCAAAATTCTTCAAATTTAATCTTATTGTTTCCAATATTTTTGATAAGTTTATGTCTACACCCTCTATTCCTTAAACGATATTTAGAACATTATACACATTGCTCATCCCATGAAGGAAACAAATAAGAACATAAATAATAACCTAGAATAACATTCAGATCTAACTTTTACAACCAGAAATATGCTTAAAAGTAGATTGCTTATTGTTATTTATTTGAAAAAAAGGCCTTTTATAGTTTTACAAAGGGTCTACAAAACTTAAAGAAGTAAATCGCACTAACTACTAAACTAATTGCACATAGCCCGAAGGCTGAAATAAATGATAAATTATGAATATACAGGTAGCTCAATCACTGAAAGATACAACTAACAACCCATATTTATGATAGAAGGCTAGAGAATGCGCCCTTCTTGCTTGGAGGGTGTACCCTCATGTTCCACATCAGACGTGCTCGTTAAGAGTTATTCAATACAAAGATACTCTCCTCCCTTTTTATATGGAATTGGTAACGGAGGCCAACAATAGAACATACATGAGTTCCATAAGTAAACCCAAGGTTAAGTCAACAACAAAGTCCAAAATGGAGTGCTCCTCAAAGAAAGGTGTCCACATATCGCAAGAAAGTTTTTTCAACCCCCAAGGTGGCATGCCCTGCAAGCTAGGAATCTACATGCCAAGTGTTACTCCTCCAATATGGTGCACCCTCCAACAAATGGATTCTCAATTCAAGCATTCCTCTTCAAACTATATGTAAGGCGGTTAGATTCCTGTAGGGCCAAGCACCCAACCTCCAAGTACCTAATTCCCTCCTCCAAAGTGGTTACTCCACACATTCCAAGTGCCTATCATCCTCACAATCTATCATCCTCAACAAAATTTCCTAGTAGAGGATGCCAAATAACCACATCTAGAGGTTTGGTTCCTTAGCATTGATCTCTAGGAAAGCATACACCTAATCTAAGATCTTCAATGTAAGTTACAAAATAAACAAAGGACCTCAAAGACCAAGATCCAATGTTTTAAAACTCAAACTTGGATTTGGAATTAGCTGACGGTCAACTCGTTCTTGGAAATGACTCAGACCAGTTTGAATTTAATGTTTCCCCTATCCGTTTATATGGGAAAATCACTCCCCACAAAAAAATGATAACATTGATGGTTATGATATTATGAAAATGTTTTTGGTTGTGAGATGAAATCAATCTTATTCATATCCTTTCATTGCAATAAATCTTGCTTATAGTGGCACTCAAATAGTATAAGCATTCCAATATCCTCCCCTTGTCTTATTTGAAGTATTTCTTCTACATTTTTTTGTTATATATGTTGGATTTGGAAATACTTATGTTAGTATCATTTGATTTTAAGAAATCTTACTTACAGTGGCACTCAAATAACAAAAGCATGCCAATATTTTTCGTGAGTATTTGTATATAATTTTTGTATATGTTGTATTTTGGTTGAAATACATTGTTGGGGAAAACTTGGAAGTTTAAAAAATTGATCATTGTATGGAGAGTAGCTATAATAATGCAATTAAATTGTTTACTCAAGGGGGAGATTGGATTGTCCAACACACTAATTCTTGGATTGGTTATCATTGAAAAGATTTTTTTCTGTAGAATGTGATGAATTAACATACAAAATCATGATTATTAAGTTACTATATATACATAATGGCTAACCTTGTAATATTCCTTCAAGTCTTTCAAATGCGTTTATTAAGTGAAAAAACGACTTGAAGGACTAGTATAGGGTAAGCCAACATGGATCTATAGTAACTTGATAATCATTACTTTGTATGCTTGAATGATGCAAAATTTGTTTGAATATCTTCATTATCAATCAATAACAACTTCTTAAAGGGTCTAGCTCAATGGTAGAGCACCTTCCTAATTATAGGCAAGAGATGGTGGTTCGATTCCTCCGTACCCTATCATAAATTTGTGACTACCAAAACAAATAAATTTGCATATATACGACTACTAGTAGATAATTTCCTGTATCTAGTAGTATTTATCTTAGTCATTAATATGTTATCATATAGTTATTAATTACAACAATCAGTGACTAAATTCATGACTAAATTATTGACTATCAATGACTAAATGAATGACTAGAAAGTCAAGCTATTAATGACTAAGTGAAATACAACTAAGCTAGTCAAGCTATAAGATAGTGGAAATTATCTACTATTAGTCACCGACTCAAAAATAGTCGTTTATAGCCAGATTTTAGGTATTTTTTTATTCATTAATTTCTCATTTTGTACTAGTGAATACTTCAATGGTTAAACACTACTACAGAATTGTCACGTCATATTAAAATTGTTGGCCTAGACTCAAATATAAAATCATAAGCACGGTATAAATTGTTTTGATGGGTAGATGCAGCCTCTGTTCCCAAACTACTGGCAAAAAAATAAAATAAAACATCACAAGAAAGCAATCTATATTGTAGTCAAATCTAGCTAGTGCGGTTGATTTCGATGGGCCTCATTCTACATGATGAACCGAGTTCGACAACATAAGATCAAGATCTTCTTGCATGGAAAGAGGATATTTGACCAAATGAATTCCCTACTCCAATTCTCTAGCATCCTATTTAATTTGTTTGGCCATATTTCCCTTCATCGTGTAATCAAACAATAGAAAATTGACAAATATTTCAAAATGAGTTGAATGAAATAATAAAAGCATTCCTAACATTATAGTTGACACATTTTATATGAAAAATAGTGTGAAACATTCAATCATGTTTGTAATTTTATCTCTGGACAACCTGGCTTAGATATAGCCACAACTAGACTCATACTAAGAATTATCATAACCAAGGGCACTCCAAAAGTGCACCATAGGAAAAGTAAACACCGCAAACAAAATCACCACAATGAAGGTAATATTTGAGAACATACAAATGTTGTATGGTGGTTCTACTGTATTTGGAGACATATGTGCTATAAGCAACAACAATTATAAGATAACCAAATAGATAATTTTCATGTATTATCCCTTGACTATTTTACAAGGAAAGTTGAAGAGAATGAGACAAACCTATTCTCCCATAATTTAGCCTCCCTTCTAACATGAACTTCCTCAATATTCTTGATGGCCTTCAAAGTATTTTGAACAACATTTCTATCATATCTCTTAGGCTTGTTTCTTCTTCTCTCAAACTCGAACATTGTGTCCTGTTTGTTTCAAAGCAACGATATTAATTGAAAATTTTGCATGTCTAATAATGTCATAAAATTAACTCCATCCATGTCCAAACATGGACTTAAGAATTTGGAGTGGAAGAAAAAATGAAATGGTTTTCCTTGTATTCTTCAAAATCGTTAAAATTAATTACTATTTGTTGACATAGATCTATCGACAGGGGTTCACTCTCGGTCGACACCCTTAACTCAACAATATGCTTGAGCACCAGCCTAGATAGGTCTTACCCTGCCTAGTAACACCTATGGATCATATGAGGTATTGCCCAATATGTTCAAGGGAGAACTGTTGGAACCACATTTCCATAGTAAGAAGGAGGTTTTGCACATCTATTGTTCAGTATCATAGCATTACTTTGCAGAATCAATCATTGGTTCATTTACTACTAATTTATATCATCACTCATCAGATCACATCACCATATTCAGATCATAGCATGAGAATGATGTATAAATAGATCTACCATCATAACATGGTTTAAAACATAAAAGCATCTTATCATTCCAAAAGAAGCATCATACTGCGGTATTAATCCATTCACATCACACCATAGGAAAACTAGAAAATTGAGAGATGCAAAAGACACATTGTTTCCATCAAATATCCGTCATGTCATATTACTTCATGTTAAAACAACGAATAGTTTTTCACATCGTATCCAACATAAACCCATATTTACAATGCACAATCCAGATTTGGAAACGAGGGTCAAAGTCTTAAGATCTTTGATTCACCAAAAGATCCCCCAAAGATTTACACTTCCCCAAAATTCTGTAGTTGCATCCATAACCTCTTTTTCCTCTTTCTCCATTTCTTCCAACTATGTCTCCAATTATTCAATAGCGCTCTTATGAGTTTCATCCTTATACAACAATGTGCCTAGGTTCACCAAAACATTCAAGTATTCAATAGCGCTTGAATGCTGTGATCACCTCACCAATATTTTTTTCTTTTATTTATGTATCCATGTCTGTTTTGATCTCTATAATTCGCTAACATGCCACATAGACCTCCTTTTATAGAAATTCTCTATCATCCGACACCTACGCCTTTTCTACTTTAAATCGATCCTGCGCCTTTAATTCTTCAATATTCTTCTTTGATGCTGCTTCATTCTCCTACGAACTCAATAGGTGGTCGTCGATGATCTTCTCCCTATCAACCAACTCTTGCGCATGAAACTTATACAGTTGCACCAATGTGTGTGTTGAAAACTCATTAACATCTAGTGTAATGGTTTCGAACTGCTGCAGGGATGCATCCAAATCCTCACTCTATGTCTCTACTTCTTGTGGCAGAATGGGAACTATTCTAGCCTGCTTCTGCATACTAATATCATCCACCCTCTATGGTAGATTTTCTTCAGGCACTATTTCCAAAATTGCGTTAATCAAATAATTGATTTGAGTATTTACCTCTATAAATTCCTTCGTCGAGTGCTACTTCAACTACGCTTCACTTGTGATCGTCGCTGTTGTAGCTGCCACAATAATGCGGTCTACTTGTGCATTTTCTATTTGCATTATGTCGTTGGCTTCTATACTCTCTTGTATCCTATTCTTTTGTGTTTTCTCACATCTCCTTTATTCCTCTGAATATGTTGGGGTCCTCGATGATTCCTCCTTTGACTCTCGATCTTTGGCATGCACTGACACCTGATCTACTAGCGCATCTGTTGGAGGACCTTTCCTCGTCATTTGATACCCATTTTAGACTCACTGGTGCTTTCTAGTTTGTCAGCTAGTCAATCACCATGGCATCCAAATCCTCCTCTGTTAGCTTGCATCGTGTTGCTAACCATTAGCATTATGGTTCCTACTGCGCTTGCACATGTATAGCATGCAAACCAATAGAGAATATTATGACTCATTGATACTTTGCCACTAGTTCCTATATGAGTTATAGAACCTTCACGACTGCAAGCTTTAATGTTTCCCAATACAACCAAAACTGTATGGCGTAGTCCTTCATCTTGTATGCTTCACTCAACTACCAGAGGTTCTGGTACCTCACACCGTTGCAAACTTGGGAGACTGTGAATTCCATTCTTTGGTAGTTCTTAGTCTCCATCTATGCCACTAATGCAATCAACATGAGTAGACAACTATAGGTGAATGGATGCTTCCCCTGCTACACAATCATAACATCTTCAGTCATCTGGTTCCATAAGAACACTGATCAGTTCATTTGTATTCCTGCAGCACACTACTCAACACATGCAACCACCCCGAAGGTGCATTGCTTCGGATGATTCTTCTGCGCTACCTCGATGGAAAGAATCCTAGTTGAAATACACACATCCTGCTCATTGATGCTGTCCACAACAGATGCATTCCCATCTCACTCCAAGTCATACTTCTTCTTGAGCTTGGTGGTCGCTTGCTTGTTGTTGTGTTTTCCGTCAAAGTACTACGATGGGTTGGGGCCCTGCTAAGGAAACCCTGTAATATGCGAAATTAAATATATGGTAACTGGAACCGATCACACCAGCCATAGGTGTCCTCCATGGAATCATGTGAACAATTTCTTGGCGCATGCATTTTCTTCCATTAGTCTACCGAAATGGGGCATGTGAATCAGGCCTAGAAACCATGAACTTTATAAACCCAACATCCACTATTGTAGGGTGTGCACTGTAGGATCACCTTCTTGCCCCGTCCTCTTGTCGAATGGGTATGCAGTACAGTATGTGAATGCCAAAAAATCATGGTCCTCATATTTCATTTTGACCAAGCAAGGAATAATCTCAAATGTGCATTTCATTCCTTTTGGAATTGCAGGAATCCTGATAGGATATTTTTGGTTCTTTGTGGTATTTTTCTCCTGGGCATCGGGTTTGTGCGGGGAAACAAAACCAGGTATGTCTACCATGGTCACCCATGCCCTCACCATGGATGCCCCAACTTCTTATGTATCTTCTCTTGTTGAATTCCTTATGGTTCTCTTGTTCTGCTGCGAAGACTTGGGCTGATTGGCCCCCCTCTTCTTCCTTGTGATGGGTGATGTTCCAACAAGCATGATTTCTACTTCTTCGTTAATGTGGACACTAATAACTAGTGAATCTCAAGCACTCCCACTCAAAATTTCTTATGGTGATACCCTTTACATTAGTCACGCGTGTTTTTAGAAAACTAGGGACAATACTCTTCACTCTGGCTGATCTCTACAACTCAATCCATCTCAACCTACAATTCAACCTCAACTCTATTCTGTTATTCAAACTTTCTAAACTCTTCTCTTCAATGACAATTCTACAACTCAATGGTGAATTCAAGCCACAAGCCGTCAATTCTTATAGCACGGGATCGACGGTGTGAAATATCTCTCAATCATTTCGACCAAATCCCTCATTCATCACCCAAATCTATCGCTGATCCTTGCGATCTAATGCTATGATATGCCATTAATGCGTGTCTCGTCCAACAACATCGCTGGATAACTTATTTAACTACTGCATTTACTACTAATTTGACTCTATCATGTCCCTATAGATGTTGCGAGATTTCTCTCTAATTGTGACCTCGACACATCTTCTTGCATGATCACTTTCTCCTAGTGCACCAGCCTCCTAAATACCACCTCATGAAAACATAATGTTTTTTTTTACGTAATGCCTCAAGCACCGTGTAGCACCAAGCATGTCCTATAAGGATTCAATTAGCTTCCATTCACCATATTAGGCAGAATCACACCAAATAATTGTTGCAAATGTAATGCGCCTCCTTCAGTAATGAAATTGATAACATAAGGACCCAACCAATGCACTTGCAACTTACTTGGATGCTTGGAAACCTTACTGTCATATAGGAGCACTAGGTCTCCTTACTGAAAGTGCCTTTTCTTGATGTGGCAGTCATGCCATGCTTTCAGTTGATCCTTCTCAAGGATTTGATGAAATAGAGTGACAAAGTAGTCTTCTTCTAGCTTCAACCACTGAGCCAAGCATTCTTCCAATTATCCTTCATCGTCCATTCATGTTACTTCTCCGATGAATAGAATGGAACAATATAGTCCATTGGAATAACTAGGTCCTTCCCATACATCGAATTGAATGGTTTGTGCCCCTTCAACCTTTTGTACATAGTGCGATAAGTGCATAAGAATATAAAAGTATTCAAACCCCAGTCATCACAATTTGCATTGCAAATATTTGTGAGCGCATGCTCCAACATTTTATTAAACACTTCAACTTTCCCATTCACTTGCGAATGATAAGGGGTACTCTTTTTGTGCTGTATCTAAAATTATTCTGTCAGCGCACTAAGGGTGTGATTGATGAAGTGAATCCCCTGATCTCTCATCAAGATATTTGGACAACCAAACTGAGTAACAACGTTGAAAAACAAAAACCTTGATGCCATCGCAGTAGTGAAATCTACAACTAGTGCGAGCTCTACCCATCTTGTCAAATAAGCCATCATTGTGATGATATATCGTGTGTTGGTTCTCTTTCAGGGTGGGTTGATTGGTCTTGCAAAATCCATTGTCCATTTATAAAATGGATGCAATGTCACCTTAGGTAATCATGGGATCACATCCCTTTATGATGGCCTCCCAGTTCTTTGACAAACATCACAAGTCCACACATAGTCTTTCGCATCACTATTGAGAGTTGTCGTGTGTTGGTTCTCTTTCAGGGTGGGTTGATTGGTCTCGCAAAATCCATTGTCCATTTATAAAATGGATGCAATGTCACCTTAGTTAATCATGGGATCACATCCCTTTATGATGGCCTCCCAGTTCTTTGACAAACATCACAAGTCCACACATAGTCTTTTGCATCACTATTGAGAGTTGGCCATCAAAGTCCTGCATGGAGTACCTTCCTGGAAGTAGTGCGACCTCTGTAGTGTCCACCTGAAACTCCTACATGTGCTCTGGCCAAGCCACTTTCCTATTCATGTTGTAGGATACATCATTGTAAGGTCTCGTTAGGTCCCATCTTATATAGTTATCCAACAATCAACTTGAAATACATAGCTCAAACAACCAAATGATTCTCCTTATTTGCTGTGAGACCTTATGGTGTTGTTCCTGTTGCCAAAATCTGAACTATTTTCTCCTAGTAATCATCAACCATTTCAGCTATGAATAGTTGGGCATGTGGTAACCCATCTTCAATGTTTGTTAGTTCTTCACCTGTCTCAATTCACGATAAATGGTCAGGTCCTGCATTCAAGCAATATGGCTTCACAATTATCTCAAAATCAAACACTTAGAAGAGGAGTATCCAACGAGATATCTTCCCCCCCAACACAGAGTTATTCACCAGGTATTTCAATGTAGAGTGATATGTGAACATCTTGAAATGACCTCCCAACAGATACTGTTGAAACTTCTGTAATACGTAGACCATTTCAAATCCTTCCCTTTTTGTCGTGGTATAATTCTTCTCTGCGGATGATAGCTTCTGACTAGAGAAAGCAATCGTTTTATCAATATCCCCTTCGCTTAGTTGTACCAGCACCACTCCCAGCGCAGTTGATGACGCATCAACATGAACATGGAATTCCTTCATTCAATTCGAAAAAACCAATATTGGTGATGTAGCCATCTTCATATTTAATGTGTCGAAACTTCCCTGACACTCGTGACTCCATTCAAACTATGAATCTTTATTTAGCAACTTCTCCATACGTTCTTTGATTGCGACATATCCTCTAATGAACTTGCGATAATATCTAGTGCAGCCTAATCTAATTTTCTTCACATTCATAAGTAGTGGAAAGTTAAGAGTCATTGCAATATTGGATGGACCGACTACCAGAACTTCCTTGCAAACAATGTGCACCAACAACATCCCAAAAGGCGCACAAAATATGCACTTCTTCGAATTCAGAAAAATCTGATGTTGTTAACATCACTCCTATTGATTGTGGAGCATGATATTTCAAATCCAGAGATATTATTCAATTTTGTTTGTACCCTATGTGTACTATACACTCATTCCCCCTGCCTTGGGGTTCGGGGTAGCACCCCGAAAAAGGGGGTACGGGGGCGGAGCCCTTGAGAAATTTTTTTGGGATGTGTGTTGGCCAACAGTTTTGCGGAACCATTGTATTGGGTTAACCGTAGTATTTTCCCATGGTATTTCCCCTATAAAAGAAAGAATTGTAACACGAGTGTGTATGGTATTGTATTGTATTGGAAGAGAGACTGTGAGAGTGTGAAGAGGAAGTGCAGTGGTTTTGCCACAGGGTGTATCCCTTCATCTTTTTGGACTATAATAAAAGTATTGGCAATTTCTTTATGGACGTAGCCCATTTTTTGGGTGAACCACGTTATATATATGTCTCTCTGTAATGTTTTAATGTGTTTTTCATCTTGTTTATTGATTTAACTGTATATTTGTTATTTCTCTGCGGTCCTAATTTCTAACAATTGGTATCAGAGAAAAAAGGTCTATTTGGTTGGTAAACTTGCAGGAAAGAAGGGTTTCTAGTTCGAGTGGGAGAAATGGCAGAAGAAGGAAAGTTTAGGGTCGATAAATTTAACGACCAAAACTATCAGTTATGGAAGATGCAAATTGTCGACTATCTTTACCAGAAGGATCTATACTTGCCGTTGGGCGGAAGAGAAAAACAACTGGTGGCTATGAAGGAAGAAGAATGGGAGATTCTTGACATAAATGCACTGGGAACAATACGACTATGTCTGTATTCGTCAGTGGCCTTTAATATTTCGAAAGAAAAAACAACAGAGTGTGATGAGTGCATTGAGTAATCTCTACGAAAAACCCCTAGCTTCTAACAAGGTATTTTTAATGAAGCATTTATTTAATATGAAGATGTCAGAAGGTGGATCTGTTGCTGACCATTTAAATGAGTTTAACACACTTACCGGTCAGTTAAGTTCTATAAAAGTGAACTTTGATGATGAGGTTAGGGCTCTTCTAATCTTGTCACTCATTGCTAGAAAGTTGGAATAGCTTGGTCATGGATGTAAGTAGCTTTGTCCCTAGTTCAAACACTCTTAAGTTTGATGATGTTGTTGGTGTTATTCTTAGCGAGGAAATGCGAAGAAAAAACACAGGTGAGACATCAGGTAATGCATTGACCATGGAGAGCAGAGGGAGAGAAAATGAGAGAGGAAGGAGCCCAGGAAATCGTTGCAAGTCTAAAAAGGGAATATCTAAGTCTAGATTCAGAAAAATAGAGTGCTGGAACTATGGTAAGAAAGGACATCTGATGAAATACTGTCGATCACCAAAGAAGAAAAGTGCGAGGCAGCAAGAGACTACTCAGGAAGCGAATGTAGCAGGTGATGTATTACAAGATGCTTTGATTCTTACATTAGATAATACTAGACATTACTGGGTAGTAGATTTAGGGGCTTCATGTCATGCTACACCCCATAGGAAATTCTTTCATGATTAAGTTCAAGGTGATTTTGGACATGTTTTAATGGGGGATGATGAACCATGTAAAATTGTTGGAAAGGGTAAGGTATGGATTAAGTTAAATAATGGAAGTGAATGGATACTAAAGGATGTAAGGCACATTCCTACTATGAAAATAAATATGATCTCAATAGGGTAGTTGGGAGATAGTGGCTGTTTGTGTACAATTGGAGAAACGTGGAAAAATATTACCAAAGGATCACTGGTAATAGAAAAAGGAGATAGGATAGGTACATTATATTTATGTCCTCATAATACTGATTATTCTATATCGGTAACTTCAACAGAAATAGGTGTGGTGCTATGGCATGATAGGCTTGGCCACATGAGTAAGAAGGGGATGTAGATTCTCCACTCAAGGAAACTGCTTCCAGATCTGAAGTAGGTAAGTTTGGAATTCTGCAAGAACTGTGTTTATGGAAAATATAAGAGAGTTAGATTTCTCAGGGTTCGGAAACAAAAGAAGAGTGAAAAGTTAGAGCTTGTCCATATAGATGTATGGGGACCAACTCAGGTACAATCTCTTGGTGGCTCTCGTTATTATGTTACTTTTATTGATGATGCAACTAGAAAAAATTGGCTTTATTGCATTAGACAAAAATTTGATGTGTTTGATACTCTTAAGAAGTGGAAATATTTGGCTGAGAATGAGACAGGAAAAAGGTTGAAATGTCTCAGATCTGATAATGGAGGCGAGTACTACAGCAAGGAGTTTGAAATTTACTGTTCACACAATGGGATTCACAGAGAGAAGACAGTCCCTAGAACACCACAAGAAAATGGTGTGTCAAAATGGATGAACATAATGATCATGGAGCATGCAAGGTGTATGAGATTGCATGCAAGTTTTCCCTTACAGTTTTGATCTCATGCTGTAAACACTACTATTTATTTAATAAACAAAGGGCCTTCAAGTGCTTTGGATGGTTGCATTCCAGAGGAGGCATGGATAGGAAAACAAGTAAAATACTCATTTCTAAGAACTTTTGGTTGTGATGGATTTGTCCATATTGATAAAGATGATAGAACAAAGCTTCAGGCTAAATCCAAGAAATGTACCTTTATTGGATACGAGGTTGATGATTTTGGTTATCACTTATGCGATCTTAAAAATCATAAATTCATTAGGAGTAGATATTTCAATGAAAAGGTCATGTACAAATATTAGTTGCAAGGAAAGAAATAAGAAAAGAAAAACACAGAGTACACAGTGCTTGATTTAATCAAAGAAAATCAAGAGCAGCAGCAGGTACCTGAAACTCCCACAACTGTAAAAAAGTCTACTAGTTTAAGTAGACCCCCTGAATGATTCTCTCCTTCACTGCATTATTTATTGATGACTGATTCTGGTGAATCAGAATGTTATGAAGAAGCAATGTAGGTAGAAACTAGAAAGAAGTGGGAGCAAGGCATTGCAAAATAAATGGGTTTACAGGTTGAAGGAAGAATATGGAGGCAACAAGTGGTACACGAATATACTTGTTGTAAAGGGGTTTGCACAAAATAAAGGTATAGACTTTGATGAAATATTTTCTCCTTTTGTTAAAATGACTTCAATTAGAACTATTTTAAGTCTAGGGGTTGTAGAAGATTTGCATGTTGAACAGTTATATGTAAAAAAAACCCTTCTCCATGGGGATTTGGAGGAAGAGATTTATATGCATCAGCCACAACGGTATGAGGTAAAAGGGAAGGATAATTTGGTTTACAGGTTGAAGAAGAGCTTGTATGGTCTAAAGCAAGCTCCAAGAAAGTGGTATTTGAAATTTGATAAGTTTATGATAGAACAAGGTTATGATAGATGTCATTCTGACCACTGTGTTTATTTCAAGAGGCTAGATAATGGAAGATATATTATCTTGTTCTTGTATGTGGATGACATGCTTGCTGTAGGATCTAACATGCAGGATATAAATGTGCTCAAAAGAAAACTAGCTAAATCATTTGCGATGAAGGATTTGGGTGTTGCAAAGAAAATCCTTGGTATGAGAATAACAAGAGACAGGAAAAATCACAAATTGACATTGTCTCAAGGTGAGTACATAGGAAAGGTGTTGCATAGGTTTAGAATGAAAAATGCAAAACCAATCAGTACACCTTTGTCTATCCATTTCAAACTAAGAAAGGATATGTGTCCAGAGAGACATGAGGAGATAGATTACATGTCGAAGATTCCCTATTCATCGGCGGTTGGAAGCTTGATGTATTCCATGGTGTGCACAAGACCAGATATTGCACATGTAGTGGGAGTTGTGAGCAGGCATATGAATAATCCAGGTAAAGAGCATTGGAAAGCAGTACAGTGGATTCTCAGGTATTTGATAGGTACCACTTCTCATGCATTATGTTTTGGAGGTTCAGACATTGTTCTATAGGGATATGTTGATGGAGATATGGCTAGTGATAAAGAAAAAGGATGAGCACCATAGGGTATGTGTTTAATGTGGGTGGAATAGCAGCAAGTTGGATTTCAAAACTATAACAGGTTGTTGCAATTTCAACAATGGAAGCAGAGTATGTTTCTGCTACAGAGGCTAGTAAGGAGATGATTTCATTGCAGAGGTTCATTGAAGAATTGGGTAATAAGCAGGAGAATAGTAGGTTGTATAGTGATAGCCAGTGTGCCATTCATATTGCAAATAACTCAGCCTTTCATTCAAGCACTAAACATATACAACTCAAGTACCACTTCATAATATCTGTTCTAGATGAAGAACTGTTAAAACTAGAAAAGATACATACTAGATAGAATCCTGTAGACATGTTGACAAAAGGAGTAACCAAAGAGAAACTAATTTCTTGCTCGGTTTCTGTTGGCCTTCAAGCATGAAGGTGAAAATAAGAAATTTGCTAAGTCCAAGGTCCAAAGCATAGTCCAGTAAGTGCAGTAGTTGTGGAGCTGTTGTGATCAATCTCGGAGTGGGATATTGTTGATTGTGGAGCCTGATCTTCCAAATCCGGAGATATTATTCATTTGTGTTTGTACCCCAAGTGTACTGTACACTCATTCCCCTTTCCTTTTGGGTTGGGGGGCAGAGCCCCCGAGAAATTTTTTTGGGATGTGTGTTGGCCAACATTTTTGTGGACCCATGGTATTGGGTTAACTGTAGTATTTTCCCATGTTATTTTCCCTATAAAAGAAAGCATTGTAACATGACTATGTATGGTATTGTATTGTATTGTAAGAGAGACTATGAGAGCATGAAGAGGAAGCGCAGTGGTTTCACTGCAAGGTGTATCCCTTCATCTTTATGGACTATAATAAAAGGACTGACAATTTATTTGTGGACGTAGCCCATCGTTCAGGTGAACCACATTATATCTGTGTCTCTCTGGAATGTTTTAATGTGTTTTGCATCTTGTTTATATATTTAACTATATATTTGTTATTGCTCTGTGGTCTTGTTTTCTAACAGCTTCATCAGTCACAGATTTGTGAGATGATCCTTTACGAGTCCATAAACTGTCCAATAATCCATGTATAACACCAAAACATTCTGTATAAAATACTTGGATGCAGCAACTACGATCCTGGAGAATATCGCAGGTGCATTCTTTAGTCCAAATGGCATCACCGTGTATTGGAAGATTCCCCATTCAGTAACAAATGTTGTCTTATATCGATGATATTTCATGATATTTATCTGATGATAGCCAAAAAATCCATCAATGAATGAATAGACTTCCTGACCATCCACTCCTTCCAACACTTCATCAGTAATTGGCATTAGAAACAGATCATGAAGGAATGCATCATTCAGCTTCCTAAGATCAACACAGATTCAAACCTCTCTTGTCTTCTTATCTTTCATAACCACAGGACTGATCCACTCTTATTCTTCATCTATTTCTATGATTCCTGCATCCAGCATTTTTTCGAGCTGAACCTCTACTCTCTCCTTGTATCATGGATTTAGGCGATATGGTCACTGCTTCACCAACTTTGCATATGGATTCAGTGGGATTTTCATTTCTCCCAAATCCCCTAATATCCCCTTCATTTCAGAAAACTTCCTTGGAAACAGGTGTTCAAACTCATGCAACAAATCAATAATCTTCGCCATGGTTTCTTCATCCCAGTAGTCCCCAATATTCGTGAACTTGGGTTCCTCCTCTGTCCTAATGTTGAGCTTTTGAATATTTAATGGCTACTGAAATTTGTCTTTTGGCATATCCGTTTTTGTGATATCTTGAATTCCTTCAGATTCTGGAATATTGACGTTGCTCGTGTCATCTGTATCCTAAGGCCCTCCTATTACATTGTAGCACTCCATCATCGACTTCATCATTGGTGCTCCATACGGGTCCATTGGATATGAAAATGGAACTATCTTCAGAACAACGTCGTGGATATGTTGTAGTGCACTATTAATTATAGGATCAACATCTGCAAAGCAGAATCCATGACTAAAATAGATGGACAACTCTTCCCATGTTGTAGTGTCGCGGATAGTCCTTCTATGTCCAACTTCCTTGATAGATTTCCAACTTTATTTTCTGATGATGACAGTGAGGATGAAAATCCACTTCTTCCTGCTCATTCTCCTCAAGCTGAACCAGCACAATTGCTTCCTCGATCAACCCATTCAACATGTTAAGCAACTGGTGATATTATCGGTGATACCAGAGATCAACATTGAACATGTTCTCAGTTCTAGTGAGATTCTTCTCCTTTGGATAAAGTTTCATAGAATCATGATCTAGATAAGTTTGTAAAAGCTTTAGGAAATCAATATTGGAATGTATTTATGGTTGAAGAATAGCATTCCTTGATGGTGAACAATACTTGATATCTTATACCTCTTCCAAAAGGAAGAAAACTTGTTAGATGTAAATGGGTCTTTAGAACTAAGTATGCATCAGATGTAAGTGTTGAAATACTTAAAGAATGGTTATTTCCCAAAAAAAATTCCTAAGTTGAAGGGATTGACTACAATGAAACCTTTTTCTCTTATCACAAAAAGGAACTCCATCGCCTTGTTCTTTCCCTTGCAGCCTTACATAAATGGGAATTACATCAAATGGATGTGAATTTTTCATTCTTACATGGTCATCTAGAGTAGGAAATTTACATGGAACAACCTCCTAGATATGTTCAGAATCACTCTATCCTTGTATGTTTCCTTAATAAATACTTAGATGGCCTTAAGCAATCTCCTTGAGCTTGGTATGCCAAAATGGATAGATTTCTACTCGACACTAGTATTCCTAGATGTCATTCTGACCCCAATGTCTATAACAAGAAATTAGGAAACCATCTCATCATACTTGTTCCATATGTTTATGATATTATTCTTAGTGGTAGTGACCCTAAGCTTTTAAGCCATGTGAAATCTGGTCTTAAGAAAAAAATTGTAATGTCATACTTTTAATGTATGAATAAGTCATGCTTTTATGGATGTAGGGTAGACAGTAGAGTCCATAAGCATTAAACTACTTTTGTATAACAAAGTAACTAAGTGAATCTATTTCTAGTATTTGAATATGTACAATCCTCTAAGGTTATGAATGAAATGTGTTATATTGTTGTTTGCATGCAATTTCCTTCAACATTGGTACCATGGATTAATAGAATTCATCCTTAATTAGTCTATGAATCCTATAAATAAATGATAAGAGTAGCAGTTTGACATTTTCCCTAAAATAGACATTGGAAGATAATCCAATGAATTCCAAAGCATGAGTTTCATTCTTTTTCATAAATTTTAGATTAGAATAATTAATCCATTTTTGTCTTATTTTCTTAGACTCCTATATTCCACTCTATGCAAGTTGTCTTCCACATGTCCTAGAAGTCAAAATTGCTAAAACTGAGTCACGGAGCACTTGAGAAACCTTCTCAAAACCATATTTAGCATGTCTTCTTTATTCCAGATCATGCCTAGCACATATCTACTTTTTCTGCTAAGTTGCCTTCTTTATTGAGATTTATGGAAAAAGGGAAAGTAAGACTAGGTGTAGTTGACTTGTTTTTTCCCCTCATCATACTCTATGATTTTCTCCTAATAAAAGCATGTATGAGTTTTGTTTCCATCCCTTATTAGCTTGCTTACTTTACTTTTCCAATTCTTGAGCCTCTAAGTGGATTTGGAAAATGCTTTATGCACCTATGGGGGATTTGACTAGATTTAGTAAGCCTACTTTTTTATTGTTTCGAATGGCATCCTTATGAATTTTAATCTCTCATGTAATTATATATTTCAGAAGCCTATTACTTCACAAGGTTGGTTATTGTACACTTATTCAATATATATTAGTGTTGTGCTCCAAATTCAGTCTCCTTTGTTCGTAATTTTTCATGTTTGATTAGCAATTTTGTGAGTGCAATTGTTCTATCACTTGGGTTCAATTTCCACATGGTATCAAAGCCTTTGTAGATCTATTTATCTCCTTCCATATTTCTATTGTAGGTTTGACATCTTGACTGGCAACACATTCTTCTCATTGAAGGGCACATTTCTGAGCTATGGATCAATCTCAGAAGATCATCTTGACTCCATTTAATTTCTTTGAATGGAAAGCAGATATGGAAATACTGTTGACAGTGAAAGGTATCTACATGGTGACTATGGCAATTGAGGTAGATCCCAATGTAGCTATAGAGAAAATTAAATGGCACAACAGGAGGGATGAGGCCTATGGTCTTTTGTGTCTGAGCATATCAAGAGACCTCCTCTTCCATCTTGATGGTTTGACTTCAACTAATGAATTATAAGAGAATATTGTAGAGACTTTTGGTAATATAGATGAGATGAGGGGACATCAAATCGAGAATGACTTGATATCTTTCAGTCCCAGCAGCTTTGAATCCCTGCAACTCTACTTTTCCAAGTTTAAAGCCCTTGTTTTGCAGCTAAAACAGCGTGGAATTGAAAGGAAGGAAGAGCAAATAATTTTGGCCATACTCTCAAATCTTGGCCCTGACTATTCAGTGTTTTTTTCAACCATCCATGCCACCAAGTTAACAAGTTGAGCTTGGAAGATGCCTAAGCTTGTAGAGTTAATGGAATCCCTCACACAAGAACAAGATAAAATGGCGATGATGGGCACCATCAAACTTTCCAAAGAACAAGATTTGGTTGCTGGGGATTCAAGGGTGGATTCAAAAGGAAAGATGAAAGCTAAGAAGCCACCTGAGCAAAAGAGAGACAAGAGCAAGTCTCAAGAGGAACCCCAAGTCTCCAAGAAGAACTTTCAGAAGAAGAAGAACAAAGGAGAAATGAGCAAGTGCGCATATTGTAGTAATGGCTATCATCTTGAAAGCTCCTACATGAAGAATCAAATTGACATGTTGACCCAAATCCTGGAGAAGAATAACATCTCCCTTCCTAATTGCTCAAAGAAGAGGGAAGGAGGATCAAATTCATAGGACAAAGAGAGAGTACATGCTTTGGTTCCTGGCACATCAAGCTCACCTAGCTTCATCATAGACTATGGAGCTTCAAGACATATGGTTTCAACCAAAGAGGAATTATCCTCTCTTGACATGTTGAAAGATCCACCAATAGTGCTGGGAGATGACTCTCTCACTGACAACTTGGGGAAAGGGAGGACTGATCTTGACCATGGTAAGTTCAGTAGTGTATTGTATGTTCCAGGTCTTTCCTCTAACCTCTGGTCAGTATATCAGATGACTCACACAGGGTCTCCAAAGAAGGTCATCTTCTCCCCTGATGATGTTGAGATCACCGATATCTCAAATGGTAAAGTCATTGCAAAAGGAGTTGTAGATCACACTTTGAAGGTATACATGTTTACACATTTTGTACCCTACTCAAACCCCTCTGCTCTTCTGATTCGGGCCAAGGAGGCAAGCAAGCTTTGGCATGAAATATTTGGCCATCTTAACTATAAGTATATTTTTGATCTAAGTGAAAAAGAAATGGTCATAGGGTTACCAAAGATCATTAGAGGAAATTTGGGGTCTAAAATGGGCCTTATAAGAAAATGTGCCAACAATAAATTTTGTGAGTTGGAATTCAAGAACCAATAGAATTTCAATAAAATGAGTCAACCATAATGGTTGAATTGACATATTTGTCATAAAATAAAATTACTTTTTTTGTTCGTATTTTTGACATATCTCCCTGTGTTTTTACTCAAATTTCAAGCGATAGATCTCATTGGATGCATAATTTAATTCTGCATCGAACGAGTATCCACACTGCATACTTTTGATGGACCCTACTACCCAAAAAACAAGAAATACCTGAAAACATGATGATGACATCATCATCACATTTTTTCAAGTATTTCTTATTTTTGGGGTAGTGGGGTCTGTCAAAAGTATGTACTGTGGGTACTAGTTGGATGTAGAATTAAGTTCCACATCCAACGAGATCTCCCACTCAGAATTTGAGTAGAAACACAAGGAGATATGTCGAAAATACGAACACAAAAAGTAGTTTTTTTCATTCTTCCTCCAAAATTAATAACTATTATTTTTTTATTATTTTCCTTAGGAGGCCCATTTTAGACCTTAAATTTCCTCTAATGTAAGTTTTCCAAGGGAGTCTGTCAAGGTTGTATCCTAGGAAAACACCCAGAGCATAAATTTGAGAGAGCTAGTCATGAGAGAACCTCTGCACCTCTTGAGTTGATCCATAGTGATTTTGTTGGTCCATTTCCACATATGTCCATGAGTCAAGCCAAGTATGCATTGAACTTCATATATGAATTTTCTAGGTATTGTTGGGCTTACTTCCTGAAGCATAAGTCTGAAGTTTTTGACCTCTTCAAAGTCTTTAAGGCCTTGGTTGAAAACCAGTCTGGGAGGAGACTCAAGATCCTTAGATATGACAATGGTGGTGAGTATGTCAAGTCTAATTTCATTCAATATTGTAAAGATGTAGGTATTCATATGCAACATTCAATCCCTTACAAACCACAAAAAAATGGTGTTGCTGAGAGAAAGACCAGATCACTGAAGGAGATGGCAACCTGTATGATGGAGGCTAAGACTTTGCCACCAAAGTTTTGGACCGAGGTTATAAATTGTGCATCTTATATCTGGAATAGGGTTCCTCACAAACAACTTAATGGTATGACTCCTTTTGAATCTTGGAGTGGGCACAAGCTAGATGTGACCCATTTCAGGATTTTTGGCTCAAGGGCTTAAGCTAGAATTCCAACTGAAAAGAGAAAGGCTTTGCAGCCCCAAAGACAAGAGTTCCTATTTGTTGGGTATTTTGAATATTCAAAAGTGTATAATCTGATAAAATTGAGCACAAACAAATCCTTCATTGAAAGGAGTGTTTAGTTCCAAGAAGAGCCTTTAGTAGCAATTGAAGTTGGAGAGTCTTCTTCACCACCAGAAGCGTTGAATGTAAGTGAAGAGACACATGAGTTTGCTGATTCTTATATGTATGATAATGATGATTTAATTACAGATATTGATATTCCTACAAGACCAAAATGGGCATAAAATACCATTCATGTAGCTGGGGAACTAGCTGGAAATCCTAGTGATCCTAGGAGGACTAGATGTCAGTTTGAGAGTGCCCTGTGTATGAAAGACCCTTTGTTTGCAGAAAAGTACTATCTGATGGTTAAATCAGACCCACAAACATATGAATATGCAGCACCTGATCCAATATGGAAAACAGCCATGAAAGAAGAATTCAGCTCACTCTAGAAGAACAACACTTGAGAACTGGTTGATCTTCCCCCAGGGAGGAAGCTAGTTCAAATGTAAGTGGGTTTTCAAAACTAAGTTTGCTGCTGATGGTTCACATTTGAAATACAAGGAAATATTGGTGGCCAGGGGATACTCATAGGTACATGGTATTGACTATAATGAAACCTTTGCACCAGTGGCAAAGATGGACTCAATAAGGCTAGCCTTAGCCATTGCAGCTTCGACGTTGTGGGAGGTACATCAAATGGATGTGAAGTGTGATTTCCTAAATGGAGATATTACTGAAGAGATTTAAATGAATCAACCTCAAGGGTTTGTTTCTAATCCATATTTTTTGTGTAAGTTAAAGAAATCATTGTATGGGCTCAAGCAAGCCCCCATGGCTTGGTATGCCAAGATTGATGGCTTTATACTGTCATTGAGTTTTGTTCGATGAAAGTCTGATACTAATGTTTATTTGAAGCTGATTCATGGTTCTTTGATGATTATTATCTTATATGTCGATGAACTTCTGATTACAGGAAGTTCAAAGAAAGAGATTGCCTCCTTGAAGGATGCAATGAACCATGCATTTTCTATGGCTGATTTGGTGTTGTTGAGCCAATTCTTGGGTCTCAAAATTGCTCAATCCCAACATGGAATAAAAGTACATCAGTCCAAATATTCTTTATATTTTCTAAAAAAGTTCAACATGAAAGATTGCAAACCAGGCAAGACTCCCTTCCTTTTAGGAGTTAAGCTTGAAGAAGCAGGTTCTTCTCCTATGGTAAATAATACACTGTATAGGTAGTTGATTGGGTGTTTTCTTTACCTTAAACACACTCAAACTGATTTTTATTATGAAGTAAGTGTGGCTTCAAGATACATGGATACGCGTCATGAGATCCATTGGAGAGCAACCAAAATGATCCTTAACTTTGATCAAGGAACAAGAACTCATGGGATCTTTTACAAAGCTAAATCTGATCTTGATTGGATTTGGAAGTTGACAATGCAGATCAAAATTCAACATCAGGATATGTGTTCATGATTTCTAAAGGAACAATCAGCTGTTCAAGCAAGAAATATAATGCCATAGCACTCCCATCTACAGAAGCAGAGTACAGAGGAGTTGTAAATGCAACAACTCAATGTTTATGGTTGTAGGGGATACTTGGTGAGTGTGGATTTGAATCAAAGTTTTCAACTATTATATATTTTGATAATCAAAGTAACATTTTAATACACAATGATCTATTTTATAGATAGAGAACCAAGCACATTGAGATCCATATGCACTACATCAAACAGCTTGTGCATGATGGCACCTTTCACCTACTCTTCTGTGCATCTTTAGAACAAGTAGCATACATCTTCACCAAATTTTTTTGTGAGAAGAGATTCAGCATGCTCAAATCACTTCTGGGGATTGTTGATCATGTTGTGAAGCATGATTGATGACAATATTTTTAAATTTTGTTTTACTGTCCATGTTTAAGGGAGGATTTTCCCACTGCGTTTTTGCCTCTTTCCTTGGTTAAATGGACATGTAGTATGTAAAGGGTGACTAAGCCTTATTTCTAGGCCCTACAATTTTCTGATATTTAATCATAAATTTATGCTTAAGGGGGGGTGTTATAATAATCAACCCATAGTTAGCTACCTTAGACATTAATTAATCCATTTTTTTCTTATTTGCCTAGTTTCCTATATTTCACTCTATGCAAGTTGTCTTCCACATGTCCTAGAAGTCAAAATTTATAAGAATGAGTCATGGAGTTCTTAATAAAACTCTTGGAAACCATATTTATCATGTATGGTTTATTCCAAATCCTCCCTAGCGCATATCTTCTTTTTCTTCTAAGTTCCCTGCTTTATTGAGATTTATGGCAAAAGGGAAAGTAAGACTAGGTGTAGTTGACCTTTTTTGTTCCCTCATCATCCGCCATCCTTTTCTCCTAATAAAATCATGTATGAGTTTTCTTTCCATCCCTTATTATCTTTTCTACTTGACTTTTCCAATTCGTGAGCCTCTAAGTGGATTTGGAAACTGCTTTATGCACCTATGGGGGATTTGACTAGATTTAATAAGCCTACTTTTTAAATATTTTGAATGGAATCCTTATGCATTCGAATCTCTCATGTAATTATATATTGCAACAGCCTATTACTTCACAAGGTTGGCTATTGTATAGTTATTCAATACAGATTAATGCTATGCTCCAATTTCAGTCTCCTTTGTTTGTAATTTTGCATGTTTGATTAGAAATTTTGTGAGTGCAATTGTTCTATCACTTGTGATCAAATTCCACATTCTATTTGTATGGTTATGAAATATTGTTTTCAAGTTGTATTATTGAATATTATCATGCATGGTATTGTGATATAAAGGATTAATCCTTAGTTATCTTGTGGTTGAATAGCTTATGTGGTTAAACATTCATTCTTTGATCATTTAAAGTTACAAGTTGTTGATTTTTTTTTCTTGATGGAATGATGGAATGGAATCCATGTAAATGGATTGATGGATTAAGGTATGATTTAAATTTCATTCTAGAAATCCATAGGAATGTTCCAAGTCAGAGGGATGGTTTTTTATAAGTCCTTGATCTTATTTTTTAAAGTGAATTCGAGAGTTTGTTAATGTTTACTAGCTGTTGGAATATTGTAAAAGGGAAATTTCCAACTTGTAGTCTTGTTGTCGTATATCATTTTTCCTTATGACTTGTGATTTAAATTTCATTAAATACTATTTTTTGGTGTCAATTTGAAAGTTATACACATATCTTTGGTTAGGATTTCAAAGTAGGAAACCAACAGGGAATTTTTTTTTTTTCCTTGGTCAATATCATAAGAGTGACTAAGTCATATTTTTTTGTTTATTTGACTAAATTCTTTGTTGAACTCTAGCATTGTCGACTTCCAAATGCCAACTANTTCCTTGGTCAATATCATAAGAGTGACTAAGTCATATTTTTTTGTTTATTTGACTAAATTCTTTGTTGAACTCTAGCATTGTCGACTTCCAAATGCCAACTATTTTGACGTTGGAATCAACAAGTTAGAGGTGTTTTCGTGTTGATCCTTATTGTGTGTGCTAACTTCTCACTACTAATGTGCACACTTTAGAAATAAGAAATTGGAGGAATTAGTTGTGAAGTTGGATTATTGGTGGTGACTCTCAAATTCCACTGTGTTGACGTAAAAAATCGGAAGTTAGGACTCGAAGTGTTGTTTTTATTATTGTGAGAGTTGACTTTCGACTTTTGAATTCTTAAGTCGAAAAGGTTCGGGTTGATTCATATGAGTAAGAGTCATGTCGTTGGAGTAAGAAATACGGGTTTAATCAACGGGACTCTTCTTTCATCCTTCATTTGGTTGGTTGGGCCTTTTATTTGAAGTTTAAAGTTGTTAATTTTTTTTATGGTAAATCAACCATTTTTTATATCAAGTGTCACATCCCATACTTTGATACCACAATGTCATGTCCCCTACTCTGATACCATAATGTAGCATACCCTCCCTTCTATAGGATAATGCGACCACTAATCCTACTCTTATGATACCACAATGTCCATGAACCCGATGCCCATACACCTTACTGATATGAAGAATAATTTTCAACTTATTATTTCTTCTCTTTAACACAGTCATAATTCATGTAACATCCTTTAACATTCATTTCAAGTCTCAAAAACCACTCTAAAATTTGTTCCATAGCTCATAGATCCATTCTATGACCAAAAAAACCTTTTTCCACACTTAACCTGTCCTTTTCACCTTTCTCCTTCCGCATTCCTCAATGCATCTTGCGGTAGTTGAAACTCTGCAAAATGCTACTTTGATTCCCTTCCTTTTCGCTTTTTTCTTTCTTCCTTTCTTATGAGGAATTTGGGAATTGGAACGTTAAAATATGACGAGATCATTTATCCACATTCTGCCTTTCCACCTCCTGTTTTGGCCTTCATGAATAGGAAACTTAACATGTGACGGAATCATTTATCCACATTCTACCTTCTGCATGATTTCGCCTTTCCACCTTCCGCTATAGACTTTGGGAATGAGAAACTTAACAAATGAAACCTTTATTTTTTCATGTTCCACTTTCCACCTTCCTCTTTTTGCATTATGTGGTGGACTTTGGATCATAGAAAACCAACATTTGGTCTTATTTCTCTTTCTATTTCCCGATTTCCACCTCGCACCTTTTGCAGGCAGACCCTGTGGTGCGGAAATATACAATTTACCTTAGAATTTTCATCTATTTTTTGCTTTTGCATTTCTCCTTCTGTAGGCGGATTCAGGGGTGTGGAAAACCAAAATTCTTCCTTTTTCTTTTTCTCTTTCCACCTCCTTCCTTTTAATTTCCATAGGCAGATTTCAGGGTGCAAAAACTCTCAAGTTAGATGTATTCCTACCTTGTAACTAGTATTCCAGCCTCCATGAACTTAATCCAAATGAAATGGAAAATATAAGGCATAAACATATGCAAAATGCAGGGACATTTAAACAAGAATAAAATCTACTTAAATTTTTAATAAGCATTCATCATAAACAATGCACTCATAAGCAAATACATGGCAGAAATAATACAACAGAGAATATGTATCTTGACGATGAAGTTGTCCTACAAATAGCTATGTCACTACAACATTACACCCAACTATGGGCCAATTGTGTTCATCAAACTCTCAACAAAACTGCCACTCCCGAGCCCGACATGAGTTCCACAAGGAACTAGGGAACAACAGGCTCACACATAGCCAGACCATATCAAACACAATCAATCCAACCTATAGTTTGGTTTATTAAACAGCCCAACCAAGCCTATATACAATTGGGTTTATCAGGTTGCAGGAAAACAAGCCAATACACTATTGGGTTTATCAGGCTAATCAGCCAAGCCATCTAGTAACTGGGTTTATTAGATTGCAGGAAGTCAAGACAACATTCGCAATAAGGACTAGCTAATCCAACTAACATATGGGTTTATTAGGCCACAAAACCAATCCATCTTACTATTGCACTGATCAGGATTCTCATCCAAGCCAGCTAACAATTAGGTTTATTAGGTTTTCTAGCCAAGGATCACACATGGCCAAATGCACAAGAAGACACAGCTAAGACAACTACAGTTGGGTTTATCAGGCTACTCAGTCAAGACAATATATGATTGGGTTTATCACGATTCCCAACCAAGCCAATTATATATAATTGGGTTTATCATTCTCTCAACCAATCCAATATACCTTTGGGTTTATCAGGCTACTAAGTTAGTGGAAAGCAAAAATTGCTAAGATAGTGGCTCATTCAATAACTAAGGACACCTCCACAATATCTATATTTCCTGACATCCCCAATACCTACATACCCAACACAATAAAGTATCCCATTCTCTTCTACATAGTCCCTTGGTCTATACCTTCCCTACCAGTGCTCTCAGGTTGGCAGAGAAGAGTCACCAGCCACTGTTATCTTTTTGTGGGGTTCCTCTCTTCAATAGGTTTATTAATCCCATTCAGCGTCTCTTCCACTCTTAAGTATTACATACATTTCATACGCGAAACAGGGCACGCATCAACACAGGCTCCACTTTCTAAATAGAAAACTATGGTTCCAAACCATTATGTAATATAGAAAAAAAGGGGTTGACTTGTACACAAAAGATCATGGTTCCATACCACCATGTAACACATAGAAAAACACTTTTGGATGCAAAATGGATGCCTATGCAACACAAAAAACACTACAGGATGAGGGAACACATCTGATCAACCATTCTCTACACATGAATCAGGACAGGGAACACACAATAATGAATTCTACGTGAATGAAAAAAATCACTCCCCGACTTAGGATAGTGAACAGCAACTGAATGAATTCAAAACTAATGGGAATGACCAAAACACTCATGGTGACCCACAAAAATGATGGACTGGCCATGCATTCCTATGCTTAGTTTCCTCATAAGCAAGAACGTAGCTTCCCAGACCACAGGCTACTCATACATGAAATATGGATGCCATGCCTTACTCTACCCAAGGAATTAACTACCTCAACCAACTTTGGAAGACATGAATGATTGAGGAAATAGGACAAAAAGGGTAGATGGGAGCCTATGGGTTCTCTCATTGACATTTGGTCTCACCCTATTAGCTCAAAAGTTTGGATAAATCCCCCTCCCTATTCCTTGTGAAATCATGCCCCCATCTCTTTCATTGTAGTGCATATCTAGTTGTGGTATTTTATTAAATTGCATATTTACATGATATCTCAAAAATATATACTGTGCCTGATGAGTAGGAGAACCATCGGCATCAACCTTGATGATTGGTACATAAAACACCAAATCAATGGTAGGGCCTTGGGCTTGAGCTCCTTTCCATGATTTAAATACATTATACACATCATGTACAATTTTAATACCATGGGGTCAAAATTGGGATATTAAATTCCCCTCCCCCTTACATTACCATTGTCTTGAGTGCTTTTACAAAATTGAAAAAAAATGGATGTGCCAATCGCATGGCATCCTTTAGCTCCCACATAGCCTCATCCCGACCATAGTGCTTCCACTACATGTTTACCTATCTAGCAGCTTGATTACGAAGCACTGTGACCTTCTTCTTGAGGATGCGGAATGGCTCGGTTTGGAACTCTCCCTCGGGTTCTACCTAAATCACATCCCAATTTATCACATGGTTAGGATAATGTGCGTATTTCTTAAGCAAAGAAACATGAAAAACATTATGAGATCTAGTGCTAGCAGAAAATGCAAGTTTATATGTAACTGGCCCTATCCTTTCAAGCACTTCAAAAGGTCCACAATATCTGAGTGACATCTTGGCACAAATTCTAAGCTTCAAGGAACTCTTCCTTGGCCTCACTTTAAGGTAAACATGATCCCTAACACTGAACTCTCTATGCACCCTATGCTCGTCTGCATATCTATTCTATCTATCTTGGGATATATTCAGGTTCTACCTAATATTTGCAACCTCTTGCTCCATTTCCTTGAGAAATTCTAGACCAAGAACAATACCGTTCACTGGATTATCCCAAGTCACTGGTGTTCTACACCTTCTTCTATACAGAGCTTCGTATGGACCCATTCCCAATTATGCTTGTTGTCCATTACAATATGCAAATTCTACCAAGTGCAAATAATCCTCCCACTTGGAAGGTTTTTCCATCACATATATGCAAAGCATGTCTTCAAGAACCTAATTTAATCTCTTTATTTGTTCATCAGTTTGAGCATGGTATGTGGTGCTAAAGTTCAGATTAGTACCCAAATCTACAAACAGAATTTTCCAAAAATTGGAAGTAAAATTGGTATCCCTGTTAGAAATTATTGCCTTAGTTAAACCTTGCAGTCTGAAGATCTCCTTCATGAATATTTTTGCAATGGAATCAACCTTATACATGGAATTGACCGATATAAAATGTGATTCCTTTGTCAACTTTTACACCATAACCATGATGGAATCATGTTGTCTCATAGTCATTAGAAATCCTATAATAAAATCCATGGAAATAACTTGCCATTTCCAATTTGGGACTGGAAAAGGCTGCAATAAACCTACTGGGTGTGGATGCTCAACCTTCACCTGCTAACATTTCATGCATTTAGCAATATATTCAGCAATGTCCTTTTCCATTTCTGGCCAAAAATACTGCTTTTTGGTTGTAGCAATTGTCTTCTAATATCCTGGGCGAATGAATTATGGAGCTTGATGGATTTCATCCATAACAATTCTGCTTTAGTATGCTACACTTGGAATATAAACTATGTTCTTATAAGTAAGAAGTTCATCTTCTTCCAATTTATATCCCTCATACTTCTTTTGAAGGATTTGCTGTTGCAACTTGTCCTTCATCTACACATACATTTCATCTTCGACAGTATTATTTATAATCTATTGTCTCAAATATGGTTGGCAAGTGCTAAGATATGTGACATGCATTTCCTCCACCTTCATGCTGAGTGCATCGATCACATTATTTTATTTTCCTTTTATGTGTTTGATTTCAAAATCGAACTCACAAAATCTCCAGCCATCTAGCTTTCCTAGCATTTAAAGTTGGCTGATCAAACAAGTATTTCATACCACATTGGTTTCTCCTTAGCTCAAATTTCCTTCCCATTAATTCATGCCTCCACATATTGAGAGCATGTACTATGGATGCAAGTTCTAGATCATGAGTAGCATAGTTATTCTCATGCTCATTCAACTTTCTTGGCTCATAGAATACCACATGGTTGTATTGCATAGTAACTCCTCCAAGTACTTGATTGCATGCATCAATACAAACCACAAAGTCTTTTTTTGGGCCTGCAATTTTCAGAATTAGTGCACTTTTAAGAATATTCTTCAACTACTGGAATCTTGTTTGACATATTGGTTTCCATTCAAAATTTATCCCCTTCTTTTGGAAATAAGTGATTGAATGTGTAACCTTGGAGAATCCTTCAATGAACCTCTGGTAGTATCCTGCAAGTCACATAAAATAGCTCACATTTGTCACATTTCTTGGGGTTGGCCAATTCATAATGGACTCAATCTTTTCTAGGTCCACAAATATTCCTTCCTCTGAGATAATGTGACCCAAATAATGAATTTTATCTTTATAAAAGTAACATTTTCTCAAATTTGCATAAAAGTTATGCTTCCTTGGTAATTATGATGCTAGTCTCAAATTTTATTCATGCTCTTGTTCATTCTTAGAATAGATAAGAATGTCATCAAGGAAGACAAGAACAAACTTGTCTAGATGCTTGCTAAAAACACTATTCATGAGGTCCACATAAATGTAGCTGGTGCATTTTTGAGGAAAAATGGTATCACTACAAACTCATAATGTCCATACCTTGTTCTGAAGGTTGTCTTATAAATATCTTCATCTTTTATTCGTAGCTGATGGTAACCAGACCTTAATTCAATCTTGGAAAATACCTTTTCTCCTCTCATTTGATCAAAAAGCTCATCAATTCTAGGTAAAGGGTATTTATTATTCACAGTAACCTTGTTCAACTTTCTGTAATCAATACATAACCTGAGTGTCTCATTTTTCATTTTTCACAAACAGAATAGGTGCTCCCCAAGGGGACACACTCATCCTGATATATTTATTTTCCAACAACTCTTGCAACTTCATTTTCATCTCTAGCAATTCAGGTGTGCTTATCTTGTAGGGTGTCTTGGACACTGGTGCTGCTCTAGGAACAAGGTCAATTGTAAATTCAATGCCTCTCTTTGGAGGAAGCTCTGCAACTTTATCAAGAAAAACATCCTTGAATTCTTACAACACATGAAAGTCCTCCAAACTAGGAGCTTCATTCATGGTTGCCTCCAAGACATGGGTTGCATACAATCTACAACCTTTCCTACATAACTTATTCAGCTGCATTACAAAAATATGCCTAACAGAAATGCCCTTTTTTTATTATCCAAAATGAAACTTCTCCGTCCGAGCACCAACATTCCTCATGTTGGTACACAAAAGGAAAATTTGGATTGAAGTGGCCAAAACACTATAGATGGGCATGACCTTTGATGCATTTTCCTCAAACCAACCATGTATATGTTTATTATGGGTTTTGGGTTCCATACGCGACTATGTGCATTGCAACTCGCATGTCATATGTGAGTATTTGCATTGCAACCAGTGTATACTTGCATACGTGAGTTCCCTTTGAGCAACTAGCATGTCATATGCAAGTTGTCTATATTAATACCCCTGTATACCTTAATTCAACATTAAAAAATATAAATCGAGATTAGATGAGATTATTTGGGGCCTAATCCATAACTATCCCAACCATCTCAACCATCCCAACCTTCGAAACCACTATATTTCCCAAAGTATAAATAGAGGCCTTCGGGTGGGGGCTAATGAATCAATTTTGGAGAGAAAAGTTACACTGGTGGTATATCTTCAGACTCTTGGAGCAGAAAAACTCATAGTCCTTTGGTTGTAGAGGAGTCCTTGTGTCAGAAGTCGGGTTGTACTCTTATCTTATTCACCACTTGTTAATAAAGAGAATTATTTTTCCAATCTTGTATTGAGATTATTTCATGTATATTGGCTTAATGAATATGTTTGATTATGTTATATATATGCTTTTTATTTAACCTGTAATATATATATGCATGAGGTATTACTTGAATAATTTGTTCTTTGCAGGTGGAGAAGTACATCCCTAGAAGCTTTGGAGAGAAGTGGAGCGAGAGAAGATCAAGCTTGGATCAACCATCACTAATTGGGTAAGTCAATATTTTCTTCCTATTCTCTTTCCATTTCCTGTAAAAAGTTGATTGTATGCAAGTTATTAGTAAGTTGGTAACCCCATACCCTAGGTTACAAGGGTGCTTTATGCTGAACAACAGAACTGGTGACTCCACTGGGGAGCCCAGGTTGCTGTGGGTTTATCCTTTAGGTTCTTGACCAATAATTGCTCTCATTCTGAGTGTGGTTTCTTTATCCTGCCTTTGATTTGCAGTATAGTATGTCGAGAGACCTTTTTATATTTTTTCTTTGAAATTTTTTTGTTGTATACGAGTGTTGTTGTTGTACACAGTCATGTATAGAAAATTTTATACGTGGGTTTCTATATAAGACAGTTGTGTATGGTACGTGAGTTGCTCTATAAGATAGTTGCGTATATCACATGTAGCAGCATAAAAATTTTGGTAGGGTTTTCTTGTCCCTGTCTTGGCTAAATTTTTTTCTGCTTAGGGGTCTTCTGTTTTTGGCATAATTCTATAAGTCCAAAGTCTTGTATGCCATATTTTTTGCTTGTTATTAAGCCTTTGAGTTTTCTTTTTTTGAAACTTTTAGTGACTTGAAGTTGGCCCTCCTACTTGGCTCGTGAGTTCAGTGGTATGTATCTGAGTCAATGGTTAGGGATTTAGATACCTTATTCTCTATTTATCCTTGTGTAGTGTTAGTTATCCACTTGTTCTTTAGTAAATCTAGTGGATTTTGTTCATTAGTTTTCCAATTCAGGGTTTTTACCAAGTTTCCTTCATGTTTGGTTGAGGTTTGGTCATTGTAGGTCCTCTATACTTCACTTTTTCTTTCAATATTTTGTGATAATTCAAACTTACTAAAAAAATTTGCATTTAGATGCATTCTAGTTTTTTGAAGAATTTGATAAAAGCGAAAGAAAAAAATTTCATGCTTTGCATATAGTTGCACTTAGTAGTTTTCTTTTTAGTATTTTCAAATAAAATTTAAAAAATTATAAAAGGTCTTAGCTTTCGACGCTAGACTAGACTTGTGGGATATGAAGTTTAAACTCTCCACAAGTGTTTAAATTCATACATTGTTGGCTAATCGATAAGTAAACCCTTCCCTATGTTAATTGTATCTGGGAATCTCCTCTCAAACGGGAGTTAAGCATGAGGCTGCATGGAGGCTTGGATTGAGGAGATAACCTTTCGATTCCTTGTCAAAGTGTAGACCAAGGTTTCTACGCATCTGGGGATTTTTTCCTAGATAGGGTTTCAGGATTTGCTACCCTGCCCATGCATACAAACCAGGATTACAACTGCCCCCCAATATTGTCAATATAGTTGAGGTATCCTATAGTCTCTCAGACATTTAGGGTTCATACACAGGTACACCAGAAGGCTATTTTTGGTTGACCTTGGATAGGATAGGAAGGTAACCATTATAGAAAGTGTGGGAGGACAGTGGGTGATTCCTTCGCTTGTTCCTAAGAACACCTTCAAGGATGCCAAGTAACTGTCTCTTAGATTTCTTCTGGAAAGAATATCTTATACCTCTTGTAATTGTTGAATACTTTAGGAAATTTTGTAGTGATTTCTCTGTGGTTTGTTGTGTTTAGCCAACCTTAGGGTGTGAAGAGTCAAATTTTCAATCATGGAGGACCAAACTTTTAGAAAGTCAATAAGATTACAAAACCTTCCTCCTCTAACTACAGTTTAGACTCCACCGCCCCCTCAAAGGATGAGACTAGACATAGACGGTTCTTTCGAACCGATAGGAATTAGTGATGTTTTGGGAGAACCAGAACTTAGGACAAACTAGGTTGTCCTAAGTTCTGGAGACTAATGCCTAGTGCAGGAGAAAGTTTTTCTATCTCCACCTCAGCTGCTCTGGATAAAGGGGTACCACCTCCCTTGGTGGGTGTCCCTAGAGCAAACATGCCTACTACTCCTTTAAATCCATCTAGTCAGGTGGTCTGATCACCTCCTTCAATAAATGTGGTAGGCACTTATGGTGGGGTGGTCATTGGGATCCCTATTGTACCTCCTGTTTCAACTTCTTTTGTGCATACTGCCTAGAGTGGTCTAGTGAGATCCTCTTCATTTGTCCAAGGTTTTCCTTGGAATGGGGGGCACATTACCCCATACACTCCATATGTAGGTCCCACACCTGCATATGTAGGGGTACAGTTTTGAAACAATAACCCTTATGGTCAAGGTTTTAAAACATCAGTTTTTCCTCCTTTCATGAGCTCTCCTTTCTCACTTTTTAGTGGAGGGATACCTGCTCCTGTTTTCCAAACTCTAGTTTAATTTAGAGCAACTCAAATGACATACACTGCACCACATATGAAAAATCCACTAGATTATGGGTGGAATCCTTTCAAAAATGGTCAGACTACATCACAACCAGTAGCTGGGGGCAACCCCACCTTTAATTTTGGGAATCAGGGGGCAATTCATTCTACTTCCCAAGCTCATACTTTTCAGGCTTTGGTAAGACACAAACTTCCTTTCCTGGGAACTTTGAGTTTTCTAACTTGGCCAATTTAATGAATGACTCAGTGAAAAATGATGCCACCTGTCCACATGTCTCTACCAAACCACCCTCGGATATTCCAAAATTTGATGGAAAAGTTGGTGAAGACCTAGGGGCTCATATTACCACTTTTCACTTATGGTGCTCTTCCAACTCACTGAATAATGACACCGTTCGGTTGAGATTGTTCTAGAGAACTCTAACTAGTGTCGTAGCAAAGTGGTACATTGAACTACCCTCTGATGTGTTTGATAGTTTTTGGGACTTAGCTAACGTGTTCCTTAACCATTTCCAGCTTCCTGTCTGGTACGATGCTGGCACTGACTTACTGTCCACTTTTTGGTAGTACAAAGCCACTTGCATTTTGGATCACATCCAAGAGTGGCGAAGGAAAAAAAGGCTTATTAAGGCCACTATCCCTCCTAAGTTTTCATTAGAATGGTTCCTTAAATCCTTGTTGCTGTATATATCTAAGGATGTATCCACTTCAGGAATAACTAATGATGAAGAGGCTATCCTCAGGGCCCAGTAGTTAGATTTGATATATTTTTAGTCTTGGATTCTATATGAAATTATCCCTGATGCACCGAGACCAACCCATAGTGTCGAAAAACCTAATCCTATACCCCATGCGATGGTGAGGTTGGTTCAGTGAAATATCCGACTGTGGACTCTTTGGCTAAACAAATCCATGAGTTGTCTGTAAAAAAATATATGGTGGAGGTAGTAAAGGTTTCCCCCTCGCGCTAGAATGAAATTTTTTTTGTGCAATCCTCCCAAAAGGGCAATCAGCATCCTGGTGGGAAAAATAAAAAGGGGAAGAAAGGTGAGGGAAACCAAAACAAGCCAAAATCCACAAATAATGTTGATGGGGTGAAAAAAGAGAAGAAGAAGGTCAAATTTCCATGTAAGTTGTGCCAACCTAACCCATCAACGTCCCCCTATGGACCAAGCTCAGAAGCTGCTTAAAGGAAAACAACTGGCTGTCCTGAAGGATCCTTTTCCCCAAGGACAGAATTTCTACTTGAGATTCAAATGTAGCAGGGGGCACCCCAAATGCTCCTAACCCAAATTATATCAACATGGTTCGATCCCATACTTTACTTTAGAATAGGAACAAGAACTATGAGACTGAGGCTCCAGAGAAGGGTAAGTCTATAGGTGAAACTTCTAACCCTCTCATAATTGAAAAACTGGCCTAAACTATGCCCAAGATACCGAAGGGTGTCTTTAAGAAAACTTTGCACAATCCTAATGCTAGGGCTACAGCAAATTACTTTGTAGTTGAAGATTTATCCCAAACCCCTTGTGCGATGTAGGATTTAGAGGTGTTACAGAGTTGTCCCACCCAGCAAGATGCACTCTTACCAGCCTTAGGTAGTATGGATTCATCGAGCCTCATGGCAAAGTTTAATTTGTCTGACGTCAAATTTCTCCTACCATATTATGTGGCCTTATCGATAGAGGTTATCCATGGTAGAAAAACCATTGGAACGGTAATTTTCGATGAAGGTGCTTCTGCATGTGTCATGTACTTGTCTTGATGGAAGGCTCTTGGATCTCCAGAGATAGTTCCATCGAACACCCTACTTACTACTTTCAACAGACGATCATTTCATCCACGTGCTATCCTACCAGCTTTCGAAATAAAGTTGGCAGTGAATGAAGTGTCGATTGAGGTAGAGGTGAGTGATGCACCATTGGATTATAACTTGCTTCTGGGGAGAAGTTGGACTTATTCCATGTCCGCTATTGCATGGGCTGTTCTTCGAGTAGTAGTGTTTATGCACAAAGAGAAGTTGGTTACTATAAACCAACTCAATTTTACTCGAAAGGGCCGCATGGAAACTAATGATTCCATCGTGACATTGGTTGATCAGGTTAAACCTACTTTAGAGATCTTAGGGTCTGGAATGTATGCATATTTGATGGGAACATTCGATTTTCCAGCTTCGATTAATTAATTAGGTTCTACTAGTGTAGGGAAGTCTATTGCAATGGTTGTCGATAGAATGGACCCTTGGGTTCTTCCTTCTCATCATGAACATGAAGTGCCCTTATCGATAATGGAAGTAGCTTATCAAGCTATCATTCATGCCATTGTTGATTCCATTCCAGTCCCTGTCACAGTCTCATAGGAGCCGGAAGAAGCTTATCTGCCTACTTGGGAAGAGAACTCTTTACATACTGATGACTGATTAGATATGGTTTTTCCATCTGACGAAGCCATTCTGGAAGCTATGTGCGGATGAGATAAGATCTGCGAAGATCTTCACCATCAATCCTATTTTCTTCCAGAGTTCCATATGAGACTAGTAGGTGATTCTGATACACCCATTAATCCATTACCTAGGGAGGGAATATTTGCTGATGGGAATATGGAAAAGAAATTTGTTACTATTCCTATCAACATCTCTGCGAACCCAAAAGTTGTGGAAAATGTACATATCGATGCAAACTGCTCTTCGGAGGATATTGCTATCTATACAGCCTTGTTTAAGGAATTATGCGACGTGTATTTCTGGTCATATGAGGAGATGCTAGGAATATATCCAACAATAGTTGAACATGAAATCCAAACATATCCTAATGCCAAACCCGTTCGACAAAAAATTAGACCTATCAATCCGCATAAAGTGGCAACTGTTAAGGGTGAAGTTGAAAAACTGTTGAAATTTAGTTTCATTTACCCGATAGCTTTGACAAAATGGGTATCCAACCCCATTCCTGTCGACAAAAATCGAGGGATGATACGCGTTTGTACTCACTTTCACAATCTAAACAAATCTTGTCCTAAGGATAATTACCCCACACCATTGATAGATCAAATCATTGATTCTTGTGCAGGGAGTGAAGTCTTTTTGTTTATGGAGGGTTTCTTCGGATATAATCATATTCAAGTTAAACCAGAAGACCAACATAAAACAACTTTCATCTATCCTTGGGGTACATTTGTGTACAATAAAATTCCTTTTGGATTGAAAAATGCAGAGGCTACCTTTCAGTGGGCAATGAATTTTTCCTTTCATGAAATTAAGTCTATTGTCGAACCCTACCTTGATGATTCACCAACACATTCTTGTAAGATGATCTATCACCCAGATCACTTGCCTTTAGTCTTTGAATGATGCAAATACTAAAAAATTCGCTTGAATCCCCACAAGTGTGTTTTCTGTGTCGAGTCAGGTAGACTGCTCAAGTTCATTGTTTCTAACAAAGGTATTTAGGTCGATCCTTTGAAAGTTGAGGGCATAGTAAATTTGCCTCCTCCTTTTTCCATCAGGCAGCTTCAAAGCCTGCAAGAGAAGTCCAACTTACTTCAATGTTTTATCGTAACTTATGCCAAGATCACTAAAGGTTTCGTGCGCCTGTTGAAGTAGGACACCCGGTTTGTATGGGATGAAATCGCACAAATTGCGTTCAAGGCATTAAAAAAATATTTATTATCGGCACCAATACTGGATCCACCAAATTACTCTCATGATTTTATATTGTATCTGGCCGCATTCGAGTCGACCATAGGGTTAGTACTAGTCCAGGAGGATGATAAGCTTCAAGAAAATGTCATCAACTATCTTAGTCGTGCTTTAGCTATCCCTGAACTTAGGTATTCCCACGTCAAAAAGTTGGCGTTAGAAGCTATGTATGCTATTCAGAGGTTTCATCACTACACCTTACTAAGGACTATAATGGTAGTGGTGGATGTTAATCCTTTCCAATATGTTTTGTCCTGACAGATAGTTGGAGGTGTTGATGTATTTGTAACTTCAGAATGTATTCATCTATGTATCTTAGGTATTGTAACCCAATGTTTATTCCGGGATGTATATATAATGTAATTGAGTCATGTTGTCATGCCCTGATGTTTCGATCAGGAGAATAAATAATGTGAACAATTCATGTCAAGTCATAGTGGGTAACCCTACGATTGTCGAAGGGCTAAAGTCCCCGCAGTTTCGGGGCACTAGGGTTATTAGACTCTCCTAGTAGAGATTGGACCTGGTAGGGCTTTAGTCATGTCAGGATTAGTATAAATAGAGAACTGGAGTCTCTATTTAACACATAATTCATCCACACTCTATTGTAGCACATAGATGAGGAAGGAGGAGACACTGGGGTTAGACAAGAAGAAGATTACTGCTGTCAAAAGATCACTTATTGTTTTGGGGATTTTACTGTTTTGGTGCTGATCCAATTCTAAGGTTTTTCAGTTTTGGACACAACACTACTGCTGAAAATTAGGGATTTTCATAGAAGAGGAATTTTTCAGTGATCCCAGGCCTAGATCGATCTCCTCCCCAAAATCAAAGTTAGGGACAAATTTCAAGGCATTTGGGTGGAAAGAACTCCGGAAAAGAAAAACCCTAATTTTCTCCTGAACCAGCTCTGTCGGATTTCAGCTCAAGTTTCAGATCCGACATCTTGAACCTGGTAAGATATAAAATATTTTATATTTCCATTTGAGGTTCTCAAATAAGATGTCTCATCATACCAAGCTTGATGAAAAGCTTGAGGGAGATAATAACTTACGAGCCTAGATGTATATGATCTCCCTAGTCCTGGAAGAGAATGAATTAGACTCCTACATTCATGAGGAGGTTCCAATTCCAGAGGGAGATGGGGAAAAGTCATTACATAAGAAGAATATGGTTATGGAAAAGAGGATCATTGTTGATTCTATCAAGGATCACCTTATCCCACAGGTCTCCTCTCTCAAGACACTTAAAGATATGTTTGATGCCCTAACCAAATTGTTTGAAGGGAAGAACATAAACTGGAAGATGAATCTGAGGAATCAACTAAAGAATGTGAATATTCAAAATGTAGAGACCATCCGGTCTTACTTCACAAGGTTTTCTCAAATCAAGGAACAATTAGAAGCCATAGATGAAGAAGTGGAGAATGCAGAGATTGTGATGACTAATTTGAATGGCCTTCCTAGGTCATGGGATTCTTTCATCCAAGGAATCTGTGCTAGAAAGAAGTTAGTCAAATTCAGCAGACTTTTGGAAGACTGTTCCCAATAAGAATCTCGAATAGCAGCTCGAGAAGAGAAGATGGGAATTGAAGACCAATATCTCACAGTTCACTCTAAGAGAGGAAAAAGAAAACTCATCACTTAAAAGGTAAGAATTCTCATCATAGAAATAACAATAGAAAGGACCCATCTAGATTAAGATGTTATACATGTGATGAGATAGGAGACTTTGCCAAATACTGTCCTAAGAACAAAAACCACTCTCATAAGAAGAAGGGGAACAAAAGAAGACATCATGCTCATGCTACAGAGGATGATGACTCATCCAAGAAGAGATCTATATATGAAAGTGAAGATTCTTCAAGTGAGGATGAATATGTCTTGATCTCTGATCTCACAGGTAACATTACTCATGGTAGTGATGATTGGCTTATAGATAGTGGGGCTTCCAAACATATGACTGGATTCAAGGAATCCTTTCTAAAAATGTTAGAACATGAATCACCTCACAAGGTAAAGCTGGTAGATGACCACCAATATCCAATAAAAGGTAGTGGGGAATATTCATATAAACTAGACTTTGGTAAGTCTCTAACAATGAAAGAAGTATTGTTTGTGCCAGGACTCAAGAAGAACCTTCTCTCCATATCAGCATTGGATGCAAAAGGAATGAGGGTTGCATTCATAGATGGTCAAGTCATCATGTGGCCAAGAGGTAAGAGTATCAATGATGCAATGGTGATTGGAGAACAAGAAGGAGGATTTTACAAATTGAAGGGCCATCCATAACAAGCCTTGGTACATGACATAGTAGAGCCAAATGAGCTTTGGCATAGAAGGCTTGCACATGTGCATTACAGAGCACTACCTATTGCAAGAAAATCTATTGAAGGTATTCCAAAATTCCAAACAAAACATGATGGGATGTGCAAAGGATGTGCAAAAGGAAATAATACAAATAAGACATTTCCTAGCATCGAAAGCAAAGCCAAAGGCATACTAGAAATCATCCACTCCAATGTATGCAGTCCGATGTCATCAAACTCACTAAGCAGGTATGCATACTATGTTTCTTTTATTGATGATTTTTCTAGGAAGACATGGGTTTACTTCATGAAGAACAAAGACGAAGTATTTAGTAAGTTCAAGGAATTCAAAGGCTTGATAGAAAACCATGCCAAAAAGAAGGTCAAGGCCTTTCGATCAGATAATTGCAGAGAATTCACTTCGAATGAATTCAAAGAGCTATGCAAAGAATCTGGGATTAAGAGGGAGTTGTCCACTCCTTTGGGCTACAAAAAGGGATTGCGGAACAAAAGAATAGAACCGTCATGGAAGCTACAAAATCCATACTTCATGATCAAGATATTCCTATGCATCTTTGGGCAGAGGCTACCAAAACAATGGTGTATGTACAGAACTGTACTCCACATAGAGTACTCTAGAACAAGACTCTTGAAGAAGTATTCTATGGAAATAAACCAGAAGTCAGACATCTCAGAATATTTGGCTGTCCTGTATACATACACATTCCAAAAGAGAAGAGAAGAAAATTAGATCCTTCAGGAAAGAAGGGCATATTTGTGGGATACTCTGAAATCTCGAAGGATTGCAGAATCTATTTCCTAGCATACAAGAAGATTGACATCAGCAGGGATGTGATATTTGATGAAGACACATCTTACAACAAATCCAGAAAGAAACCTACTGAAGAACCTGAAGAAGCAGAAGCAGAAGCACCCAGAATTCATGATACAATCATGAATGAAGAAGCTCAAGAATAAGATAGAGTATTTGAAGAACCATAAAGACCTATAGATCCACCTCTGGAGAAGAATCCTCATAAGAGGAAACCTTCTTGGGTACGTGAACTTATCCAAGGTGTGGAAAGATATGGGGATTTAGAAGAGAATCACAGAGAAAGAAAGAGGACCAAATCTTGCTCAAGGTATGTAGCCTTACTGTGTCATTTCATTGATAAAGAACCTTCCAGTTATGGAGAAGCGGTAGAACGGAAATAATGGAAGGATTCTATGATCGAAGAATATCAATCGATCATAAAGAATGATGTTTGGGATGTTGTCCCAAGACTAAACAAGAATTCAGTTGTAACTTCAAAATGGATCTACAAGATCAAGCATGCTACAGACGGTAGCATTGAAAAGTATAAGGAAAGATTTCTAGCTTGGGGCTTGTCTCAGAAGGAAGGAATAGACTATGAAGAAACCTTTGCACCTGTATCTAGATACACTTCCATCATATTAGTACTTTCTTTGGCCGTAGCGATGAAATGGAAGATACACCAAATGGATGTCAAGACTACTTTCTTGAATGGTGTAGTGGAAGAAGAAGTCTATGTAGAACAGCCACTCAGTTTTGAGACACATGACAAGGAGTCTCATGTGTACAGATTGAAGAAAGCCCTGTACGGTTTGAAATAGGCACCCAGGACCTGGTACGATAGAATTGAAAGCTTTCTATCCAGTTTGGGATTTACCAAGAGTAAAGCAGATTCCAACCTTTACTACAAGGTTGAGGATGGAAACCTAGTGATGCTTCTACTATATGTAGATGATCTATTTGTGACAGGTACAGATGGGTTGATTGCTAATACGAAGAGAAATCTTTCTACTGAGTTTGAAATGAAGGACTTGGGGATGATGCATTACTTTCTAGGTATGGAGGTGTGGAAGAGTATGGATGGAATCTTCCTTGGACAAGGGAAGTATCCAGTAGAGATCCTGAAGAGGTTTGGGATGATGGACTGCAAGGCTATGGCCACACCTATGGCATCAAGCCTGAAGCTATTGAGTGATGCTTCATCAGAGATAGTTGATGCTATAATGTATCGTTAGATGATTGGGTCATTGATGTACTTGATGAACATGAGACGAGACATTTTCTTTGCTGTGAACACCTTTAGCCAGTTCTTGATAGATCCAAGAAGTGTTCACTTGATTGGTGCAAAGTATATTATGAGATACCTGAAGGGTATAGTCGATTAAGGGCTCAAGTATGATGCAAATCGAAATATTAACCTAGAGGGTTATGTTGATTTAGATTGGGCAGGCAATGCCATTGATAGGAAGAGCACTTTAGGATGTTGCTTCAGTATGGGATCAAGTGTGATCTCTTGGTTTAGCAGGAAGCAATCCTGTGTGGCACTGAGTACCACTGAAGTAGAGTATGTCACAGCTTGTTCAACTAGTTGTGAGGTAGTATGGCTGTGAAAGCTACTGTCTGACATATTTGATCTCCAGTTGGATGCTACTTGTATACATTGTGAGAACCAGAGTTGCATGAAGTTGTCAGAGAATCCAATGTTCCATGACAAGTCGAAGCATATCGAGATCAAGTACAACTATATCAGTGATATGGTACAGAGGGGAGCAGTGAAGCTCCAGTATGTTGCGACAGAGGAACATATAGCTGATGTATTGACAAATCCATTGGCTAGGGTGAAGTTCCAGTAATTAATGGAGAAGCTTGGTGTTCTCTAGATCGAGATTTCCTCCAAAGGAAAGTGATGACTCCCATAGCCATTCTGACATGGTGAGAGGATTTGTTCCTTCCATGGTTAGATGTAAGGACTGAGCCATTCTGTCATGGTGAGAGGATTGGTTCCTTCCATGTCAGATATGAGTGTTGAGATCAGTATCCATTCTGATGAGTAGGTCGGATGTAAGGGTTGAGTCATTCTATCATGGTGAGAGGATTACTTCCTTCCATGTCAAATATGAGTGCTGGCCATTCTATTGAGTAGGAAAAATGTAAGGGAAATTGCCATTCTTTGAATGGAGCTGCCTGGTGAGGTACCAGGAACACTCAGTCTAGGACTGAGTATCCATTCTGATGTGATAGAGGGATGTGTTCCCACTTACTTAGATGTAAGGGCTAAATCATTCTGTTATTGCTAAAGGATTAAGTTCCTTCCATGTCAGATGTGAGTGTTGGCCATTCCGACGAGCAGGTCAAATGTAAGGGTAATTTCCATTCTCTAGGAGAATGGAGGCACCTCGTCAGTTACCAGGTACCTCAGTCGAGGAGGACTGGGGGCCATTCTGATATGAATTTAGGATTGGTTCCTCCAATATCAAATGTGAGTGCAAGCCCTTACATCACTGTGAGCAGGATGTGTTCCCACCTGGATGGATGTAAGTGCAGAAATCTTTTATCATTGTGAGTAGGATGTGTTCCATCCTGGATGAGAGTCTTTCATCATTGTGAGTAGGATGTGTTCCAGCCTGGATGAAAGTGGGAAAATATTCCATCATTGTGAGTAGGATGTTTTCCATCCTAGATGGAAGTACAGAACTCTTCCATCATTGTGAGTAGGATGTGTTCTAGCCTGGATGGATCTGACTACTATGCCTTTCTGACAGGTAGGTCAGATGTAAGTGCTGAAGCCTTTTCATAGATGTTAGTGATGTGATTTCCTATCATGCTGGTGAATGTGAGTGTTGGGCCTTTCTGATGTGATTATAGGATTGGTTCCTATATGATCAGATGTGAGTGCTGGGCATGCCTTTCTAACGAGTAAGTCAGATGTAAGTGCTGGGCGAGGACCTACATGATGGCTAGGCCTACATTCAGCATGAAAAATGTATGGCTTTGTAGAAATTCCTATGACGAGAAGAATAATGAGATAGCACTGGTGATGATCCAGATTGAGTCATGATCTAGATTGAGTGATGATCAAGATCCAATGATGATCCAGATCGAGTGATGATCGAGATCCAGTGATGATAGCCAGTGATGATCCAAATCAAGTGATGATTGATATCGAGTGATGATATCCAGTGATGATCGAGATCCAGTGATGATAGCTAATGATGATCTAGATCGAGTGATGATCAAGATCTAGTGATGATAGCCAGTGATGATCCAGATTGAGTGATGATCCAGATCCAGTGATGATGTCCCATGATGATCTAGATTCAAATAATGAAGATGACTTGAAGACTCTGAAGACTTGAATTATAGATGACGAGATGATCCAGTCGATACAGAGAAGAAGACCAGTGCTGAAAATTGTGTCGAAAGAATACCTTCCAAGTTAAGAGGGAGTGTTGATGTATTTGTAACTTCGGAATGTATTCATCGATGATAGCCAGTGATGATCTAGATCCAGTGATGATGTCCCATGATGATCCAGATTCAAAGAATGAATATGACTTGAAGACTCAGAAGACCTGAATTGCAGATGATGAGATGATCCAGTCGATACAGAGAAGAAGACCCGTGCTGAAAATTGTGTCGAAAGAATACCTTCCTAGTTAAGAGGGAGTGTTGATGTATTTGTAACTTCGGAATGTATTCATCTATGTATATTATGTATTGTAACCTAATGTTTATTCTGAGATGTATCTATAATGTAATTGAGTCATGTTTTCATGCCTCGATGTTCCAATCAGGAGAATTAATAATGTAAACAAGTCATGTCAAGTCATAGTGGGTAACCCTCTAATTGTCTAAGGGTTCAAGTCCTCGCATTTCTGGGGCACTAGGGTTATTAGACTCTCCTAGTAGAGGTTGGCCCTCATAGGGTTTTAGTCATGTCTAGATTAGGATAAATAGAGAACTGGAGTCTCTATTTAACACACAAGTCATCCACACTCAAGTGTAGTGCATAGTTGACAAAGGAGAAGACACTAGGGCTAGACAAGAAGAATATTACTACTGTCGGGAGATCACTTACTATTTTGGGGCTTTTACTATTTTGGTGCTGATTCTATCTCTGAGGAAGTTGCAGGGTTTTCTCCTTTATGGTTTCCCCGAGAAAAAACACTGTGGTCATTGTCTCTTGTATTTGATTGCTGTACTTGTTATTCTCTCAGTTAAAGATCCTAATAATGCTAGCTTAATGTTGAAAAACTAACATGGTATCAAAGCTAACTTGAGAAGAAGACACTGTACAGCTATGGGAACTAGGGCTTCCTAGTTTGTGGATCTTCCTCCACACATTTTCAGCAAAAGCAAGGTGGAATAACTCTCCTCCTTAGGGCGCATCTTTCTATCGAAGTAGAATCCAATTCTGAGGTTTTTCAGTTTTGGACCCAACACTACTATCGAAAATTAGGGATTTTCACAGAAGAGGAATTTTTAAGTGATCCCAAGCTTGGATTGATCTCCTCCCCAAAGTTGAAGTTAGGGACAAATTTCAAGGCATTTGGGTGGACAGAAATTTAGAAAATCAAAACCCTAATTTTCTCCTGAACCAGCTCTACAGGATTTCAGCTCAAGTTTCAGATTCGACATCTTGAACCTGGTAAGATCTAAAATATTTTATATTTCCATTTAAGGTTCTCAGATAATATGTCTCATCATACCAAGCTTGATGAAAATATTGAGGTAGTTGATAACTTTCGAGCCTGGAAGTATAGGATCTCTGTGGTCCTGGAAGAGAATGAATTAAACTCCTACATTCATGATGAGGTTCTAGTTCCAGAGGGAGATGAGGCAAAGGCATTACATAAGAAGAATATGGTTATGCCAAAGAGTATCATTGCTGATTCTATCAAGGATCACCTTATCCCACATGTGTCCTCTCTCAAGACACCTAAATCTATATCTGGTGCCCTAACCAAATTGTTTGAAGGGAAGAACATAAACCGGAAGATGACTCTGTGGAATCAACTGAAGAATGTGAAGATTCAAAATGTAGAGACCATATAGTTTTACTTCACAAGGGTTTCTCATATCAAGGAACAATTAGAAGTTGTAGATGAATAAGTGGAGAATGCAGAGATTGTGATGACTACTTTGAATGGTCTTCCTAGGTCATGGGATTCTTTCATCCAAGGAATCTATGCTAGAAAAAAGTTAGTCAAATTCAGTAGAATTTGGAAAGAATGTTCTCAAGAAGAATCTCAGATAGCAGCTCGAGAAGAGAAGATGGGAATTGAAGATCAAGCTCTCATAGTTCACTCCAAGAGAGGCAGAAGAAAAACTCATCACTTAAGAGGTAAGAATTCTCATCATAGAGATAACAATAGAAAGGACCCATCTAGATTAAGATTTTATACATGTGATGAGATAGGACACTTTACAAAAGACTATCCTAAGAACAAGAACCACTCTAATAAGAAGAAGGGGAACAAAAGAAGACATGATGCTCATGCTGTAGAGGATGATGAATCATGCAAGAAGAGATCCAGATATGAAAGTGAAGATTGTTTAAGCAAGGATGAATATGTTCTAATCTCCACTCTCATAGGTAACATTACTTATGGTAGTGATGATTGGCTTATAGGCAACGGGGCTTTCAAACATATGACCGAATTCAAGGAATCCTTTGTAATATTGTCAGAACATGAATCACCTCACAAGGTGAAGCTAGGAGATGACTACCAATATCCAATAAAAGGTAGTGGGCAATCTTCATATAAACTAGAATCTGGTAAGTATCTAACAATGAAAGAAGTATTGTTTGTGCCAGGACTCAAGAAGAACTTTATCTCCATATCAGCATTGGACGAAAAATGAATGAGGGTTGCATTCATAGATGGTCAAGTCATCATGTGGCCAAGAGGTGAGAGTATCAATGATGCAGTGGTGATTAGAGAACAACAAGGAGGATTGTACAAATTGAAGGGCCATCCATAACAAGCCTTGGTCAATGATATAGTAGAGCCAAATGAGCTTTGGCATAGAAGGCTTGCACATGTGCATTACAGAGCACTACCTATTGTAAGCAAATTTGTTGGAGGTCTTCCAGAATTCCAAACAAAACATGATGGTATCTGCAAAGGATGTACAAAAGGAAAGAATACAAAGAAGACATTTCCTAGCATCAAAAGAAAAGCGAAAGGAATACTAGAAATCATCCACTCCGATGTATGTGGTCCGATGTCATCAAAATCACTAAGATGGTATGCATACTATGTTTCTTTTATTGATGATTTTTCTAGGAAGAAATGGGTTTACTTCATGAAGAACAAAGACGAAGTATTCAGTAAGTTCAAGGAAGTCAAAGCCTTCATCGAAATCCATACTGAAAAGAAGATCAATACCTTTCGATTAGATAAAGGCAGAAAATTCACTTTGAATGAATTCAAAGAGCTAGGCAAAGAATCTAGGATTAAGAGGGAGTTGTCCACTCCTTATAATCCAAAATAGAATGGGATTGCGGAACGGAAGAACAGAACCATCATGGAAGCTACAAAATCCATGATTCATGATCAAGATCTTCCTATGCATCTTTGGGCGGAAGCTACCAGAACAACGGTGTATATATAGAACCGTACTCCACATAGAGTACTCAAGAACGAGACTCCTGAAGAAGTCTTCTCTGGTAAGAAACCAGAAGTCAGCCATCTTAAGATATTCAGCTATCATGTATACATACACATTCCAAAAGAGAAGAGAACAAAATTAGTTTCTTCAGTAAAGAAGGGCATATTTGTGGGATACTCTGAAAGCTCGAAGGATTACAGAATCTATTTCCCAGGATACAGAAATATTGACATCAGTAGGGATATGATATTTGATGAAGACACAACTTACAACAAATCCAGAAAGAAACCTACTGAAGAACTTGAAGAAGCAGAAGTAGAAGCACCAATAATTCATGATACAATCATGAATGAAGAAGCTCAAGTAGAAGATTGATAATTTGAAGAACCACAAAGACCTGTAGATCCACCTCTAGAGAATAATTCTCATAAGAGGAAACCTACTTGGGCACGTGAACTTATTCAAGGTGCGGAAAGATATGGGGATTCAAAAGAGAATCATGGAGAAATAAAGAGGACCAGATCTTGCTCTAAGTATGTAGCCTTAGTATGTGATTTCATTGATAAAGAACCTTCCAGTTATGGACAAGCAGTAGAATGGAAAGAATGGAAGGATGCTATGATCAAAGAATAGCAATAAATCATAAAGAATGATGTTTGGGATGCTGTCCCAAGACCCAATGGGAAGTCAGTTGTAACTTCCAAATGGATCTACAATATCAAGCATGTTGTAGACGATAGCATTGAAAAGTATAAGGAAATATTTGTAGCTCAGGGTTTCTCTCAGAAAGAAGGAATAGACTATGAAGAAACCTTTGCACCTATAGCTAGATACACTTCCATCAGATTAGTACTTGCTCTGGTTGCAGTGATGAAATGGAAGATACACCAGATGGATGTCAAGACTACTTTCTTGAATGGTGTAGTGGAATAAGAAGTGTATGTAGAACAACCACTCGGTTTTGAGACACATAATAGGGAGACTCATGTGTGCAGATTGAAGAAAGCCTTGTACGGTTTGAAATAGGCTCCAAAGACCTGGTACGACAGAATTGACAACTTTCTATCTAGTTTGGGCTTTACCAAGAGTAAAGCAGATTCCAACCTTTACTACAAGGTTGAGGATGGAAACCTAGTGATGCTTCTACTATATGTAGATGATCTATTTATGACAGGTATAGATGGGTCGATTGCTGATAAGAAGAGAAATCTTGCTACTGATTTTGATGAAGGACTTGGGGATGATGCATTACTTTCTAGGTATGGAGGTGTGGCAGAGTACAGATGGAATCTTCCTTGGATAAGGGAAGTATGCAGTAGAGATCCTGAAGAGGTTTGGGATGATGGAATGCAAGGCTATGGCCACACCTATGGCATCGAACCTGAATCTATTGAGTGATGCTTCATCAGAGATGGTTGATGTTACAATGTATCGTCAGATGATTGGGTCATTGACGTACCTGACAAACATGAGTCCAGACATTTTCTTTGCTGTGAACACCTTGAGCCATATCTTGAAAAATCAGAGAAGTGTTCACTTGATTGTTGCAAAGAATATTATGAGGTACCTAAAGGGTACATTCGATTATGCGCTCAAGTATGATGCAAATCAAAAGATTATCCTAGAGGGTTATGTTGATTCAGATTGGGCGGGAAATGCCATTGATAGGAAGAGCACTTCAAGATGTTGCTTCAGTATGGGATCAGGTGTGATCTTTTTTTTTAACAGGAAGTAATCATGTGTGGCACTGAGTACATCTGAAGTAGAGTATGCCATAGCTTGTTTAGCTAGTTGTGAGGCAATATGGCTACAAAAGCTACTATCTGATATATTTGATCTCCAATTGGATGCTACTTGTATACATTGTGACAACCAGAGTTGCATGAATTTGTCAGAGAATATAGTGTTCCATGACAATTCGAAGCATATCGAGATCAAGTACCACTATATCAGGGATATGGTGTAAATGGAAGCAGTGAAGCTCTAGTATGTTGCGACAGAGGAACCGATAGCTGATGTATTGACAAAGCCATTCGATAGAATGAAGTTCGAGTACTTCAGGGAGAAGCTTGGTGTTCTCCAGATTGATATTTCCTCCAAGGGAAAGTGATGAGTCCCATAGCCATTCTGACATGGTGAGAGGATTGGTTCCTTCCATGGTCAGATGTAAGGGCTGATCCATTCTGTCATGGTGAGAGGATTGGTTCCTTCCATGTCAGATATGAGTACTGAGATTAGTAGCTATTCTGAAGAGTAGGTCAAATGTAAGGGCTGAGCCATTCTGTCATGGTGAGAGGATTGCTTCCTTCCATGTCAGATATGAGTGTTGGCCATTCTGTCGAGTACGAAAGATGTAAGGGCAATTACCATTCTTTGAATGGAGCTACCTGGTGAGGTACCAGGAACACTTAGTCTAGTACTGAGTAGGCATTCTGACATGATAGAGGGATGTGTTCCCACTTGATCATATATAAGGGATGAACCATTTTGTCATGGCTAAAGGATTAAGTTCCTTCCATGTCATATGTGAGTGTTGGCCATTTCGATGAGCAGGTCGGATGTAAGGGCAACTACCATTCTCTAGGAGAATGGAAGCACCTGGTCAATTACCAGGTAACTCGGTCGAGGAGGAATGGGAGCCATTCTGATATGACTGTAGGATTGGTTCCTATAAGATCAGATGTGAGTGGAAGCCCTTCCATCACTGTGAGCAGGATGTGTTCCCGCCTGGCTGAATGTAAGTGCAGAAATCCTTCATCATTGTGAGCAGGATGTGTTCTAGCCTAGATGAAAGTGAAAATTCTTCCATCATTGTCAGTAGGTTGTGTTCCAGCCTGGATGGAAGTACATAAATCTTCCATCATTGTGGGTAGGATGTGTTCCATTTTAGATGGATGTGATTACTGTTCCTTTCTGATGAGTAGGTCAGATGTAAGTGCTAAAGCCTTTCCACAGATGTTAGTGATGTGATTTCTTATCATGCTGGTGAATGTGAGTGCTGGGCCTTTCTAATGTGATTATAGGATTGGTTCCTATATGATCATATGTGAGTGTTGGGCATGCATTTATGACGAGTAGGTCAGATGTAAGTGTTGGGAAAAGATGTACATGATGGCTAGGCCTACAACCAACATGAAAAAGGGATGGCTCTATAGAACTTCCTATGATGAGAAGAATCATGAGATAGCACTAATGATGATCCAGGTCAAGTGATTATTAAGATACAGTGATGATAGCCAGTGATGATGTAGATTGAATGATGATTGAGATCTAGTGATGATAGCTAGTGATGATCTAAATCAAGTGATGATTGAGATCCAGTGATGATAGCTAGTGATGATCCAGATCAAGTGATGATCAAGATCCAATGATGATAGCCAATGATGATCCAAATCGATTAATGATCAAGATCCAGTGATGATAGCCAGTGATGATCTAGATCCAATGATGATCAAGATCCAGTGATGATCCAGATCGAGTGATGATCCAGATCCAGTGATGATATCCCATGATGATCCAGATCAAGAGATGATCCAGATTCAAAGAATGAAGATGAATTAAATATGAATATGACTTGAAGACTCATAAGACTTGAGATGGAGATGACAAGATGATCAAGTTGATACAGAGAAGAAGACCAGTGCTGAAAATTGTGTTGAAATAATACCTTCCTAGTTAAGAGGGAGTGTTGATGTATTGGTAACTTTGGAATGTATTCATCTATGTATCTTATGTATTGTAACCTAATGTTTATTCTGGGATGTATCTATAATGTAATTGAGTCATGTTGTCATGCCCCGATGTTTCGATCTAGAGAATCAATAACGTAAATAAGTCATGTCAAGTCATAGTGGGTAACCCTTCGATTGTTTAAGGGTTAAAGTCCCCGCAATTTTAGGGCACTAGGGTTATAAGACTCTCCTAGTAGAGGTCGGAACTAGTAGGGTTTTAGTCATGTCGAGATTAGTATAAATAGAGAACTGAAGTCTCTATTTAACACACAAGTCATCCACACTCAAGTGTAGTGCATAGTTGAGGAAGGAGAAGACACTGGGCTAGACAAGAAAAAGATTACTGCTGTCAGGAGATCACTTACTATTTTGGGTCTTTTACTGTTTTGGTGCTGATTCTATCTCTGAGGAAGTTACGGGGTTTTCTCCTTTCTGGTTTCCTTGAGGAAAAACAATGTTTTCATTGTCTGTTGTCTTTGATTGCTGTATTTTTTATTCTCTCAGTTAAAGATCCTAATAATGCTAGCTTAATGTTGAAAAAATAACAGGAGGAAAATTCAACAAATGGATAGTCATTCTCTAGGAGTTTGATTTAGATTTCCAATCCTCCAAATCCAAAAAATACTTAGTTTTGGCGGAGCTCATTGCAGAATTTTCGATTGAGGAAGATGTAGCCATTGAACAAGAGTCATTCCGAGATGAGCACATCTTTTTTATTTCCATTTATAGCCCTTGGTACAGAGATATACTTGTCTATCTCCAGACTCTGAAGTTCCTTGCAACCTTTTCACGGGAAGAACAACGCAAACTACGCTTACATGCAAAAAAATACCTCATTATTGGAGATACTTTATATCGTAGAGGGGTAGATTCTATTTTGTGTCGATGTCTTACCCACGAAGAGGGAAATATTGTCCTAAATGATGCCCATAGCGGAGCGTGTGGGGGTCATTTATCTGGGTCAACAACGTCCCAGAATATCTTATGTGCCGGTTATTTCTGGCCCACGATCTTTAAATATTGTGTGGAAGTCGTGAAGCATTGTCATCCTTGTCAGCTTTACACCAGAAAGATGTGGTGGCATCCTGTTCCATTATTTCCCATCATCTTAGTGGTCCCCTCCACTAAGTGGCGGATAGATTACATGACATGCAAACCAGTTTCGGCTGGGGGGCACAAATACATCTTTGTCATTGTAGATTACTTCACGAAGTGGGAAGAGGCAATGACCACCTATAAATATGACAAGGAAAGTGTATATTTTTTCATTTTGAACCAAATTATCACACGTTTTGGTATTCCTAAAGAGATTGTCACTAACCATGCCAGTCACTTCCAAAACATCATGATGACTAAATTAACCACTATGCTATGGTTTAAACAAGAACATTCATCTTCTTTCTACCTGCAAGAGGATGGTCAAGTCGAGGCAGTAAATAAGACCTTGAAGACTATTCTCAACCTCACTATTAATACAGCCTGGTCAAATTGGCACATAATGCTATATCCTACACTTTGGACTTATCGAACCAATGTGAAAACTACCACAGAGTTTTCTCATTTCCAACTCATTCGCGGAGTGGAAGTAGTATCCCCGATTGAATGTGAAATCCCATCTTTAAAGATTTCTATTCATGTGTTACCTGATACAACTGAGCTGGAAGAATGTTTGTTACACTTAGAACATCTAGATGAACAGCATAGGGATGTGCTGATAACAAACAAGGCTCATAAAAATAGGGTAAAAAATCAATATGATAAATCGGTCAAACCTAGGATTTTTTCTGAAGGGGAGCTTGTCTTGCTTTGGGATCAAGACAAATAACCCCTGGGGGCGGGGAAATTCAGGTCTATGTGGTTAGGACCTTATGTCGTGTCAAAAATTTTGAAGAAAGGTGCATATGAATTAACTGATTTCGAGGGAAATAAGCTACCTGAGCCTAGAAATGGGCTCTACCTCAAAACATACTATGCTTAGGCTTAGAACTTTTTTGTATTTTTATTGTATGTAACTTTATGTACAATAGTTTGTCGGTTTGTGTTCTTATATCATCTGTTAGTTGTTACAGATTTATTTCAAGTGGTTCGTATGTTTTCTAGATGGCGCTAGTTGCCACACTCGCAACTTGGATTCAACCGCATGGGTTATTTACTCACCCTTAGGATAGCTAGTTGCCTCTGGAGGCACTTTCCTAGGTCCTACTACCAATAATGGGGCTGAGTACAGGGTTTTCATTGATATTTTATGGGATGCCATGTCATGAGGAATCACCCAGCTAGAAGTTAGGATTGAATCTCAACTAGTAGTTTCCCAGCTCAATCGAGCTTATCAGGTGCGAAACCCTATTCTACTACATCAGTTTATGTAAGTTAGATTATTGGAAAGAAAATTTGATTTTATTACATTTAATCATATCCTAAGAGATCAAAATTCATTAACTGATGCATATGCAAATTATATCTTGGATTGGCATTTAACACATATTTCATAAAATTTACAACAGACACATTGAAAAACACATGTAAATAAACCGACAATATATATATGTGTGTGTGTGTGTGTGTGTGTGTGTGTGAATATCTATCCATATAGATAGGTTGAGTTTTTTATTCTCAAGATCTAGTAATAACTGTATAATATACAAAAAATATACAAAATTTGGATCGTAATCCATAAAATGCTCCTAGGTCTAAGCTTGACCACCTTGGTCATCCTGGTCATCCTACTCTCGAGATTCTTCAGCTTCTTCTATTGCATTAGCCTCAACAGCCTCTATGTAAACAAGCACTGCTCTGGTTACCCTTCTCATAAGTTGTATATAAATAGGTGGGATACCAACCACTAACTCCTGCATAATGGCAAGGATATGCTCACTACGCAAAGTAGGTAATCTTTGAGTAAGCTTATCCAGCTTCCCCTCAAGAACCCTAATAAGACCGTGATCGTCTTCTGCCATTAGTTGCACATACATGTATACTAGTCCAATATCTGCATTTTTAAACATTTAAAGGATTAATACTCTTATACATATGTATATATCTTTATGACTAAAATTCATAAAAATTTAAAAACTTAAAAAACCAAAATACCTGATGCTCCCCATGCTCCTCTAGGAGGGAGGACAAGGTCATTATCACCCCAGAAATCCAACCCAACATATGGAAACTGCTCCAGTGCTGGTAGCTATTGCTCCCACCATAACTAGAAGTCATCATCGTACACACTCTGAACCAATCCATCGCCGCCCTGGCGGCAGAAGATTTCTCCCCACTTACTCAGCCTAGGCTGACATGGAGAGGAAACTGGCAGAGGTACTATGGGACTGAGACTGGGCACTGTCTCAGAGAAAAGCGCCACCAATATGCTAGAATAACCAAATTTTTTCCATCGACCTCTCTTGCAGTCAGAGAGTTTCTTCTTCATTATCGTGATTACTCCCAAACACTAGTCATATAAATATCCCTGTAGACATTCCACCACAATTCTCATTTGGTTTCGAGTTGCAAGATGAAGTGATGATGATCCTGTAACCCTCACTATTGTGCTTACCAACACTTGTAATGGAAAGCTGTGAATATGAACAATAGGGATGCAAGTACCCCTTTTCTGAGTATCAGATGCACAGTAAGTGTCTATATATTTCAGAACACTTAGAAGGTCACCGCCCCTACCGGTAACTTCCAAGTTGATAGGAGCTCCCCATCGTGAAAAACTGGATATGAAATAGATTTATTCTAGTGTAATCTATAGAATCTCACCTTGCAAGTCAAATGCACCTAGATCATGATCCCAATAGTTTATCAAAAATTCTAGTAAGCAGACATTGGATCTCTTAGGTGAGGTACAAAATAATTTAAGCAAGCCACTTTGCTGCAATGCATGCACCGTGGGGGCACTTTGAAGAGAATATTGGTCCATGTATTCATACTCCCTCTCCCTCCACTCCAACACCATGTTTCATCCTGTTAACAATGCCATTTTCAAACATTAAATTCATGTAAAAAATTTTGATTTTGGCCCTAGATAGTCTTTTCCTATGTCGTGGAGTATACACGACTGTAATTTGGACATGTCACATATCATATGTGAGTTTATTTCAATAAATCCACATATAAAATGTGTATATGTGACTGTCTACGTTGCATACTTGCATATACAGCGTGACTCTCTTTAAATTGGTTGAAAAAATCAATTTTTTTCATAAAATAAAAAATTTGCTTGGATGAAATGAAAGAGCATGGAGAATAGATTTACCTGGCACTTGCAGTTTTGAAATTTGTCCAACAGTTTGACCACAGGGATAAATTGAAAGCAGAGGTAAAACTTCTCTATATTGGGTAAAAATGCCAAATGGTGAATTTGATTTCTATTTTTCCACTATTTATAGAAATTATTTCAAAAAGTAGGTTTTTTAACCTATAATTTGTAATTTTTATTAAAATCAAACTAATGCCATGTCATGTTTACCTAATGAAGCAATTAGAAGGTTATTCAAAGTTGTTTTTCACTCATATAAGGTAGGATTTTGATCATTCATATGCATTTTTTCATTTATACTTAATCTGCTTTACCCCTAGGATTACTACTTTAACCACAGACTATGGTATTCTAACCATTAGTACCTTATCTATATCATTGTTCTTCCATGGTTAAGGCTTTCCTAACATGAGTATCCTATCCTAGAACACATTCATTGTCTTTTGGTACTCATTCCGCATTTGTCGTAGGTTCCAGGGAGTCTTCTTAGCTATTTTCACACCAAATTGAGCCTCATTTTGGTCTCTTTTTACAAGCTATCCCCTTTATAAGGCTCCCCACCCTTAAGGAGTTTCTTTAGGCCCAGGTCTAACTCCTCAAAATAGACTTGAATATTGAGTAAACTTGTTCATTTAGGCTCGTTAAGAATATGTGAATGGGAATCCACATTGGTGGTAGGTTATCTCTTTCTCGGATCACGTGGAATAATACAAGAAAGGATCACTCTCTTTTCTACGGAATTGACAAGAGTATTTTCAGACATAGGTTTATCACTTTCCCAGACATGAGGGACTAAACTTACGGAAAAGGACCACCTGGTATGAGCTTAGTTTTGTCTTTTTCATGGTCTGGACCTAAAACATGAAAAATATTCCGAGTGTATTTTATGTCTTTGTCAAGCTCTTTAAACAAGAAGAACAAAACATCGAGTTTACTATTGTAAGCCCCATTTTTCATACTCAAATTGATCTTTCTGAGTGATCTTTATTTCCTTCACAGTCGTAAAACTCAAGCTATAAGCTGCTATTGAAGGAGCGTTGGGTAGGTGGTAAGTTAACCTTTTTCGGACCTCCCTAACTAAGTACAAAAAAGGTTCACCTTTTCATCTTCGGAAGTTAAGAGAGTTCTTCTCAGATATGTTTTATACTTTTTTAGTTTTAGGAGACTAAGTTGGACAAAAACAGAACCCCCTGGAGTCTTCTTTAGCATTTTTAGACTCTCTAAAGATGAAAACACCAAGATAGCATGTACTAGTTCGGGCTCATAAAATCCATGATTAAGTGACATTATCAAGCATTATTCCTTCTTCTCTTCAATATTGTCAAAAATGAAGAAAGAGATGAGTTGACTTTCCTGACTTGAGTTCCTTACTCCTCCACTTGTAATTTATGCATGGGGACTCTAATCATGTCTCCTACATGACAGATAAGTCTAGTTGTTCTATCTGCAAAGTTGAAAGCTTCATTGGGTCATCTTTGTGTCATTCTCATTGTTTAAGGATTTATCCCTATTTCTTCTTATTATCTTGATTCCATAATTATCCTATCTGATATCATCTGTGTCTACCTTCCTTTATCCAGTTCCTAGTCACTCTTGTGATCCGTTGGAGGATCTATTGCCTTCCTCATCACAACATGGCTTCTCATCAGCATTTCCTAAAGACGAAGACCTAGAGTTTTGATGATGGTAACCTAGGATTCACTTTCATCATTGGTGAATTCCTTTGCTTCAGATGTCAATTGTAACCTATTGATTGGAAATATGTTGATTTCTTTCCATATTTGATTTCAACACATCTATTCACATGGCATGGATTGTACTGGTTCCTTTGTATTTTGACGAAGACCTTAGGTTCACATCTATAACCTAAGTTGCGCAAGATTGTATTGTGTTCACTTAGAGAACTACTAGATCTTTGAATATTCATCATGATTGTATATTGTGGCTTCGATCCACCTTTGTGATATACATGGTCTTGCACCCGTATCATATGATGTACTCAAATATTTTAAAGGAGTTAGAATTCCAGTATATTGAACATGGCATCCTCAGATATGATTTTGTATATGATATTTGATATGTATTTGTTTCAAGTACTTCCTTTGCTTCCTTGGACTTCTGAGTTCTCCAAGATAATTATTATAATTTATTTCACCCATCACTTCCCTCTGACCTCATACATTAGGGGGCATTTGTTATCAACCAAAATGGCACTTCTCCATCCGAGTACTGGCATTCCTCATGTTCGTAGACAAAAGGAAAATTTGGATTGAAGTGGCCAAAACACTATAGATGGGCATGACCTTTGATGCATTTTCCTCAAACCATCCTTGTATTTTTTTATTATGAATTTTGGGTTGCATACGCGACTATGTGCATAGCAACTCGTGTGCCATACGCGAGTATATGCATTGCAACCCGCGTATACTTGCATACGTGAGTTCCCTTTGAGAAAATCATGTGTCATACGTGAGTTTCCTATATTAATACCCATGTATACCTTAATTCAAAATAAGAAAATATAAATCAAGATTAGATGAGATTAGTTGGGGCCTAATCCATAACTATCCCAACCTTCGAAACCACTCTATTTCCCAAAGTATAAATAGAGGCCTTGGGGTGGGGGCTAATGAATCAATTTTGGAGGGAAAAGTTATGCTGGTGGTATATCTTCAGAGTCTTGGGGAAGCAGAACTCAAATTCCTTTGGTTGCAGAGGAGTCCTTGTGTCAGAAGCTAGGTTGTACTCTTATCTTATTCACTGCTTGTTAATAAAGAGAATTCTTTTTCCAATATTGTATTGAGTTTATTTCATGTATATTGGCTTAATGAATATGTTTGATTATGTTATATATATGCTTTTCATCTAGCCTCTAATATATATATGCATGAGATATTACTTGAATAATTTGTTCTTTGCAGGTGGAGAAGTACATCCCTAGAAGCTTTGGAGAGAAGTGGAGCGATAGAATATCAAGCTTGGATCAACCATTGCTAATCAGGTAAGTCAAGATTTTCTTCCTATTCTCTTTCCACTCCCTGTAAAAAGATGATTGTATGTAAGTTAGTAATAATTTAGTAACTTTAGAACCTAGGTTACAAGGGTGCTTTATTCTGAACAAAACCTTTGGAATGCCTCTTACAACCCTTGTGTTTCCTTCTTAATCCATAAATTCAAAAGTCTTGTTGTAATAGTCAAGCTTAACTCTATGCAATTCAAACCAATCCATTCCAATGAGAATATCATAGGAACCAAGTGGCAAAAAATTCAATTTTGCATAAGTGAATAACCCATCCATGACTAATGGGAATTTCTCTACCACTTCACTTACTTTTATCTTGGTTCCACTGGATAACTGAACTAACCATGATTTTCTATGCTCTAACATCTTAAAAGCACAAATATCAACAATTCTAGGAGTGATAAATATTGTGAGTAGATCTAGGGTCAATAAAAATAGAAACAGATTTCTCAACAATCTTACCTTCAACTTCAACCACCGTTGACTAATGATCTACGTGACGGTCCTCTAGCGCTGTGTAAATTCTAAGGACGATCCTTGATACTTGACCCACCATTTTTGCTCCTTGGATGTTGTGAGATTTCCTTACATACCCATTATCTAGTGAAAATTTTCTGTGCATAATTTTTCCTCGCATCTCCAGCACTGGACTAGTTCTATGATCACTTTTGGATCTCTTTGTCTGTCTTCCATCACTCTGGTTGGCTTAGTCATGGCTTGTGATGGATTCCTTTCCTGATTTTAGAAGTGAGATGGTTTGAAACATTTCTTCCTTTGGTCAAATTTCTCACTCCTCTTATCCTTCCATGCCTTATGGATATCATGTTTTCCTTTGTTCTGATCATAGAAATACTTTTCCTTTCTTATAGCCTCTTCTAGATTTCTAGGCTCATCAAACTCAATCCTGTCTTTGTATGAATGTGGTAATCCACTTAGAAAACGATGAATTTTCACGTTATCATCTTTGATATACCTGAAATACCTCAACAAATCCAATATTTTTTTTTCATATTCTATGAAAATTGAACCTAAGATATAGAAGAACAGCACTCACAAAATTGCTAATCAAACATGCAAAATTCACACCAAAGGAGACTGAATTGGAGCATAACACTAATATATATTGAGTAAGTGTACAATATAAAACCTTATGAAGTAATAGGCTGCTCAAATATATAGTTACATGAGAGGTTTTAATGCATAAGGATGCTATTCAAAATACTAAAAAAGAATGCTTACCAAAACTAGTCAAATCCCCCATAGGTGCATAAAGTAGTTTCCAAATCTATGAAGATGCTCATGAATTTTCTAAGTCAAGTGGGAAATATAAAGAGGGATGGAACTACAACTCATACATTCTTTTAATTGGAGAAAATGAGGGAGGATGATGTCGGAAAAAACAAGACAGTTACACCTAGACTATTTTTTCCTTTTTCCTTAAAACAGCTGTAAAGCAAGGCAGCTTTCAAAAAAAGAAGATATGCACTTTAAGGAACCAAGAATAAAGAGGACTTGCTAAAATTGGTTTCTAGGATGTTTCCTAAGCACTCCATGACTCATTTTCATTATGTGTTGACTTCTAGGACATCTGGAAGGAAACTAGCATAGAATGGAATCTAGGAATCTACGCAATAAGCCAAAAATGATTAATTAATGTCAAATGTAGGTAACCATGGGTTGATTATTATAACACCCCCCTTAATCCTGAATTTATGAGTAAATATAATAAAACCATAGGGCCTAGCAACAAGGCTTAGTCACCCTTTACATACTGCTTGTCCATTCAACCAAGGAAAGAGGGAAAAACCCAGTGGGAAAAATCCTCCCTTAAACATCGACATGAAACACTTCAAATATTGTTATCAATAATGCTTCAAAGCATGATAAGAAATACCTAGTAGTGATTTGATATTGCTGAAGGTATTCTCACAAAAAACTTTGGTGAAGATGTTTGCTACTTGTTTTGAAGATGCACAAAAGAGTAGAACAATGGTACCATCATGCACAAGCTGTCTGATATAGTGCATATGGATATAAATGTTCTTGGTTTGCTGTCTCTAAAATATATCATTGCATATTTGAATGGTGATCTGATTATCACAGTAGATAATAGTTGAAAACTCTGATTCAAAGCCACATTCTCCAAGTATCCCTTGCAACCACAAACATTGAGTTGCTACATTTACAACTCCTCTATACTCCGCTTCTGTAGATGGAAGTGCTATGGAACTATGATTCTTGTTTGACCAGCTGATTGGCCCTTCTACCAGCATGAACACATATCCTAATGTAGACTTTCGATCTATGTTGTCACCTGCCCAATCACTGTCAGTAAACCTAATCAAATTAAAATCACCTGTTTAGAATCCTCTTGGCTGCTCTCTAGTGGTTCTCATGAGGCTTATCCATTTATCTCAAAGCCACACTAACCGCATAAGATAAATCAGGTCGATTCTGTGTAAGATAAAGCAAACACCCAATCAACTTCCTATACAGTGTATTATTTACCGTAGGAGAAGGACCTTCTTCTTCAAGCTTAACTCCTGAAAGGAATAGAGTCTTTCTTGGATTGAAATATTTCATGTTGAACTTGATGAGAAAATTGGAAGCATACTTGGACTGATGTACTTTGATTCCATGTTGGGATTGAGGAATTTAGAGACCCAAGAATTGGCTCAACAATCCCAAATTTGTCATAGAAAATGCATGGTTCATTGCATCCTTCAAGGAGGCAATCTCTTTCTTTGAACTTCCTGTAATCAGTAGGTCATCCACATAAAAAAAAATAATAATCAAATAACCATGAATCAGCTTCAAATATAAATTAGGATCATACTTGCATCGAACAAAACTCAGTGACAACAGAAAGCCATGAATCTTGTCATACCAAGCCCTGGGGGCTTGCTTGAGCCCATACAATGATTTCTTTTACTTGCACACTAAATATGGATTATAAATGAACCCTTCAGGTTGATTCATGTAAATATATTCAGTGATATCTCCATTTAGGAAATCACACTTCAGATCCATGTGATGTACTTCCCACTGCTTCGAAGCTGCAATGGCTAGAGCTAGCCTTATGGAGTCCATCTTCTCCACTGGTGCAAAGGTTTCATTGTATTCAATACCATGTACTTGTGAGTAAACCTTGGCTACCAATATTTCCTTATATTTCAAAGGTGAACCATCAGAAGCAAACTTAGTCTTGAAGACCCACTTACATTGAACTAGCTTCCTCCCTGGGGGAACATCAACCAGTTCCCAAGTATTGTTCTTCTCGAGCAAGATGAATTCTTCTTTAATGGTTGTTTTCCACATTGGATCATGTGATACATATTCATATTTTTTTGGATTTTATTCAACCCTCAAGTATCACTTCTCAACAAATAGAGGATCTTTAACACAAAGGGCACTCTCAAATTGAGATCTAGTCCTCCTAGTGTCATTAGGATTTCAAGCTAGTTTCCCAGCTGCATGAATGGTCTTTTATGCCCATTTTGGTATTGTAGTAATATTAGGATCTGCAATAAAATCATCATCATCAGACATATCAGAATCAGGAAACTCATTAATCTCTTCACTTACAATCAATGGTTCTGGTGATGAAGAGGACTCTCCAACTTCAACTGCTGCTAAAGGCTCTTCTTCGAACTGAACACTTATTTCAATGAAATATTTATTAGTGCTCAAGTTGATCAGCTTGTACCCTTTTGAATCTTCAGGATACCCAACAAATAGGAAACTTTGGCTTTGGGGTTGCAAATCCTTCCTCTTTTCAATTGGAATTCTAGCCCAAGAGTTTGAACCAAAAATCATGAAATGGGTCACATATGGCTTGTGCCCACTCCAAGATTAGAAAGGAATAATACCATCAATATTATTATGAGGTACCCTATTTTGGATGTAGGATGCACATTTTATAGCATCGGCCCAAAAATTTGGTCGAAAATTCTTAGCCTCCATCATGCAGGTTGCCATCTCTTTTAGTGATCTATTCTTTCTCTCAGCAACACGATTTTGCTGTGGTGTGCAAGGGATCGAATGCTGCATATGGATACCTACATCTTTGAAATACTGAGTGAAATTAGACTTGACATACTCACCACCATTTACATATCTGAGGATCTTCAGTTTCCTCCCAGACTGGTTTTCAACCAAGGCTCTAAAGACTTTGAAGAGGTCAAAAACATCAGACTTATGCTTTAGAAAGTTAACCCAACAATACCTGGAAAAGTCATCTATGAAGGTGAGTGTATATTTGGATTGAATCATTGACATATGAGGGAATGGAATAGAAATGTCACTGTGGATCAACACAAGAGGTGCAGAGGTTCTCTCATCACTAGCTCTCTCATACTTGTGCTCTAGGTGTTTTCCAAGGATACAACCTTAACAGACTCCCTTAGAAAACTTGATCTTCGGTAACCCTATGACCATATATTTTTCAGTCAAACCAGAAGATACTTGTAGTTAATATGGGAAAATATTTAATGCCAAATCTTTCTTTCTTCATTAGCATGAATAAGAAGAGAAAAGGGGTTTGAGTAGGGTAAAAAATGTGAAAACTTGTATACCTTCGAAGTGTGATCAACACCACCTTTTGCTATGACTTTACCATTCAAAATATCAGTGATTTCAACATCATCAAGGGAGAAGATGACCTTATTTGGAGACCCACTATGAATCATCTAATACACTGACTAGAGATTAGAGGCAAGACTTGGAACACACAACACATTATTGAAATTACCATGGTCAAGATCAATCCTACCCTTCCCCAAACTTTTAGTGAGAGAGTCATCTCCCAAAACTATTGGTGGAACTTTAGACATGTCAAGAGAGGAGAATGTCTCCTTTGTCAAAACCATATGTCTAGAAGCTCTAGAATCTATGATGAAGCTAGGTGATCTTGATGTGCCAGCAACCAACTCATGTAATCTCTCTCTATGTTTTGAATTTGGTCCTCCTTCCCCTTCTTTGAGAAATTAGGAAGGGATATGTTATTCTTCTCCAAGAGTTGGGTCAACATGTCAATTTTCTTCTTCATACAAGAGCTCTCATGATGATAGTCCTTACTACAGTATGCGCACTTGCTCATTTATCCTTTATTCTTCTTCTTTTGGGAGTTCTTCTTGGAGCCTTGGGGTTCCTCTTGAGACTTTGAATTGACGCTGTTTTTCTCAGGTGGATTTTATCTTTCTTATTGCTTTTTGAATCCACCCTTGAATATCCATCAACCAAAGCTTGGTCTTTGGAAGGTTTGATGGTTCCCATCATCACTAACTTATCTTTCTCTTGTGTGAGGGATTCCATGAACTCTACAAGATTAGGAATATTCCAGGCTCATGCTTTCAACTTGGTGACATGGAAGGTCAAAACAAACACTGAATAGTCAGGACCAAGCTTAGAGAGTATGGCTAAGACTAGTTTCTCTTCCTTCTTTTCGATCCCACACTATTTTAGCTGCAAAACAAGGGCCTTAAACTTGGAAAATTATAGTTTCAATGATTCGAAGCTACTGGGACACAAGGAGATCATCTAATTGTCTATTTGATGTCCTCTCATCTCATATGTCTTTCCAAAAATATCTATAATATTCTCCCACACTTCAGTAGGTTATTTCAATCCATCAAGATAGAAGAGGATGTCTCTAAAAATGCTTAGACACAAAATAACATAGGCCTCATCCCTCCTATTGTTCCATTTAATTTTATTTGCAGCTACATTGGGCTCTGCCTCAGTTTCCATGGTCACCCTGTAGAGACCTTTTGCTCCCAACAATATTTCCATCTCAGCTTTCCACTCAAAGAAATTGAATGGAGTCAAGATGATCTTTTGAGATTGGTCCAGAGCTAGGCATCTATGCCCCCCAGTTAGCAGAATGTTCTCCTAGTCAATATGTGGAACCTGAAATAGAAATATGGAAGGAGAGAAATCGATCTACAAAGGCTCTAATAGTATGTGGAAATTGAACCCAAGAGATAGAACTGAAATTGGAGCATAACACTAATCTGTATTGAGTAAGTGTACAATATCCAAACTTGTGAAGTAATAGGCTTCTAAAATATATAATTACATGAGAGGTTTGAATGCATAAGGATGCTATTCAAAATAGTCAAAATGGAGGCTTACCAAAACTAGTCAAATCCCCCATAGGTGCATAAAGCAGTTTCCAAATATATGAAGATGCTCATGAATTTTCTAATTCAAGTGGGAAATATAAAGAGGGATGGAAATACAACTCATACATGATTTTAATTGGAGAAAAGGAGGGAGGAGCATGTGGGAAAAAAACAAGGTAGTTACACCTAGACTAGCTTTTCCTTTTTCCTTAAAACATATGTAAAGAAAGGTGGCTTTCAGAAAAAGAAGATATGCACTTTAAGGAACTAGGAATAAATCATACTTGCTAAAATTGGTTTCCAGGATGTTTCCCAAGGACTCCATGACTCAGGTTTAGCATGTGTTGACTTCTAGGACATGTGGAAGGCAACTGGCATAGAATGGAATCTAGGAATCTAGGTAATAAGAAAAAAATGATTAATTATTTTCAAATGTAGGTAACTATGGGTTTATTATTCTAAGATATTATTCCATGGTCAACTATCCCAATCTCAACTCATGGAATTATTTAATGTTATCATCATAGTACCTGTCATAGAGGTACTTCTTATTCAAATAATTATTGAAATGCTTCCACCCAATCTTTAAGTCATTGATCTTCTTCACTTTCCAGAGGTTCTCCCACCATATAGATGCTCTTCCATTCAGATTGAGGATGGCTACCCTTTCCTTCATATTTCGCGAGTAGTCTTCGAATTGGAAATATTGTCTCATCCCAAGAAGCTAAGCTTCATCTTCTTGATCGGTATTTACCTCACCATGAAAGGTAGGAGGCCTTTCCTTCTTGAATTCATCACATGAATTGTTCTGGTAACGCCTCTTCCTCTTATTCTTGTGAGATGAAGAGCTTAAAATTACCCCAGTGGATCCTTCAGAGTTAGATGATTCACTAGAATAACTTTTTCTTCTTTTGGCACCGCTCCTACTTCCTTTTGATTTACTGCCCAATTCCTAGAGTGCATCTGCCTTTGGATTTCTGTCAAACTATACAGCATGGCCGCATTCAACTGGTTCTACTCTTCCTAATATTTAATCATTCTTTGATTGTCTTCTCAGCAACTTTGCAATCCCACCCTTAGTCTTCTCATGTGGCTGTAATATCTGGCAGAGTCTCTTGATATCTTCTCCTATTGGACTATGTTTCAACATTTCCAAATCGAATGTTTCCCCCCATAGAATCTACCTCGTACTCATAGGGATCTTGTGAATAATTCATGTTGTAGGTTCTCATGGTCAATCCAAAACCAACTTTTCCAAAGTTCATAACAAACACCATTAAACATATTAAACACCATTTTTAGTTGCAATGTTGCAACCAATAACTATGACAGTTATTCAATTTTCCCATCCAGGCCCAATGTTGTAACCAATATCTATGAAAACTATTCACTTGGACCAATGTTGTAACTAATAGCAGTGATACCACAATGTCACATCCCCTACTCTGATACCACAATGTCATGTCCTCTGCTCTGATACAACAATGTAGCATACCCTCCCCTGTGTAGGAGAGTGCAAACAGTAATCCTCCTCATGGGAGTCTTTCCATTGAAAAATCCTCCTCCTACTTTGCAAAATGCATCCATTAATATGATTTCTAACCTAGACAAAGGAAAATTTATTGCTAATGAATCAACACATTTTACCACTTTTGAAGAAGTTTACAAAGTGATAAAATCTACCAGTGACCCTACTGTCAATGACCATTTATTGATGGCCTTAGATCGTTATCACATTCCATATTGGCTAGACAAACCCCCACCCCCCTCCATATCTAGATTACCTTTCACATACACTTCCTACAGATGAATCCATTATGGAAGTTATGCCGCTAGAAGTGATGCCTTGGGAAGACCACCATCATCGATCTTCTTTCCTTCCCCTTTGGCAAATGGTAGAAGAGCACTTCGGCTCCAATGTTTCATCTGATATAGTCATGGATCCTTAGTCATTGATTCTCACTTGTGGTGTCAATTATGAAGGAAATTTTTCAATATTACTAAAACCATGCCCATAGACATATCATTGAAATTAGGTATTTCATAGAACATCCATATAGGCCATAATTCTTCACCCTTCGAGGTTCAATCATATACGACCTTATTCAAATAATTTTGATATGTATTCACTTGGACATATGAAGAAATTCCAGGGATTGATCCCTCCATTGTTGTTCATGAGATCAAAACCTACCCTGGTACCAATCCTGTCCACCATAAATTACAATAAGTTCATCCACGGAAAGCAACCACTATTAAGGAAGAAGTTGAAAAAATTATGAAGGATGGTTTTATTTACCATGTAACTTTAACTAAATGGGTGTCCAACGTAGTCCCTACGAACAAAAAGCAAGGAACTATTAGGGTTTTTATGGACTTTAGGGACTTAAATAGGGCTTGTCCAAAAGATAATTTCCCCACTCCCTATATCGATTAGATAATTGATAACTTTGTCGGATGTGTCATATTTTCATTTATGGATGGCTTCTCCGACTACAATGTAATTTAAATTATCATGCCATACCAACATAAGACAACCTTTATATGCCGATGGGGAACATTTTCCTATCGTAAACTACCTTTTGGCTTGAAAAATGCTGGCACTACATTCCAACGCGCCCTGTCATATGCTTTTCATGAGATAAAACATCTTATGGAACCATATCTTGACGAATTTCCTTCTCATTCTAAGTAGTGTGACATTCATTTTGACCATCTGAGAGCTATCTTTCTCCAATGTCTTCATTTCAACATCCATTTGAATCCCCACAAATGTGTTTTTTGTGTTGAAACTAGAAGAATTCTTGGTTTCATTGTCTCTAAAGATGGAATCCATATCAATCCTTTGAATATCAAAGCTATTTTGGCCCTACCTACTCCAACAAATGTAACTAAACTCCAAAGTTTGCAAGGCAAGGAAAATTTTTTACGTCGTTTTGTCTACAATTATGCAGAAAGGACACATGGTTTAATGAGGTTGATTAAAAAGGATACACATTTTGTCTAGGATGATTTCATGCAATGTGCATTTGATAACCTCAAACATGCGCTTACCCATGCACCTGTGTTGCAGCCACCTGATTACACAAGGGAATACTCCTTGTATGTAGCTGCATCCTTATCTACTATAGGCATGGTCCTTGTTCAAACAAATTAACATGACCAAGAACATGTGATTTATTATTCCAGTAAAATTTTGTTGGACTTTGAAACCCAATACTCACATTTGGAGAAGCTTTCTTTGGTGATGCTCATCACGGTTCAGAAGTTCTGTCACTATATCTTTCTTCGCACAACTACTATTTATGCTGAATCTAAGCAGTTGTACTACATTCTGACACATCATCTTCTTGGGGGAAAATACTCACGATGGATTGTTACTGTCCAAGAATTTGAGTTAGAGTTTGCTAAATCTACTTCATACAAGTCTCTTGTCTTTGCAGAGCTCATACGTGACCTTCCCCGTACTATGGAGAATATAGAGACTATCGATTCATTACCTGATGAATCATTGTTTCTCATTAGTACGACTGATCCATGTATGGAGACATCATTTTGTATCTCCAAAACTTACGATATCATCCCACTGCTACTCGTGGTCAACATCGTCGAATCCGCTACCAGGATAAATCCTATCTCATTTTAAATGATACCCTATACTATCGTGGTGTTGTTTCTATTTTACGATGTTGCCTCACATATGAAGAAGATGAAATCATTCTTGAATGATTTCCATGCTGGAGCTTTTGATGGTCATCTCTCTGGGCTAGCTACTGCCCAGAAAATATTGCATGCGGGATATTTTTGGCCCTCAATTTTCAAGGATTGCATTGAAATAGTCAATAAATTCCCGCCATGTCAAATGTTTAGTACAAAAAATCACACCCATCCAGATTTGCTCCATCCTGTTGTAACAGTTGGCCCTTTCGCAAAATGGGGCATAGAATTCATGCATTGTAGACCTACCTTAGCTTGGGAGCATAGTTACATAATTGTGGATGTGGACTATTTCACAAAATGGGGTGAGGCTATCCCTACATATACCAAAGACGAAAAAATAACTGCGTTATTCATGTTTAACCATATCATCGCTAGGTTTAGGATTTCTAAGGCCATCGTGACCGACCATGGGTCACACTTTCATAACAAGATGATGGGATAGATTAGTGCAAATTAGGTTTTCTTCATGAAAAATATACACCATACTACCCTCAATCCAATGGCCAAGTCAAACAAATTAACAAAGTATTAAAAATCTATGCTTCACCATCTGGTATGGCAAGGCAAGGCGAGCTAGCACTTGCAACTATTTTCTGCACTATGGGCCTATAGGACTACTGTGAAGACATCCATTGGTTTCACACCTTTCTCGTTAGTATACAGGTTGGAAGAAACTCTCTCGATAGAATGCTAGATCCCTTCTCTAAAACTAGTTGTAGAACTTCTGCCTAATACCATGATAGAAGAAGAACAATTTATGTATCTAAATAAACTTGATAAAACTCTCCACGAGGCTTCCTTAGAGAATGAGGCACACTAACGACAGATTACAGCTCAATATGATAGAAATTTTTAGCCCCACTCTTTCGATGAAGAAGATTTGGTCTTGACTTATCACCAAAAACATTATAATCTAGGGATAGGGAAATTTGAATCTATGTGGCATGGGCCCTACATTATCAGTCACGTTTTAGAAAAATGTGCATATGAGTTAGTAGATTATGATGGGATACCCTTGGGTGATCCTCTCAATAGGATCTACCTAAAAATATACTATTTTTAGAATAATCAACCCATAGCCACCTACCTTAGACATTAATTAAATCATTTTTGTCTTATTTACCTAGTCTCCTATATTCCACTCTATGCTAGTCGCCTTCTACATGTCATATAAGTCAACACTTGCTAAAAATTAGTCACAAAGCACTTGGAAAACGTAGTAGAAACCATATTCAGCATTCTTGCATTATTCCAGATCCTTGAAAGTGCATATCTACTTTTTCTGCAAAGCTACCTGTTTTATTGAGAATTAAGGCAAAAGGGAAAGCAAGACTAGGTGTAGTTGACTTGTTTTTTTCCCACATAATCCTCCATCCTTTTCTCCTGATAAAATAATGTATAAGTTGTCTTTCCATATTTTATTATCTCACATACTTGAATTTTCTAATTCGTGAGCCTCTAAGTAGATTTGGAAACTGCTTTATGCACCTATGGGGGATTTGACTAGATTTAGTAAGCCTACTTTTTGACTATTTCGAATGGAATCCTTATGCATTCAAATATATCATGTAATTATATATTTCAGAAGCCTATTAATTCACAATTTTGGCTATTGTACACTTATTCAATACAGATTAGTGTTATGCTCCAATTTCAGTCTCCTTTGATGGTAATTTTGGATGTGGGATTAGCAATTTTGTGAGTGTAATTGTTCTATCACTTGGGTTCAATTTAAAAATGGTATTAGAGCCTTTGTATATCAATTTATCTCCTTCCATGTTACTATTATAGGTTTGAAATATTGACTGGGAGCATATTCTGCTGACTGAAGGGCACAGCTTCTGAGCTATGGGCCAATCTCAAAAGATCATCTTGACTCCATTTAATTTCTTTGAATGGAAAGCTAAGATGGAGATATTGTTGAGAGAGAATGGTCTCTATAGGGTGACTATGGTAACTGGGGTAGAGCATAATGCAGCTGCAAAGAAAATAAAATGGCACAACGGGAGGGATGAGGCCTATGGTCTTTTGTGTCTGACCATTTCAAGAGACCTTGTCTTCCATTTTGATGGATTGACATTACCTAATGAAGTGTGGGAGAATCTTGTAGAGATTTTTGGTAAGATATATGAGATGAGAGGACATCAAATCAAGAATTAATTGGTCTCCTTAAGTCCCAACAACTTTGAATCCTTGCAACTCTACTTTTCCAAGTTTAAAGCCCTTGCTTTGCAGCTAAAATAGCGTGGAATTGAAAAGAAGGAAGAACAAATAGCTTTAGCCATACTCTTGAAGCTTGGACCTTACTATTTAGTGTTTGTTTCGAACTTCCATGCCACCAAGTTGACAGCTCAATCCTAGAAGATGCCTAAGATTTTAGAGTTCATGTAATCCCTCACATAGGAACAAGATAAGACCAATATTTGGTGATGATGGGCACCATCAAACCTTCCAAAGACCAATATTTGGTTGTTGGAGATTCAAGGGTGGATTCAAAAGGCAAGAAGAAAGATAAGAAGCCACCTGAGCAAAAGAGAGACAAGAACAAGTCTCAATAGGAGCCCCAAGGCTCCAAGAAGAACAAAGGAGAAATGAGCAAGTGCGCATACTGCAGTAAGGGATATCATACTGAGAGCTCTTGTATGAAGAAGAAAATTGACATGTTGACCCAAATCCTAGAGAATAATAATATCTCCCTTCCTAATTTCTCGAAGAAGAGGGAAGGATGATAAAATTCAGAGGATAGAGTGAGAGTACATGCTTTGGTTTCTGGCACATCAAGCTCACCTAGCTTCATCATAAACTATGGAGCTTCTAGACATATGGTTTCGACAAAGGAGGCATTCTCCACTCTTGACATGTTGAAATGTTCACCAATATTTTTGGGAGATGACTCTCTCATTGATAGTTTGGGGAAAGGAAGGATTGATCTTGACCATGGTAAGTTCAATAATGTGTTGTATGTTCCATCTCTTGCCTCTAATCTCTTGTCAGTGTATCAGATCACTCACACTCGGTCTCCAAAGAAGGTCATATTCTCCCTTGATGATGTTGAAATCACAGAGATTTTGATTGGTAAAGTCATAGCAAAAGGTGTTGTTGATCACACTTTGAAGGTATACATGTTTTCCCATTTTATACCCTACTCAAACCTCTCTGCTCTTCTGATTCACGCTAATGAGGCAAGAAAGATTTGGCATGAAATATTTCTCCATCTTAACTATAAGTATCTTTCTGATTTGAGTGAAAAAGATATGTTCATAGGGTTACCAAAGATTAAGTTTTCCAAGGGAGTCTATCAAGGTTGTATCCTAGGAAAACACCCAGAGCACAAATTTGAGAGAGCTAGTCATGAGAGAACCTTTTCACCTCTTGATTTGATCCACAGTGATGTTGCTGGTCCATTTCCTCATATGTCCATGAGTCAAGCCAAATATTCACTGACCTTCATAGATGAATTTTCCAGGTATTGCTAGTTTTACTTCGTAAAGCATAAGTATGAATTTTTTGACCTCTTAAAATTCTTTAAGGCCTTGGTTGAAAACTAGTCTGGGAGGAGACTTAAGATCCTCAGATCTGAAAATGGTAGTGAGTATGTCAAGTCTAAGTTAATTCAATATTGTAAATATGTAGGCATTTATATGCACCATTTAATCCCTTACACACCACATCAAAATGGTGTTGCTGAGAGAAAGAACAGATCACTGAAGGAGATGGAAACCTGCATGATGGAGGCTAAGCATTTTCCACCAAAGTTTTGGGCCTATTGACGGGCCGAATTGGCACAATAGTCAACTAAGAGACAACCCGATCCAAGAGCTTTCAAATCTGCTCTCAGTCATTAGATAGCTATCTCTGACAGGATTAAGGCCCCATTGCCTTCCCTTAACTTACTCCCAGCTACAGGAGGAGATTCAAACGAAAGAATAAAGTTAATGTTTGTTAACAGAATCTTCACTACACTTAGGAATATACAAAGGAAATTATTAAAACTGATTAATAAGTTAGCTCATATAATATACAACTGATAATTAAATGAAATAACATACATGTACAGGAAAGAATGATAGAAAAAATGTTAATGAACTTAACCAATCATAGTAATTACAGTATAAACACATGTACATTCATAATAGGATTGAAAGATAAATTTACAGAGTGTAAACATAAAAATCTGATTTAATCTAGTTTCTATAAATCAAATAAAAACTACCACTTATATATCCTAAATATCCTATCCTAATGAGGAGCATGATAATATTAACCCTCGAATCAACTTGTAAATAATGATACTGTGCATACAATCCTGAAAACATTCAGAAGAAATTCTGAAAAGGAACAAGACAACACACAGAACTAGTATATCACATATATTATAATGATATCATCAGAATCTACTATATGACATGAATTCACAAGTTAAACCAGCCTAGTTCGACAATTTAACATGATGCATTTGCACATTTCTTAAAAGAAAAGTAACAAGACATAAAGACTGTGAAAATAAATAACAAGATCATATGATATCACAAGTACATCTCAATAGTAAAAATACCGTAAATATACTTATAATTATCTTCAGTATAATGATGCTGTAACTCCCAACAGGAAATTGTCTCAGCTACAAAGAAATGATAAAGTGATCCTGCCTAGTCTTTTTCCCCAATCATCAACCCCTTTACAGTAAACCTTGCCTCCTTAAATATGATTAATCTCGTATAGATATAGTTCTAGAAAACATGAATCTACATCATCGTAATCTTAACCAATTTCATTTAAACCAAAAAAATGACAAATGAAATTGTCATTTTCTAGATGTGTTACGATATCTCGAAATTGAAAAGACTCGCCCTATAGTGCTAAATCATAAAATGATGAAGGCACTACTAAATTAGTGACACCTGGAAGATAGCGTATCCACAATTGAAAACGGTTTCAACTAATTCATTCATACGTCTTCAGAAATAATCCTGAGAATGAGGGATCATCAAACTCCAAGAAAGGCACATCAGGAAAAACAACCAAAACATCTGCAAGATCACACAGTGTTAATTAGCACAACACGAGGGTAAATAAACTAAATCACATAACCCACGAATTAACTCAAAACAATACCTGGAAAACAGAATAGCTTCATGCCTTTTGCCGCTTCTATTTACATAATTCAAACCTGAAAATACTTCCTATGGACAAAATGTAAGTATCCCAACATGCTAGGGCCTAGTAGGGGCATTAAAAACCTGTATATTAACACCAGTCACTGGAATTTGAGAAATAGGAGTCTTTGAATGACCTTTAATCTGCATCAAAGTGACCTGAGCGTTCAAATCACTAACTCTTTCCTTATTTTTATGATTAGCATGTTGAAGTTTCAGAATTCTCCGGATTAGCTTATTCTTCTGTCTCTTCAGACACAAGATACATTTATCAGCTGAATCGGATTTCTCCTACAACCTCACATTCTTAGCTTTAACAGAATCAGTACTTTCCACCATCTCCGTCATTTCTACCTCCATTTGACGTATCTTGTCAAGCCGACAATTGAAAAATAATGGGTGAATTGCTTCACCAATTCGATATGAACCAGGTAGATTCTCCTCAACAGGTTTGTCCTTGATTGAAGGATCTAGCGTAGAATCAATTTGAGGATTCTGATCAAACACATGAGGAATATGTTCTATCGGGTGAGTGATAGGTTCGGAATCCATATTAGGGCCATCATGCGAGACAGGTCCATTCTCTTCTTCATCCAATACAACAGTTTCAACACCTTTGTTATTATTCACAAAAGACTTTACAACACTGGCTTTGGACACCATACTCCTAGTAAACATGCTTGTAACCTTAACATTTGACTTCTTGCTCGTCTGTCCACAAGGTTGATCACTACGATTCGGCGTTACTGGGGAAAGGTTTGTATATTTCCTCCTTCGCTTAGAACACGTAGGAGAGCCAGGACTTTGCATAGGAGTGGAAACGAATCTTCGTGGATGCTAAGGTTTACATGATTATTAAGGTTTGGCAGGGGATTATGCATAGGTGGAGATAGGACTTCACCAGGCTGCTGATGCCTAAAACATTCCTCTGTGCAATCAAATTGACAATGGAAAAATGCCATGAACCCATTATGTTCAAGAAAATGGTCCCAAGTCTGATTTCTTTTGGACAGCTCCCTCTCCACTAACATTCTAACAAGACCATGATGGAAAAGACTCCGACCGATATTCTTAGGCCCTTTCTTGATGGCCATTGACATCTTAGTCATGCTTTGAACTAAATAATGGGGTAAATTGATATGCAGACCAAGAAAAACAGTCATCAATCTAAGATGATAAACATATGCAGAAGAAAGATGACCCTCGCAAGTCACATAACTGTGAATAAAATCCAACAAGGGCCTCCATTCCTTTTTGAAAAATTTGCACGACACACCAGCCCAGAAAGACACGTCTTGGCAAGGTTTTTTTAACATTTGCCTCCATTCGGTGGCTTTCATCTCCTTGGATTTAAACCAGCATTCCCCTGCTAAAGGTAAGTCTGTAGCCAAGGAGACTGAGCACTCATCAACTCTGAATTGAAGGTCGGCCACCTTGACTCTAGCATCAACTAGTGAGAGGGAAAAAAGCTTGGTAACTTCAGGGTTCGAGTTCACAAATTTGCGAATAAAAGGAAGCCAGTCGATTGCTTCTACCTTGGCTAGGAGCTCCAGGTTCTCATCAAGAAGCTTCATATTATTAGGTTCAACCCTAACAACTGGAGCCATAGCTACAAGCATGAACGCACACAGTTGCACAAAGAGGAGATACACTGGATCGCAATAACACAAAACGCTAGAGGGAGACCATTCGGGATACAAACTGAGCAAAAACCATAAACAATGAAACCCAACTCCTTCATAAATGAAATGCGACATGGGTAAACTCAGACAAGAACCCTGTGAATTCAGCATGATCAAAGGGGAATAATTACATAGCGAGGTGATCACAATAATGAAAAGAGACGGAAAAAACTCCAGAACAACCTCACTTAGCCATGATTTATTCGGTTCGATCGACATAAAACCACAAATTGCATAGCGTACAGGTGTCCAACGAGTGGAAGGACATGACACTACACTCGTACTGCAATTAAATGTCATTCAAAGAGTACTGTACATGTATCATGATGACATATCAGCCTGCAATCAAGTGGATCAGATTTAGATATCGCGACACGGATCGAAACAACCATATGGAATGAACCTTGGGCACTGAAACATGAACCTTACCATATAATAATGCCAACCTTCGGAAATGGAAAACATGCTACGTGAAAACACATGACATAACCCATTATATCAACCCCAACCATCAAATGGTGAATATAAGCCACATATGAGAAATAATACAAAGGTCGAGATTAATTGCATAATTCGAAGATTGGAGGATAGACCTTAAGGATGAAAAATTGGCATGATATTTTAATAAATCACTTCAGCGTGAAATAGTGAGTCTTCCATGTTCTATACCCTTGTAAAAATTGCAATTAAAAAACAAATTAATCATACCAAATAATAGATTTTCAAATAAGGCTTGTGGAGAGAGGCATATAAACCCAAAGCTTATCCCCTAATTTCAAGACACAAATCCATTCAAAATAATGATTTTAATATAACGACCCTTTGCCAAATAACCATAGTTTCCAATGTCATAAAAAAAAAAATGAAATTTCATTGTTGCAGTAGCTAATGCAATTTCACCATTTCAGTAGCTCCCGATTCTGCAAGTTGAAATGAGAAATTCAAACGTTTCATCAAGCAAAATTTGATTTTACTTGATGAAATTTGTTTTTTTAAGGCTGTTGAGTAGGGGCACAACAGGGCCGAGGGTATAAAATGTGCATCCTACATCCAGAATAGGGTTCCTAATAAACATCTTGATGGTATGACTCCTTTCGAAGCTTGGAGTGGGAACAAGCCAGATGTGACCCATTTCATGATTTTTGGCTCAAAGGCTTGGGATAGAATTACAACTGAAAAGAGAAAGCCTTTGCAGCCCCAAAGACAAGAGTGCCTATTTGTTGGGTATTCTAAATATTCAAAAGGGTACAAGTTGATCAAATTGAGCACTAATAAATCCTTCATTGAAAGAATTGTTCAGTTCCAAGAAGAACGGTTAGTAGCAGTTGAAATTGGAGAGTCTTCTTCACCACCAGATCCATTGAATGTACATGGAGAGACAAATAGGTTTTCCGATTCTGATATGTCTAATAATGATGATTTAATTGCATATCCTGATAGTCCTACAAGACCAAAATGGGCAGCAGATACCATTCATGTATATGAGGAACAAGATGGAAATCCTAGTGACCATAGGAGGACTAGATCTCAATTTGAGAGTGCCCTGTGTATGAAAGACCCTTTGTTTGTAGAGAAGTGATATCTGATGGTTGAATAAGACCCACAGACATATGAATATCTAGCACATGATGCAATATGGCAAACAACCATGAAAGAAGAATTCAACTCGCTCCAGAAGAACAACACTTGGGAACTGGTTGATCTTCCCCTAGGGAGGAAGCTAGTTCAATGTAAGTGGGTTTTCAAGACTAAGTTTTCTGCTGATGGTTCACCATTGAAATATAAGGAAATATTAGTAGCCAAGGGCTACTCACAACTACATGGTATTGATTATAATGAAACCTTTGCACCAATGGAAAAGATGGACTCCATAAGGCTAGCTTTAGCCATTGCAGCTTCGAAGTAGTGGGTACATCACATGGATATGAAGTGTGCGTTCCTAAATGGAGATATCACTGAAAGGATTTACATGCATCAATGTCAAGGGTTTCTTTCTAATCCATCTTTGTGTGTAGGTTAAAGAAATCATTATATGGGCTCAAGCAAGCCCCGAGGGCTTGGTATGCCAAGATTGATGGCTTTCTACTGTCATTGAGTTTTGTTCAATGCAATTCTGATCCTAATGTTTATTTGAAGATGATTCATGGTTCTTTGATGATTATTGTCTTGTATTTGGATGAACTTATGGTTACAGGAAGTTCAAAGAAAGAGATTTCCTCCTTGAAGGATGCAATGAATCATGCATTTTCTATGACTAATTTGGGATTGTTGAGCCAATTCTTGGGTCTTGAAATTGTTCAATCCCAACATGGAATAAAATTAGATTAGTCCAATTATGCCTTATATTTTCTGAACAAGTTCAATATGAAATATTTCAAGCCAATCAAGACTCCCTTCCTTTCAGGAGTTAATCTCAGGAGTTAAGCTTGAAGAAGCAGGTTCTTCTCCTATGGTAAATAATACACTATATAGGCAGTTGATTGGCTGTTTGCTTTACCTTACACACACTCAACCTGATATATATTATTTAGTTAGTTTGGCTTCAATATACATGGGTCAGCCTCATGAGATCCATTGGAGATCAGCCAAAAGGATCCTTAACTTTGTTCAAGGAACAATAACTAATGGGATCTTCTACAAAGCTAAATTTGATCTTGATTTGACCGGGTTTACTGACAGTGATTGGGAAGGTGACAACACAGATTGAAAGTTAACATTAGGATATGTGTTAATGCTTGCAAAAGGACCAATCAGCTGGTCAAGCAAGAATAAGAGTGCCATAGCACTCTCATCTACATAAGCAAAGTATAGAGGAGTTGTAAATGCAGTAACTCAATGTTTGTGGTTGCAAGAAATAATTGGTGAGTGTGGCTTAAAATCAGAGTTTTCAACTATTATCTATTGTTATAATCAGAGCAGCATTCAAATCTGCAATGATCCAGTTTAGAGACAGAGAACCAAACACATTGATATCCATATGCACTACATCAGACAGCTTGTGCATGATGGCATTATTCACCTACTCTTCTATGCATTTTCAGAACAAGTAGAAGACATCTTCACCAATTTTTTTTGTGAGAATAAATTCATCAATCTCAAATCACCATTGGGGATTGATGATCATGCTGTGAAGCATGATTGATGACAAAATTTTCAAATTTTGTTTTATTGTCCATGTTTAAGGGAGGATTTTCCCACTCGGTTTTTGCCTCTTTCCTTTGTTAAAAGGACATGCAATATGCAAAGGGTGACTAAGACTTGTTTCTAGGCCCTATATTTTTTTGATATTTACTCATAAATTCAAGTTTAATGGGGTGTGTTAGAATAATCAACCCATATTTACCTACCTTAGAAATTAATTAAATCATTTTTGTCTTATTTACCTAGTCTCCTGAATTCCACTCTATGCTAGTTTCCTTCTACATGTAATAGAAGTAAACACTTGCTAAAAATGAGTCATGGAGTGCTTGATAAACATTTTAGAAACCATATTTAGCATGTGTGATTTATTCTAGATCCTCCAAAGTGCATATTTGTTTTTTTCTGCAAAGCTGCCTGTTTTATTGAGAATTAAGGAAAAAGGGAAAGCAAGACTAGGTGTAGTTGACTTGTTTTATTACCAAATCATCCTCTATCCTTTTATCCTAATAAAATAATGTATGAGTTGTATTTCCATCCCTTATTATATTTCCTACTCGACTTTTCTAATTCGTGAGCCTCTAAGTGAATTTGGAAACTACTTTATGCACCTATGGGGGATTTGACTAGATTTAGTAAGCCTACTTTTTTACTATTTCGAATGACATCCTTATGCATTCAAATATCTCAAATAATTATATATTTCAGCATCCTATTACTTCACAAGTTTGGATATTGTACACTTATTCAATATAGATTAATGTTATGCTCCAATTTTAGTCTCCTTTGATGGTAATTTTGCATGTTTGATTAGCAATTTTGTGAGTGTAATTGTTCTATCACTTGGGTTCAATTTCAACAACTATGCCTAGGTCATCTAGCATATGTTATTTGTAAATATTTTTTATAATTTTCTGTGTGTTTATTTTTGAAAAGTGTGGTTTCTTGCGTAATCCAAGACGTGTCTTTTAAACCCTGCTTATGTATACCTTATATCTAAATGGATAGATGACTACCTTTATTGGTTTCACCGATGGCACTAATCGTTATACATTGAATCTTGCATCAGCAGCTTCGATATTTTACTCTCCTTCAGGTGATCTAGTGAGTTTAGGGGGTGTTTGTTTAGGTCCCTCCACAAACAATACGGCCAAATATCATGTGGTGATTGGATTGTTGTTGGAAGCCCTAGATAGTGATGTGAGAGAGATTAGGGTTTTCCTAGATTCTGAATTAGTTGTCCAATATCTTAATCAGGTCTATATCCTCTGAAATACTCTACTTATTTGAACATTTCGAAGGTTTATATTATTGGAAAGATCTTTTGAGCATGTTACATATTGGCATGTTCCAATACATTTGAATGATGTGGCAGATTCCCTAGCTAGTTATGTTTTGGATTGGTTCATTGCTCATAATTAAAAGTTCATTTGTAACATAAATGACATACATGCAAATCCATAAGTAGTTATTCATGTCACACATCACATTTTCATATACACATCTGTAAATATAAAAGTTTGTCATATATATAAAACTGTAAGGCTTAGATACAAAGATGGGCTAAAGCATCAAGTTTTCAGCACCCTCAAAGTTCAGGACTATAACAAGTTCAAAATATACATATATATAGGGGAAAATATGAATCTTCATAGCTTTTAGTGTACATATACAAAAATGGAAAATCCTTATGACGTAGTCATCCTCCTGGTGGTCCTCATGATAGCATATAATAGCCTGAGCCACTCTACGAAGTAGCATGGAAAACCATTCAGAGACCCCTTCTATATCGAATTGGTAATGCCTAGGTAGATCATCGGTGGTCATATTAGGAATCCCTATAGTCAAACGCTATAGGTTCTCCTCTAAATCCCCTAGCTCCTCATTTGCCTCGGATCAATAAGACACAATCTCTCTCATCCCTTCCCGCCTCGAAATAGGTGACATACCAGCTGGGCGTATTGGTCCATTATCTGTATAAAAACCATTTTTCACTTATCTCGATATTACAAAATAAAAATGAAATAAATTTCAAAAATTAAAAACATGATGGATAATTTCTTTCTTTCATCAGTCACCCCACATCTCCCCCTTAGGTAGTACAAGTTATGGATAATCCTGGAAGTCTTCCCCCTCATAGGAATAGTCTTCTATCATGAGTATTTGGCCCCTTATCCAACGAAAAAAGGTTGATCCTTAGACCACTTTGGCTCCTCCACCTAATGGAGAGAAATAACTAGAACCCACCTAAGCATCCTAGGATCCTCAAGGTCTAGTATGCTCATAGGTACCTAAGGCCTCATGTGGGGCACTCTCTATAGAATGAAATATACCACCACAAATCCATAGCCAAACTGCTTAAGTGTACCCATCTTACACTTATCCATTTGTGTCTTCACATTTACCAACATTCCTTCACACCAGTTGAATATTGTGGGCTCCATGCACTCTAGGGCATACAACATGTGTGACCTAGTAGTCAAATGAGCAGACCTAGTCCCACCCATCTTACTAATGGCATAGACCACCATCCTCAAGGGATGATCCACTATACTCTAAATGTGTAGTTTCCCAGAATGAGGCTACGTACCCAATGCACAATGTTGGTCTATGAAATCTTGTAGGGAGGGCTCTCCTCCTCATGTGATGGATAAGGCTACTAGTCTACCTCTCCATGACAAAGCAGTCAAGAAGTAGATATCCTCGATATCTATAGTCAAGGAGTGGGTCCCAACCACAAAGTGTTTCTCCTCGGGATCACACATATCTATGATATAATCTAGAAAGAGGATATATCCCTTCATCCCTGGCACCCTAAAATATTTCACTAGCCTGCAGTTCAACAAGGCCTCTACGGTGGCTGGATCACTAACAGCTTGGAAGTCTGCCATCTCATGTTCTTGTTCTTTCCAAAAGACCATGATGGAAAAATTGTCTTGCACCTGCAAAACACACCAAAAATGTTTATCAATAACCACATCATGACCAAAAGGAAATAATAAAACCATTCTTTAAACAAACACAGAAGGAAAAATTTGATTTTTAATGACCCTAGGGTTAATTTTTTGCATATATTGGGCCTGTGACACCTTCCTTTGTGGTAGATAGAGCACCTACGATGCCTCTACCTCTACCACCATAGAGCGTCAACCATCGACACCTCTGTCAGCTGTGGATAGAGTTCCTACGACACACTTGTCCCAATACGTTGGAGCATCAGCATGCCCACGGCCTAGAAAAAATAAAAGGCCTCCATAATCCCATGTTTTAACCAACCAAAATGGTAAAAACCCCTAAAAATCCATACAAATTGCATATACATCGTTAAAAACCTTGTATTATTTTTTAAAAAATAATAAAAATCATTATGAGCATGAAATGGAAATGGAAACGGTTGAGATGCTTACCTCTTCCAAGAAGATTGAGAAGCAATGGATGGAGACACTTGCCAAATCACTGGTGGAAGCCTTTCTCTTTCACTCCAACTACCAAAACTCTCACAATGGGAAAATAAAATGGCACAGAATTCTTACTATCTCTTTCTATTTATAGCAATTTTGGAAGTTGTTCACTATTTCATTATAATTTAATTATTTTGAAGTCCAAAATTATTTTATGAAAGTGGATTTTTTACTATTAACTTTATATAGTTTTGATAAAGTTGGTTTTCAATGTGTTTTTGAGCCTTGAGGTCAAACTTTGGTTCATGGCTATGATATAATCTCTTTTAGTCCTTTCCAGGATTTGAGTGAAATTGAAAAAGTGCCAAGCGTCTATGTGCACTTTTCACATGCTCGTTAAAACACCAGTAAAAGAGTGTCGAGTATACTTTTTCACTTTTTCAAACTCGTTAAAAGTGGATTATGAAAAAGGAAACCCATTTATGGAGTTATATTTAATTTCTTTTCAGTCTCCCTAAAAGCACAAAAATATTTCCAAGTGAACTTGTTATGTTCACGCTTGTAAAAGAATTAGAATGGTCGACTATTCAGTGGTAGGTTATCTCTTTTTCGGACCAACCATGTCTATTTCACAAAAAATGAACCCTCTTGGAGACTCCTCCTGCCTTCACTCAGACTCTCTAAACATGAATTATGTCGAGTTCACTTTCATCGGACTCATAAAATTAAACGATGAAAGACCCTATTTGGGAACGAACCCCTCCTTCCTCAGGTTCTTAAAACATATGAGTTTGGACTTGTCTGAAGGAAAGGATATATTGAGTGTTTGTTACCCTCTTTTAGCTTGTTAAAAATAAAATAGGAACTCATCAATCATGATGGGGAAATTAAGGAAAAGGGGAATGTTTTTCATTTGTATTTATGACAGTCTATAGTGCACCTTTGAACATGGCACCTGTCTGCATTTGCATATCTGAATAGTTGGGTATTCAGCTTGTCTTCGAGTCGATCCACTTTTGTGAGTCACTTGACTCCTTTGATTCAATTCAAAGAATTCTCTGTCATATTCCTTGCATTACACTTGGTTCTGGTCTCGTTGAGTCAATGCTTCCAATTCATTTGTCGTGCCTTAGATTGTTCAAAGGTTATGTCTTCCACAAAAAATAACTCGTGAGTAACTTTACCTATCCATAAAATAAGTCATGTCTCAGTCAGTTTTATCATTTCAAAAAAAATATTGTTCTTTGCTTCGTGTCACTGATGTGGGAATCATCATGGCCCTCCTGTGACAACTCTATTCATGTCAACTTCAGCTCATTATCCAGGAATTAGACCTAGACACCTAGTTAAGTACCTTGAAGCTTGCATGCCTCAATGGAAGGTTTCCTCACTTTAAATAGTAGGTTTTAATCAATGACCTATGATTGAAATATTCTATCAAGTGTTTGAATTCAAAACATCTATTCAAACTTGGAATAATTTACTTATATACCTTGGAGATCATTGACATTAATGATGATTTTCCTCGCACTTGTTAACAGTTTACATCAATGAATTGTAATCAAGTGGTTTCTGCCATGTTTGACGTAAAAACATATATTCACATGGTTAGAATCATATCAGTTGGGGATTGGAATGAAGAACATGAGTAGTTAGGCTTCATCACCATGATTTCCTATACTCAGGTTGCATTTTGAGATCAGTTAAAGTCCTCACATGGATCCACATTGTATGTTTGGTGGCTATGTTCTATATTTTGAGGTTAGATGACATGGATCTACATTGTATGTTTTGTATCCATGTCCTACTTCTTACATTAGTCATTCATGAATCTACAGTGTATTATTGGTAGCCATGACATGGTCATCATCATGGATATGCATTGTATTGGTCCACAACCATGATTGAATTGGGTAAGTCAGTTACTAGTCCATTGTCAGTTATGAGCACATATATCTTTGCCTCTATACCATATGGATATCTTGCAAACTATTTCACCTATCTCTTCCTTCTAGCTTCATACCTTGGGGGGGATTCTGTTGCACTTGGAAATTCCACATTCATGTTAGCCTTTCAGAAACCCTAACCTGAGACACCTTGGTTTGCTCTTTTTTCCATATCTTGGAGGGATGGTGCCTTTACCTTTTTTATGCAGAGAGATGATGGTTCTTTCACTAGTAGAGAAGGAAACATTGACCTACCTTTCCTTTGGAAATAAATTATGTCGACGCCTTTACCTCTTCTACTTAGTGTGCCGATAGGCCAAATAAGGGAAAAAAGAAGGTTTTGGAAGCTTCCATATGGAAGCCTCCGTGGAGTCAGATCCTATTTTATTGGGAGAGGTGGCATTCATCTCCCTTACCAGTTGGGATCACCTCTTATCCATTTCCAAGTCAATATCATGTGTTTTGTTCCTATAAATGTAAACTTCATGACGTGAGAGGGAGAGGCCAAAATTAAGTATCCTTATGATCTTGGATTGAAGTCTGAGTTAGAGGCAAAGTAGAGTGGCTTGTATGTGAAGAGATGTTCATAGTTGCAGAGGATTGTATATTTCTTGAGGTTGAAGCTGTAGTGAGGATTTCTCCTCACTGCAGGAGCAAGAATGGCTCCCTTGTGCCTATAGGGCACAAGGGTAGGTTCCTACTCTTTGAAAACAAGAAAAAATGAAATGGAAATAGTATAAATAGAAAATCAAATTAAACTGAGATAATCTATACAAGAATAAGCAAATGGAAACAACTGTAAACTAGATCTAATAGCATGAGTAGAAAGAAGAAGTGGGGATGAAGCTTTGTGAACCCCTCTGCAGAAAATGGGTTAGGGTTCCACCTCCTTAACCCTGCAAAAAAAACCTAAGATACCATGGAGAAACCTACAAACAATGTCAATAATAAAACCTGCAACTAGAAAACAAGGTTAGAAAGAAAAAAATAACTAAACAAACATATAAAGAAACATTATACCTCTATTGGGTGGAAATGGGCCACCATGCCCTAGCTCGTCAAAGCCTCTCTCTCTTGGTTAGGGGAGCAATGGATCAAGTGGGAATGGATGTGGAGGAGAGGGAATGTGGGTGGTTTGAGAGGCAAAGTTCTCAAAGAATCCATGGGCAACATAACAATAGGCAAGGGAGAAGTGTTTTGAGAGTGACCCCCCACCCTCCTCTTAGTTTTTCCAAGGGATTTTAGGGTTTTAAGCCCTTGGTCAGGGTTTTAGCCCCTTTTTTGGGCCTTTATCCCCTTCTGCCCTAAATTTAGCCCATTTTAGGGTTTTAGCCCCTTTTTGAGGGCTTTAGCTCCTAGGGGGCTATTTTGGGCTCCTTTTTGGGGTTTTTAGCCCTTTTCTTCATCCTTGGGATATTTTGGAGGTGTGGGGGTCAAATGGAAGGTAGTATGGAGTGAAATGTGTGTTGTGAGTGTGGAAATTAAGGCCAGAAATAGATTAATTTTACTCACAACAATTATCAATTGATCATGCAAAATTACTCACAAAAGAGACTGAATATGGAGCTATAACACTAAATTGTATTAACTGAGTGTACAATAGCCAACCCTGTAATAAAATAGGTTTCTAAATAAATAGAATACATCAAGAAATCAAATGCATGAGGAGGCATCCAAATATAGCATAAAGCAGGCTTACCAAAAATAAGCAAATCCCCCATAGGTGTAAAAAGTTGATCCCAAATCTGTCATGGAGCTCACGAATTGGAAAAAAGGCATAGGAAAGCTAAAGAGTGGTGGAATGGAAGCTCATACATGCTTTTGCATGGAGAAAAGAGAGGAGGATGTGTAGGACAAAAAACAAGTCAACCTCACCTAGTCTAGCTTTTCCTTTTGCCTTAAAACACTGAAAAAGCAGGCAATAAAGCAGAAAAAGCAGAAGGGTGCCTAGGAGGCCAGGAATAAAGAAGAATTGATTCCTTTAGCTCTCCCATGCACTACATGAGTCAAATGTGGCAATTTTTACCTCTATGGATAGGTAAATAGCAACTTGCACAAGGTGGGACACATGAACTAGGCAAATAAGACAAAAATAAATGAATTAATGTCTAAGTGGGTAAACTATGGGTTGATTATTCTAACACCCCCCCTTAAGCCTGACTTATGAGTAATATATTAGAAAATTATAGGGCCTAGCAACAAGTATTAGTAATTATAGGGCCTAGCAACAAGGATTAGTCACCCTTTACATACTGCAAATCCATTTAAACAAGGATAGAGGCAAAACCAACTTGGGAAAATCCTCCCTTAAACATGGGCTGTAAAACAAAATTGTAGAATCTTGTCTTCACTCATGCTTTAACAACATGATCAGCAATCCCTAGTAGTGATTTGAGATTGCTGAAGCTCTTCTCACAAAATGCTTTGGTGAAGATGTCAGCTACTTGTTCTGAAGATGAACAGAAGAGTAGGTGAATGGTGCCATCATGCACAAGTTCTCTGATGTAGTGCATATGGATCTCAATGTGTCTGGTTCTCTACTTCTGAATTGGATCTTTACAGATTTGAATGGTACTCTGGTTATCACAGTAGATGGTAGTTGAGTACTCAGGTTCGAAACCACACTCTCCAAGTAAACCATGCAACCATAAACATTGAGTTGCTCCATTAACAACTCCTCTGTACTCTGCTATTGTAGATGAGAGTGCAATGGCACTCTGTTTCTTGCTTGACCAGATAATTGGCCCTTCTACAAGCATGAACACATATCCTGAAGTGGACTTTCTATCTGTGCTATCACTTGCCTAATCACTGTCAGTAAATCCAATCAACTCAAGATCAGATTTTGCTTTATAGAAGATCCCATGTGTCCTTGTTCCCTGAACAAAGTTAAGGATCCTTTTGGCTGCTTTCCAATGGATCTCTTGAGGATGATCCATGAATATAGAAGCCACACTTACTGCATAACAAATATCAGGTCGAGTATGTGTCAAATACAACAAACAGCTAATCAATTGCCTATAAAGTGTATTGTTTACCATCGGTGAAGAATCAGCTTCTTCTAGCTTCACTCCTGAAAGGAAAGGAGTTTTTCTTTATTTGCAATCCTTCATTTTAACTTTGTTCAACAAGTCCAAGGCATATTTGGACCGGTGCACCTTGATTCTAGCTTTGGTTTGAGAGATCTCAAGCCCCCAAAATTGACTTAAGAGCCCCAAATCTGTCATGGAGAAGGCTTGGTTCATAACTCATTTTAAGGAAGCAATCTCATCCTGTGAGCTTCTTGTAATGAGCAGGTCATCAACATATAACACAATTATCATTAATGAAACATTAACTAACTTCAAATAGAAATTTGGATCTGATTTTCACCGAACAAAACTCAGTGATAGGAAGAAGCTATCAATCTTGGCATACCAAGCCCTGGGGGCTTGCTTTAGCCCATACACTGACTTTCTCAACCTGCACACAAGAGAAGGGTTAGTATAAAAACATTGAGGCTGCTACATATATATCTCCTCAGTGAGATATCCATTCATAAAGGCACATTTTAGATCCATTTGATGTACCTCCCATTTCCTTGAGGCTGCAATGGCTAGAGCTCGCCTGATGGAATCCATTTTTGCCACTGGGGAAAAGGTCTCATTGTAATCTATGCCATGAACCTATGAGTAGCCCTTAGCTACCAATCTGGCCTTGTACTTCAGTGGTGAACCATCAGCAGCAAATTTGGTCTTATAGACCCACTTACACTGTACTAGTTTTCTCCCTGGGGGAAGATCCACTAGCTCCCATGTGTTGCTCTTCTGGAGTGAGCTGAACTCCTCCTTCATGGTTGTTTGCCATCGTGGATCTCCTTCTGCTTCTTCATATGTTTGAGGATCAGACTCCACCATAAAATATCATTTTTCAGCAAACATAGGATCCCTCATGCACAGACCACTCTCAAACTGAGATCTAGTCCTTCTTGGGTCATTGGGATCCCCAGCTAGCTCACCTGCTGCATGTAGTGTCTTGGCTTCTCATTTTGGCCTTGTGGGGATGTTAGGGTCTACAATAAACTCATCTCCATCAGAAAAATCAGAATCAGCATGTTATACAAACTCTTTACTTACTTCTTGAGGTTCAGGTGGTGAAGAGGCTTCACCAACTTCCACTTCTGCAAGGGGTTCTTCTTCAAACTGAACACACCTTTAGATGAAGGATTTATTTGTGCTCAAATTTATCAACTTGTACCCTTTTGAATCTTCAGAGTATCCAACAAAAAGACACTCTTCTCTTTAGGGCAGCAAATCCTTCCTCTTCTCTGTCAGGATTCTAGCCCATGCCTTTGAGCCAAAAATTCTGAAATGGGTCACATCTAGCTTGTGCCCACTCCATGCTTCGAAGGGAGTCATACCATCAAGCTGTTTGTGAGGCACCCTATTCTGAATATAGGCTGCACAGTTGATAGCTTCGGCCTAATACTTTGGTGGAAAATTTTTGGCCTCCATCATACATGTTGCCATCTCCTTCAGTGATCTGTTCTTCCTCTCAGCAACACCATTTTGCTGTGGTGTGTAAGGGATAGAATGCTGCATCTGAATACCTACATCTGCACAATAGTTAATAAACTTAGAATTGACATACTCACCACCATTGTCATATCTGAGGGCCTTGATTTTCCTTCCAGACTGGTTTTCAACCAAAGCCTTAAAAACTTTGAATAGGCCAAAAACTTCAGACTTGTGTTTCAGGAAGTGAACCCAACAATACCTGGAAAAGTCATCAATGAAAGTTAATGCATACTTGGCTTGAATCATAGACATATGAGGGAATGGACCAGAAACATCATTGTGGATCAGCTCGAGGGGTGCAAAGGTTCTCTCATGACTAGCTCTCTCAAATTTGTGCTCTCGGTGTTTTCCTAGGATATAGCCTTGGCAGACTCCTTTGGAAAATTTTATCTTGGGCGGCCCTATGACCATATCTTTTTCATTAAGATCAGAAAGATATTTGTAGTTAAGGTGGCCAAATCTCTCATGCCACAGCTTGCTAGCTTCATTAGCATGAATGAGAAGAGCAGAGGGGTTTGAGTAAGGTAGGAAGTGCGCGAACATGTATACCTTTTGAGCATGATTCGCAACTCCTTTTGCAATGACTCTACCAGTTGAAATCTTTGTGATCTCAACTTCATCGGGGGAGAATATGACCTTCTTAGGAGACCCAGTGTGGGTCATCTAGTACACTGACAGGAGGTTAGAGGCGAGACCAAGGACATATAGCACATTGCTGAACTGACCATGATCAAGATCTATCCTTCCTTTGCCTTTACTTTCATTGAGAGAGTCATCTCCCAGTACAATAGATGGTCCTTTCGACATATCCAGTGAGGAGAAGGCCTCCTTAGTCGAAACCATGTGTCTTGAAGCTCCAGAATCTATGATAAAACTGGGTGAGCTTGATGTGCCAACAACTAGAGCATGAACTCTCTCTCTGTCATCTGAACTTGATCCTCCTTCTCTCTTCTTTGAGCTTTCTGGAAGGGAGATGCCATTCTTCTCTAGGAGATTGGTCAGCATGTCTATCTGATTTTTCATACAAGAGATTTTAGTGTGATTGCCCTTATTGCAGTATGCGCACTTGTTCATTTCACCTTTGTTCTTATTCTTCTGGTTATTCTTCTTGGGACCTTGTTGATCCTCCGGAGACTGTTTCTTGTCTCTATTTTGCTCAGGTGGCTTTTTATCTTTGTTTTTGCTTTTTGAATCCACCCTCGAATCTCCAACAATCAAAGGTTGATCTTTGGATGGTTTGATGGTGCGCAACATCACCAGCTTGTCCTGTTCTTGTGTGAGAGATTCCATGAAATCTGCAAGGCTAGGCATCTTACAGGTTCGAGCTGTCAGTTTTGTGGCATAGAAGGTCGAAACAAACATTGAATAATCAGGGCCTAGCTTCGAGAGGATGGCCAGTACGAGTTGATCATCTTTCTTTTCAATACCACACTGTTTCAGCTGCAAAACTAGTGCTTTGAACTTGGAGAAATATAGCTGCAAAGATTCAAAGCTTGTTGGACTCAAAGAAATCAGCTCATTCTCAATTTGATGTCCCCTCATCTCATCTATCTTTCCAAAAAGATCAGCAAGATTCTCCCATACTTCATTCGGTGATGTCAATCCATCGAGATGGAAAAGGAGGTCTCTAGAAATACTTAGGCACAGGAGGCCATAAGCCTCATCCCTCCTGTTGTGCCATTTTATCTTCTCTGTAGCTGCATTGGGCTCTGCTTCTATTTCCATAGTCACCCTATAGAGGCCTTTCACTCTCAACAGTATCTCCATCTCTGCTTTCCATTCAAAGAAATTGAAGGGAGTCAAGATCGTTTTCTGTGATTGATCCATAGCTTAGAAAATCTGTCCCGACTGTCAGTAGAAGGCTCCCAGTCTTTGATGTCGAACCTGCAAAACAATTTTTGAAGGAGAGAAACAACCTACAATGGATATGATACCATGTGGAAATTAAGGCCAGCAATAGATTAATTTTACTCACAACAATTATCAATTGATCATGCAAAATTGCTCACAAAAGAGACTGAATATGGAGCTGTAACACTAAATTGTATTAACTGAGTGTACAATAGCCAACCCTATAATAACATAGCTTTCTGAATAAATAGAATACATAAAGAAATTGAATGCATGAGGAGGCATCCAAATCTAGCATAAAGCAGGCTTACCAAAAATAAGCAAATCCCCCATAGGTGTAAAAAGCTGATCCCAAATCTATCATGGAGCTCACGAATTGGAAAAAAAGGCATAGGAAAGCTAAAGAGTGGTGGAATGGCAGCTCATACATGCTTTTGCATGGAGAAAAGAGAAGAGGATGTGTAGGACAAAAAAGAAGTCAACCTCACCTAGTCTAGCTTTTCCTTTTGCCTTAAAACAATGAAAAAGCAGACAATAAAGCATAAAAAGCAGAAGGGAGCCTAGGAGGTGAGGAATAAAGCATAATTGATTCCTTTAGCTCTCCCATGCACTACATGAGTCAAATGTGGCAAGCTTGACCTCTATGGATAGGCAAATAGCAACTTGCACAAGGTGGGACACATGAACTAGGCAAATAAGACAAAAATAAATGAATTAATGTCTAAGTGGGTAAACTATGGGTTGATTATTCTAACAGTGAGATGTTTTCCTTGGGTGGTGTATGCCATTGAGAGCTATGTGTGGGATTTTTGGGTTAATACATTGCCCCCTGATGTGTGAGGTCAGGAGCTCAACATATGGCCGACGGACATCATAGGATTTGCTGTGTAGATGTGGTGCTTCTGAGATTGGGGCATGGTGGCTCTTGGTTTTTGTATTAATTTGGTTCCCATCAATGGGTGAGATACAATAAATGTGTGACATGTATATGGACAAGGCGAGCATTCCCATGCTCTTGACAATGTCAAAAGAATCATTTGATCTATGCTCTAAAATAGAACAGTCGATCATATACAACTGATGTTACAATGCTGGTTGCCTCTATGTGAGGCTGAATACAACACTGCTCTGGTACATTGGACCCATGGAATTCTCATGGAATGCTATATCTTCAGGACTGATGATCTGCTAGATATGGAATGGTACATAGCTGTATGGACTCACTAATTGAGAGTCAGAGTCTTTGTGGTACAAGTATGATGTATCAATCATAAAGGTATATCAAAGCACTGCTGGGACTTCTGATCACTATCTCCAATGCAACCTAAAAATCACAAGGGACATAACATGTTTAGGTTCCTCAAGTGGACTCACTAATGTGCTAGAGTTAGGTGACATCCGGGGTCTTCGACCAAGTATTGTGCAGAACAAACCCTGTACGAATCTCAATGGTGCGATGATGGAGTTGAAGTCGAGCATGTGAGAAAAAACCACCCCAAGAGGCACTAAGGACTCCTCTCAAGTGGTCCAAGGAACTCATCAATGATGTAAATGAAACCAAGGTATAGGGACCTCTGGGTATATCCTCTGGAATATGTGTGTTGGCGTCGACAGAGGGAGACCTGTCCCTAGTCAAGGAAATGATGTTTCCTTGACTAGGAGTGCGAGGGAGAAAATCGAAAGGTGTGAAGCAATCTGCAGACTGACTCACTGAATTGGGAGGGGGAGGGGAGGGAAGGGAAAGAACTAAATAGGGGAATGGGGGGAGTGGGAGACTCAAACTTCCTTGGTTTAGAGTATGATGGCAGAACGAACCAGGTAGCAAATGAAACTGAGTCAAGGGAATGGGATCATAGCTGTAATACCAGGAATATCACTACAGATGGGAAAGACTTGGAGGAGGTGGACACTTTTGATACTAATGGGATCCAAGGAAGACACATTATAGAGTACTCTTGAACAAAGGCAACCCAATGTGAGAATGCTTCCAAACTGCTTTCTATGGGGTGGTGTATAGGGACATCGTTGTGGTATGATCTCGTGGATTTTTGGCAAGCCCGAGAAGGTAAATGCTTGATGGTGCTTTCAATTTTAGGGAGTCTGAAAGCATGAAGAAGACTCCAGTGGGGCCTCTTTTTCGTTGGTATTATTCTGTGCCAAAAAAGGGATAAAAGTATACATAGGAGAGCTTGCCCATCCTGGAGGGGATGAGAGACTTCTTTACCATTGGTAGTCCAATCAGACTAGAAAAGGTTAAACCTATACTAATTGGATGGTCATTCAAATAATTTTACAAGCATGAACAAAACCAATTTTTCTCGGTGATCTTTTCTTATTGAGATGGTTGGAAAAGAGCTTAACAACAACCGGTGGTGAGATTTTTCATAAAGTGCAGCCCCTTTGCCTGAGAAAGCATAAAAGTATGTAGAGGGGAACGGTATTGGCTTGAGTGTGCCAAGGAGGTCCTTTTCATGAAATGGTCTACATGGTCCATAAAAGGAGGTAAACAAGACGATGTAAATGCTCTTTCCTATACTTTAGCGAGCAGGAAAGGAAGCATCTGTGCTCAGTGATCTTTTCATTGTTTTAAGGAGTGAGAAAAAGAGCTTAAACAAAATTTTAATGTGGTCAAACGACTGCGGTGGCATGAGCGGTGCCCCATGTCGGGACGGTGGACAGAGGTCCAAAGGTCATCCGCATAGTATGGACGGAGCAGAAGGTGCTCAAACATACCAATACATGCATGGGATAGATCACGGTAGAGGCTCACGAGTCGGTGCGGCAGAGCCATGCAAATCGAGGTGTCTCTCAGACAGAGGTCAAGAGAGTGTGTGTGTGTGTTGCAGTGGATGAAGTTGACTACATGCGATGTGAGTGCAAGTCCGGGGGCACTTATATGCCAAATACATCCAAGAAAAGAAATCATTTTGTGGACAATGGTTTAGAGGTCTGTGTAAGGTGCGGTAAAAAGAAAAGATAATCTGTGTGTTAAAAATACAAAATAAAAGCTAAAATTACATTCCTTAATGAGCAGTGGCCCGAGGACACTTATATGCCAAATACATGGAAGAAAAACAAAGGGTTTTGTGGATGATGGTCCAGATGTCTGTATAAGGTGCTGTGAAAAAAGACAATTATAAATAAAAAAAGTAAAATTATGGTCCTTAACGGGAAGCCGCCCGAGGACCCGCATGAGTAGTGGTAGGAAAGAGTGATACAAGTACAGGTCCGCAGACACTTGCATCGCCATGCTGTGGCTTGTAAATTGAGGTAACTTCCAGGGAGCGGTCCCAAAATTTGTTTGTTAAACATGAGACGATGGTCTCATAAGGAGATGGAAATTTGAGCCTGGAGGTGTGAGAGGTGTCTCGAACCAGTTTCGGGTGACTTTTTATTAGTAGTTGATGGTGCTGCCCTTGACTTGTGATAAAAAAATGTTGAAAAACAAGAAAGGGAAAAAAAACTTCGCTATAAGGCACTCATAGTGGTTATATCATGCATAGACTCTCTTGACGTGGAGCCTGTTGTGCGACTTCTTCAAGAGTCGACCGTCTAAGTCAGCAAAGAGGTATGCCCCCTTGCTGAGATGAAGGTCATTGGCAAGGTGGGATGACAAAATATGGTATCTATGGGAAGAACTAATTCCACACTATTGTTTAAAGGGAATGGGGTAAAACCAAAGGCGGTCTTACAAATCTCCCCATCATCGTGTAAGTGGTGCCAGGATAGATCAAGTATATCTTCCACAGCCGACGAGACAGAAGGGAAACTGGTGCTTGCAATCATGTAAATGGTATTGGTTGTGGTTTTTGTGGTATTTCCCCCAGTCTCTGTTGGAGGAAGAAGGGCAGGCCTGGAGATGGGAGGAGTCGTTGATGGACCTGGAGGTAGGTACAACATCATCTCAATCGGCTAGACATGAGTCAACACATCCTGAGGCCTCAGAGGTACGGTAGGTGGTTCAAGGTACCACAGAGGATATCCTAGTGTGAATTCGTATAAATGGAGGGTTTCCAAGGTAGACTTACTCACGATCCTAGATGGTAGGAAAAAGAAAAGGAAAAGAAAAAGAAAAAGGATCATGTTGATTAGGAATAAACCCCATTGTTTCCCTGGTAACTGAGGTTGAGGTTGCAACTAAGGTTGCGGTTGTGGCTATAGAAATAATGGAAGAGACAAGTCTGATGGACTGTCAGTGATGGTGGAGACAACCGGGTCAATTGAACTATACATCATGTAGATGGGCATGGTGTCTGCAGAAGGTGGTGGTGGGTGAACTTCTTCGATAAAGGTGATCTCAGACTCAAGGGAATGGTGATGGAGGTCAGCAAGAGCCATTCAAAATTTGGGCAGGTCTTGGCAATGGTGGGAGTCATGTCCATACAAGCCGCAAAGTGTTCAAGCATGGTTTGTCCTCAATTCCTTGTTCTTGACTAGTGGCACGGTTGGGAGTTCAACCACGGGGATGTTTTCATTTGTATCCATGGCATCCATATGTGCATAGATCACTGGAATTTTAGGGAAATTCTGATTTGGATGGCCCTATTGTTTGTAGATGGCACAAGGTGGGACTTGTCATGGTTCTGTAGTGGCTTTGGTGTTCTTTCCCCTAGCCCTTTTGGGTTGGGGTGGTGCAGGTGCGGGTGCGACAGTTGGCTTATGCAGACTGGGTGGGGGGTGAGACTCAACTGCAATAGGTTTCACCGAAGTTAACACAAATTGGGGCTTTGCTGGTTGAGGTGGTGGATCTAGATACCACACCGAGATCCCCAACATAAACTTGGGTAGGCTTAAGGTGGCCATGACTGACTTGCTCATGACACCAGATGGGGGAAAGAGGAAGGGAATTGTATGGAATGGAGATGAGCCCACATAACTCCAAGTTGGTTGCATGTGAGGGTGTGGTTGTGGTTGCGGTTGTGCGTAGTGCTATAGCTGCGGATGATGTTGCAGCTATGGATGATGTTGTGGTTGTGGTTGGGGCTGCAGCTATGATTGTTGTTTGGGTGCAGCGATGCTTGATGAGACCATGCACAAGTTCACATTTTTCTTTTGTGTCGGTGGTGGTGACATCAACAGGAAAGGAGCCATCATGGTGGGATTGGTAAACAACCCAGGGCCCACATTCAATGGTGGGGAGGGTGGTGTGTTTTCAACCACATTGTTGGTTGCAGGGATGATGTTAGCATGTACAGTTGCCCCTTACGGCTCAATGGTGGTGATGGTAGGAATAACGTTGGTAGGTGTTGTTAACCCTTACGGATCATGGTAGGTGAGTTGGTCAACCATCACAATCTTCCCTTCATGGGGGAACATCATGAGGTGAAAGACAATTGACACAATGGCTTGCATGGCATACATGTAACTCCTTCCAAGGAGGAGGTCGTAGTCTAGTTGAGCATTGATGACTTCGATGTCAATCAGGAATGTCTTCCCGGCTAACGTGATGGGGACATGGGGGAGGATTCCTTGGGCTTTAGTGGGATGTCCATCATAAGCCCGCAGAGTTGCGGAGGACGGTTGTAGAATTGGTGATCCAAGCTTCTACCAAACCAAGGTAGACATGATGCACGTGGATGCCCCCTCATCCACTATGCATTGGTGCACAACCAAGTTCCTGATAGACACCGAGATTTGGAAGGTGATAGTGGAGGGCATGTGTGGCTCTCCATTCTTTGTGTCAAACATGATTAACTTGGAGTCAGAGGTGTCTACTGCCCCTAGAGCGGCTAGTAAGGATTTCCACTATATTGGGCATGTCTTAAGTACCTCAAGAGCGGACATGGCGGTTGGCGTTTGGGCCAAATCATCCACAATGCTATAGCTGACTGCGGCTCTAGCTAGGGAATTATTGACAATTCTACGTATGGGGGGGCGTGGGAACGGGGGTAATTGGAGAGGTATGTTGGTTGTCTTAGATGTGGATTCTGCTGATGAGTCAGCAGGTTTGGTGGTGGTACTGTACTGATTTTGTCTAGTCTATAAGTTGACCTCTTCAGTGGTCATGGCTAGCAAGTGATGAACACCTATTTCGGCTATGGGAGGTGCCCCTGAAGCATTGGGATTGGCCTGGGAAGGGGAGAAGTTGCCACCAATCCTTGGACTGGTAGTGGGTTTTGAAGCACCATGGGAGGAGGTCCTTGTGGTGCTTGGTTGGGTTGGGCTTGATTGGGAGCATTGGCGGCCTGTTGGGTCTCATTTTGAATGGCCTGCTTAGCGCGAGCCATGAGGGGACACTCAAATGTGTAATTCCCATAAACATCATGGATTGTACAAGGTTGGTTTGTACGCAACAGAGCATTGTGTCTTGGTGCATTTTTTCATAGGGGGTTTTGGGCTGGTCGGTTAGCCGCGACATTATTGGGAGGGTTTGGTTGCTGACCGCCTCCCTGCATTTGGTTATTGCCTTGGTTGTGGGGCCAGTTGTTTCTAGCTTGCCCTTGTTGATTGTTGGGGCAAAGCTGGTTGGGACAGTTTTGTTGTGTGAACACTTGTCCCAACGGAGTGGGTGGAGTGGGGGAGGGGGCTTGAAATTGTTGCACTGGTGGTGCATAGTATATTTGTGGGGGTGGAGGTGCCAAAAATGTGGGCATTTTCCCCACATACTATTTTGTTGGCCAAGCCATGGCCTGAGCCTACTGCGGTAGCACAGGTTGTGCATAAGAGGTTGTTGCTCCAGACTGGGACATCATTCTAGCATAGTCCAGAGCTTGGTTTTGGTAAGCAACATTAGTAGTGTTGCTTGGTTGTGGTGCAATGCCAGGTGGTGTTGGTTGAGGCTGTGGTTGTTGGGAGACTGACCCTATGATGTCGTCTACAGTGTGGGATGCCCCTGGTGCATCATGGTAGGAGGTACTCAGATGGGGAGCGTCTGGAATGATAGTGTACAAGTATCCAGACTGAGAGTAGATCAAGTCAAATTGTTTGGCCTTCAGTATGGCCTCTTCTTCAAATTGGGGACATTCAGATGCAATGTCCTTTGCGATGGGTGGGAGCAAATTCTTAAGGAACCAATCCAAGAAGATCCTGTCATCTAGTTGGATTTTGCATAAGCTACACCGTCGCTTCCACTCATGGATATGGTCAGTTATGTGAATGGAGGTGCTTTGGTGACAGGATAACAGGATCTCCACCCCCTCGTAATATCTAACAGGGAGTTGAAAACACTATAGGAACATGAAGGCTAGGGAGTTGAAGTCGGGGTACTTGGCTGGTGTAAACTTAATGTACCATTTGGCCGCGACACCTGTAAGGGTGTGTTGGAACAGCTTCAACCTGATGGAGTCGTCTACGATGCTGTTGGATGAGCACCATAGATGGAATGTCATTATGTGATTTTGGGGACATTCCCCAGCTTTGCCTTCAAACTTTGGGATGTCTGATGGTAGCTTAGTTGGCATGGGTGGCCAAAAAGCTTGGTGGTGGATGGGGTCATTCATTAATCTAGCCAAGTCAGGAAAGTTTAGATGAGCCATGAAGGGTAGATTTGACCCCAAGTTGATGTGGGATGGGGCAGCAGTGGGGGTGGGGTTTGGAGGTGCATAATGCATCTGCATGGCCGGGGGTGCTTATGGTGGCACCATTGTGGATGGGCCAATGTCCCAAAGTGCTATGTGGGGGGCAGTATGGGTGGTAGGAGCATTGCCCCCATGTATGATAGTAGCAGCAATGTAGGTGGATGGTGCACTGCCCCCCTATGTGGTCGTAGGGGCAGTGCATGTGGAGGGGCCACTGGCCCGACATGTTAACACTGGGCCAGCTTGGCTAGTCACTACGGGTGGTGGCAATTGGCTAATGACAGTCTACATGACTGTGCTTGGACTGTGTGCCAAGTTGTGGGTGACAGGTTGTGATGTGGAGATGGGTCCACTTGCTAATTTTAGGCCGAAAAATGGATCCGGGTTTGCACTAGCCACGGGGGTTGATGGTGCGGTGTGGAGGTCTGGTTCAGACTGATATGGGTCTAAATTAGATTTAGAGGTTGTGTGGCCCTCTGACGGTGTGGGATATCACTGAGAAAGGCTTCGACGATGCTGATCAAGTGTTCCAAATGGTGGTGGCTCGCTTCTTAGGCGTGAGGAAGATCATGGAGGATTAATTGTGTTCGCTTTTGTGTATGAAACTGGTGGGTATGAGATTTGGACCCTAGTTTCAATGGATTCCTATTGGCTGAAGGTGGTCTCTAGGCCACCAAGACTGCTAGAAGACAGTGCTTAGCTTGTTCCTCACAGGTGCTTCTACTCAATCGAAAGGGGTCATTGCCCATTTCGCTTGGCTATTCCTCTCAGCGACCAGCTACTTTGGGGTTCCTATGGTACTCCTCACAATGAGTTTCTGGGAAAATCCCAAGTACTTCCCACAGTTGAAGTAGTTAGGGACTTATGTCCTCAAAGACTACCGAATTGATTGAACTTAGTGTAAATTTGGTAAATTTTAAGGCTTACTCAACGTCATGAACTGAGTTGGGTGAATTATTTGGTATGGTGTGTTGGTTTGCTTGTTTGTTCTGGTATTTGGTTGTTTCAATATGGTTTATGAATTCATGGTAGATTTCATATCATGGTTTTGTATGCAAACATAAACATAAATTTGTAAGCAAGTACAGTGATTAACCCTGGATTGCTGGCCTAACTAAATGTCTACCTCTCAGTGATATTCTTCTTCAAACCAAGAGAAGGTGCTGGGCTCTCAACAAAATGGGACTAAGCCCGTCCGTAGATCCTCAGGTCACCTCCTGGATTCCAGGTTGGTCAACAGGGAGGATGCTTAGCACCATGAGAAGCCCTCCTTCTCTACCCACTCTACCTTCCAGATCACCTTGTTTTAGTGGTTTGGGAAAAATACCATGGAGTGCCTAGATCTATACGAGCTTACCCTTCATCGTATCCTATAATACCTGGAGGGTGATGACTGGGTAGAGGAGGAAAGGGGCAGCAAGATGGTTATTTTTAAGTTACTTTTAGTTAGACTAGTTCATTTTATTAAGCCTTAATGATTGATTTAACATTTACACATTGTTCATGGATTGATTTGCAGAAAATAAAAACTGGAACTGAAAAGAACCTGCAATGGTGGACAAAGGTGGTGGGGCTGCACTAACAGTCCTCTGAAACTGAAAATTACTGTCAATTAAACTTAAATTCAACTTCTGTGTGACAGGCCGCACATTTTTGACCAAATCTAGAGAGGGGGCCACACGATTTTTCCAGAAATGAGCAAGGGGGTCACACAGAATGCAAAAACAGCTGCAACCTGAGTTTCTAGGCTGAAGTTGCACCTGTCTAGGGATTAAGTGCACCCTGGGTGCACCTGTTTACTGATTAAGAGTTCCCTAGTCTCACCTTTTGCCTCGATAAGAGCGACCTGCTCCGAAAAGGGGTTTTTGGTGAGGTAGAGTTAGAGCTGGCCGACAGTAACTGGTACTGGGGTCAATCTGACTTGGCTTGGCCTAGCAGAGGCTTCGGCACTAACTAAAATATGAAATAAATAAGATTTAAGACAGATTTAACATAATATTTCTGAAAACTAGGGTAAAATTGAAAAAACTTGAAAACTTGAAATTTTTGGACCAAGCATCTTATGGGATCGACCTGGTATGGTCGCTAATGCTGTAGTGAGGATTTCTCCTCACTGTAGGGGAAATAATGGCTCTCTTGTGCCTATAGGGAACAAGAGTAGGTTCCTACTATTTGAAAATAGGAAAAAATGAAATGGAAATAGTATAAATAGAATAGCAAATTAAACTAAGCTAATCTAAAATAGAATAAGCTAATGGCAACAACTGTAATCTAGATCTAATAGCACGAGCAGAAAGAAGAAGTGGGGATGAAGCTTTGTGAACCCCTCTATAGAAAATGGGTTAGGGTTCCGCCTCCTTAACCCTGCAAAACAAACCTAAGTTACCATGGATAAACCTGCAAACAATGTCAATAATAAAACCTACAATTAGAAAACAAGGTTAGAAAGAAAAAAATAACTAAACAAACATATAAAGAAACATTATACCTCTATTGGGTGGAAATGGGACACCATACCGTAGCTCCTAGAAGCCTCTCTCTCTTGGTTGGGGGAGTAATGGCTCAAGTGGGAATGGATGTGGAGGAGAGGGAATGTGGGTGGTTCGAGAGGAAAAGGTCTCAAAGCATCCACATGAAGCATAACAATAGGCAAGGGAGGAGTGTTTTGAGAGTTACCCCCCACCCTCCTTTTATAGTTTTTCAAAGGGATTTTAGGGTTTTAAGCCCTTGGTCAGGGTTTTAGCCCCTTTTTTGGGCCTTTAGCCCCTTTCGCCCTAACTTAATCCCCTTTTAGGGTTTTAGCCCCTTTTTGAGGGCTTTAGCTCCTAGGGGGCTATTTTGGGCTCCTTTTTGGGGTTTTTAGCCCTTTTCTTTTTCCTTGGGATCTTTTGGAGGTTTGGGGGTCAAATGGAAGGTCTTATGGAGTGAAATGAGTGTTGTGATATGGTGTCCTTGGGTTGTGTATGCCATTGAGAGCTATGTGGGGGATTTTTGGGTTAATAAAAGCCATCGACATCAAGGCTTGGTTGTAACTTCTTCCTCTTATTTTCTAACACAAAAGTGTTCCCCTTTCCTATATTTGATTTGTTGTTAATTTCATTTGGATATTATCAGACTCCTTGATCACTGATATAACTAATTAATCTATCATGATGCTCTCATCTTGCTTGTTTGTCTTTGACATGTTTTGCAGGAATTGAACCATTGAAGGGGATTTTGGAGCAACGACAAAGAGATCTAGGTCTTAGGTATATTTAATTTCAAGTTATTTACATTGATTACTTAAGGAAAGGATATACTGATGTGTATTTTTGTTTTTTTCTTGTGACATACAAGGCAGAGGAACAAATTGTGTCTACACCGATTGCATAATTCCTACAAACAACAACTTACACCCCCGATCTGGACATGATTTCTACAAGGAACTAAGGAACATCAAAATCACACATAGCCAAACCATATGAAACACAGTGAATCCAACCTATAGTTTGGTTTATCATATTGTCAAGACAAGCCAATACACAATTGGGTTTATCAGGATGCAGGAAAATAAGCCAATAGATTGTTGGGTTTATCACGCTACTCATCGAAGCCAGATAACATTTGTGTTTATCAGACTACATGCAGTCAAGCAAACATTCACATGAAGGACCAGCCAATCCAACCAACATATGGGTTTATGAGGCCACACAACCAAGACATATTACTCCTAGGTTTATCAGGATTCTAAATGAAGTGAGCTAATAGTTCGGTTTATCAGGTTGTCTAGCCAAGGATCACACATGGCCAAATGCACAACAAGACATAGGTAAGCCAACTAAAGTTGGGTTTATCAGGCTCCTCATCCAATCAAATATATGATTGGGTTTCTTAGGCTTCCCATCCAATCCAATATACAATTGGTTTTATCAGGATGTTAGCCAAGCCAATATACCTTTGGGTTGATGAGGCTGATAAGGAAGTGGAAAGGAAGAATGGAGAAGCTAGTGTGTAATACCCCAGTTTTGACCCCATTTACATTAAAGGGTACATGATGTATTTTTTGTAATTAGTTATGGTGAGGAGCTAAATGAAAAATCCACACCATCGATTTGGCTATGTTATGTTTCGGCAATAGGGATCGTTGTCGATGGTATATCATGCTAACTGACACATTATAGCTTTGGAATCATGTAAATACACAAATCAATTTAATTAAACCTACAACCAACTATGACAGTGCAACGTTAAATGAAAAGGGCATGATTCCCAAGTGTAAGGGTGGGGATTGTATAACCCATGGGGGCCATTGGGAGTTAGCCATGTGTCACCACCCTAATGTTCTATTGTTAGTTGGGGGCATCTGCTTGTTGACAGGGAAAACCACCACCATGCTCACGCTTGCACCCACTCTCCACGACGTGCCTTCTGGGTAGCGGATGGTTTTCCCACTAGGTTGATCGCGAGTCTGTTCATGTCCTCTCATGTAGGCTGAGATAAAAGGTTCCACGTCCCTTTTTTTGGGTTTTCCTTCCCATTTTATGAATAGATTGCTGGCCTATGGGGATGTTGGTTCTCCTCTGCCTCATGAATTTGAGGGCTTGTGGATTGTTTTCTCTCCTCTGATCAAGCAGAGAGGGTGTCTTTTTCCACCATTGGCAGATTTCTTAATGTTATATTCTTCCCATCATTGCAATTGTGTCTATAATTGCCTCCATAGTTCTGTGGGTTGCATTTTGTCTCTCACATAGATTTTGGAAGTCTGGTATCTTCCATTCTCAGTCTGTATAGAGAATCGGCTACTTCCTCATCTGCAGACTGCATGTTTTTCCCGTTGTTTGTTTATGGGATTGAACTGTTAATCTATCCCTGGTTGGGTTGCTATGTGTGCAAACATCCTTTTGGGGTTTTGCTGTGTGTCTATGTTTCCCTTGTCCATGCTGGGAGTTTGGTTTCTTTTCCATTGTGAACTATAGATTGTTTCCATTGTTTCATTGTGAAGTTGGGACTATTGTTTTACCCTATGTTGGGTTGCTGTGTATACAAGAATATTTTTGGGGTTGTTGCTGATTTGTTTTGGCCACGCTAGGGATGAGAACAACTCTAAGTTGTCTTGAGGATTTGAGCCATGTTCATCCTTTTGTTTGGGGTTGTCACCATGTGGTCTTCATCTTCTTCATAGAGCCGTGAGCTATTTTTTTTACTACGGCATACAGTGGTTGGTCTTTGGACTATTGAGAGTAGGATTAGAGGCTGGGTTTCCTTGAGAAAACTAGTGTTTGAGGCCACCAACTTAGCATTTGGCCTTTCATAGCTCCTTGATGGTCTGATAAACCCTACTGTGTGGGCTTGGCTGGTTGGGTTGAACGTTGCAGTGACGTAGCTGGTTACGGGACGAATTCTATTTAATATAAGTATTCATGTCTATTTTACCTCTGCAATTATATTACTGATTAATGAATATGATGAACATGTGGCATGCTTGAATTAATGTTTGTTTCTTCTGCTATGTATATGAAGGGTTACACATCTTAGTATGTATTATGTTTACGATTTTTATTTCAGCATTATATGCCTGTTCATGTTCATGGGGATGTTTTCCCATATGTTTGGTGTTAGTAGCGTCCTCTTCGCTGGTCAAAGGGTCGGGGATGTTACAGTGTGGTATCAAAGCTTTGGTTGCAACATGGGCCTAAATGGGCCATGATGGATCAGATAATAGAGGCAATTTGCCTTCTTCCCAATAACATTCAGAAAAATTGAAGACAAGAAAATTCACGAAATTTTCTAAGTGCCAGAACTATTGGCCCATCAAAGCACTTAGTGGGAAGGCCACCCAACGGATAGTTGATCCGACGGCTGATGCGGTGGAAGACTGCAGAGGAAAATTTTGGAAAATTTCTAAGTGTTTTGGCCTTCAGCACATCGAAACACTTAGATAGATGGATCACCGATGCTTAGCTGATTGAATGCCGCTGTTGCGGATGGCTAGACCACTATGCTTCTTATGGGTAGAGCCTCTGACCACCGATGGTGGAGAAATTATGAAAATTTTCTAAGTGTTGACTTCATCGGCCATTGGATCATGTTAGTGGTATTCATTGCTGATGAACAGCGGAAGGAATTAGTTGAATGGGTTTCCTTCATTGTGGGTGACTAGGGAACTAACCGTCTGACGCGGTGAAAGAAAGAGAAAAGAGAAAAGTTCTAAAAATTATTCTAAGTCATAAAATTGTCAGTGAAATTTAGATGATGCAATCGTCGATGTGGTGGTGGACACCGCAAAAGAATTTAGTTGTTTGTCAGCTTGCCGTTGCGGCTGCCGTGTGGAATAAATCGCCAACGCATAGCGCTTAGTGGATTTGACCATTGACAGAAGAATAAAGTTCTGAAATTTTTGTTTAAGTGTTGAAATCATAGGTAGAGATTAATTGATCGAGCACCCGCCACTGCAGATGGCTATACCACTATGCTTCCAACGCATAGATCCTACGACTGCCAATGCCGGGGAATTTTAGAAAATTTGACGAAGTAACAGGATAGTCAGTGATTGGCAATGATTAGTTGATCGCATCGCCATTGCACAACTGATCTTGTTGCTGATGTGGTGAAAGTTGGTGACTACAGAGGAAGGAATTAGTGGAACAAAGCACTGCCATTGCAGATAGCTAGAGGACTATCCTCCGAATGGATAGAGCCTGCGACTGCTGATGCCATAGAGGAAAATGTTCCGATAGCCGATGCAGTAATGAAGGTTCAAAAATTATTCTAAGGCCTGAAATCATTCGCCATCAGAAGAAGATAGTGATTCGTGCACCCGTCATTGTAGAAGTCGAGAGTACTATTTTTCCGACGAGATGAGATCCGACTGCCGATGCCGATCAGGCTATGCTTCAGTTCTCTGATGCTTAGCATATTGGGATACCGATTAGAAGAAGATCGAAGTTGATAAGCCACAATTGCAGCTGCTGATTGAACTAATCCACCGATGCATTAGCCTTCCAGTAGATGATGCTGCGGTGTTAGTAAATAGTAGCAGCGACAGGTAGTTGCTTGATCGGCGAAGAATAAGGGAGATGGAGCTGACAAAATCAGTGGAAGGACGAGGAAAAATCAAGAGAAAGGTTTCAAATTTTTTTCTATGTCATGGAATCATCAACCATCAGCAATGGTTAGTTGACAACATCACCGATGAATAAGTGATTCCGTTGCCGATGAGCTACGTCAGGTAAGGTTTGTTGACCAAGCGTCCGCCATTGAGGAGAACGAAGGGACTAACCACCCGACGAGGAGGGAATCCAAGCACCGATGCTGTAGATTCTAGATGCTCTGACCTGTGACTACAGAAGATGAAGTTTGATTGTGGTCCATCGTTGTGGAAGCTAAAGGGACTAACCATCCGATGCGTAAGACACTCAACCGTCGACACAACATGGTTAGTCTATGCTATTGCTGATGAAGTTCGAAATGATAGACGATTGTGGACCCGATACTGCAGATGAAAATAAACCAACAGGTCACCGATAAAGACATGGGATAATAGACCCGATCAGAGGAAAACTTTGAAGAGTCAAAAAGCACCAAAAATTTGTTAATGATCGGATCGTTGATCGAAAGCTTAGTCGGTTCGCCTGCGGAAATCATAGTAATATTTCTTTTCACCATTGCGGTTGCTCAAGAAATTGCGCACCTGATGAACAGTTGATTTTCCTACCGATACAGAGAGAGAGTTTAGTTTTTTTTCCCACCGAAACGCCGGAAATAAATAAGCAACAGACCATCGATGAACAGTCAACTTGCTCGTTGATGAGCACCGAAGAAATTTGTTGCTTAGATCGTCGAAGTGTCGGAGTTGTATATGGGATGAGACCTGATAGGGAGAAAGGAAAATCGGGTTTTCCAGTGGATTCCAACTAAGTGTTTCAATGAATTTTCATGGAATTTTTCAGCAGTTTCAGGGCTGAAAGGGAAGAAAATTCCAGGTGGCTGAAATTAACAATTCAGACCAAAATACAATTGAGTGTTTTGCCTAAATTTGATGAATGTCATATGATTTTAGAAGTGGTATGGTTTTCACACCCGAGGTCATAATGAAGCATGTGGATAGGGGTCAGAAAGCTTATCCAGCAAGGAACAAGGGAGAGTCACCAGAATCTGAGTATGGAGCAGCACGATGCTAGTGATTGATTGAAAGAAAAATGTGCTGCTCTTAATACAGACAAATCCAGGAATTGCATGCCTAGAGGTGGCAAGACCATGCAATCCATCCAGCTATTCTGTGGAAGAGGAGTTCCATGCAAGGATGAGCGACTTAAAAAAGGGAAATTTCCTTAAACCCTGTCTTGCTAATTATGATTACAAGTTTTATACTTGAAATATATGAGAATATGCCTAGCATGCATAAGGTATTACATGCTGGTAATACATTTATAATGAACCACTAATGATAATTATTACATTGGTGTTGGCATTAGTGGAAGAACCAACGTCAACCTAGACATGGTGGAGTATGTTGCTGATGTTGATGAATGTGACCAGCAACCCTATGAAGAAAGGGATAAGGCAACAAGTCCAGAATCAAAAGTTGGTGAGCAACTTCTACAATCTCCCGCAAAGGACCAACCAAAGTGGTAATGCCAAGGGTGTAAGTAGGACCCATGAAGGTAAGAGTTTGACTATGACAAATTCCATGGAGTGGTAAATATAAGAGACCTCATACCATGTGGATATTTCAATGTTATACTAAATTCATATAGAAAGGTGTCATGCCTGTATATGTTGATTGAGCTTAGTAGCCCATGGAAAGTAAGTACTAATGATCTTGATTATAGTAATGCATGCTATATGAAGTAGTCATGGTTAGGCCATGCATGGTATGTTGAATGCATAGTATTCCTGAATCGACACAAGGTAACATTGAGTGGGTATGCATTAAAAGGATTTTATGAATCTTTTAGTTATGCATTGAATGAATGCATAAGAAGGGTGTGAGTGACTGATTGCATAAGTATAGGTGCAAATGTTGTGATGCATTACATGAATGCATTGAGATAAGTGCATGTGATATTATGAATAACTAATGGCTGAAATGATGAATTGATGACAATTTAGGAACCATTTCAAAGGCTGTTATGAATGCAAGATAGTAAGTGCATGAAGAGGGTAGTCATGATCAATTGGATGCCAGAAATGCTCTATGAAAGAGCAAGGTGGTACGAATGATATGCTTGTGAAGTAAGGAGTATCTAAACATTTCATTTAAATTACATGAATGATGTGACTGTACCCTGTAATTTAAAGTATGATAATGATTGCATGAAGTAAATGAGTTTTGGTAATATTGATGTGATTACCAGCTGGAAATGTTTGAATTTTATAAATTCTGAAAATGCTTCAGTGATTGTTCTAGCAATGGAAAAATTTATAGGAATCAAGACTTACCAAATGTTTGGCTGATTGAAGTTCAGGGTTCAGGTAGATTGTTTGGGATATAGAAAAATGGGTAAGACCATGAAAAAGGCCAGAATCTACCATGTGAAAGAGCCAAACCTCACGAGAAGAGTCTCATGGCTGTGATAATAGTTTGAATGCATAATGAATTGTAAATATGAATTTGTAAATTTCAGATTTGAGAAATTGCTAACAACTACTAATCACTATTGGCTTGCATAGAATTTTGTTAGGAGGATGAATTGTAAGTGGGTGTCCATGTTATGCTAGTAAACATAAAATCATAATGGATATGATGGTGCTGCTCACAAGAGTCCCACAATTGAGGACCACCTCATTGCCAAGCAAATCAATTTCTATAGTAAACAAAGTTGCAATTCTTATTGAATTTAATTACTAATGTCATTTGCTTGGTTATGGACAATCAATTTGGATTGTATTATTAGATAATGATTGACTATTTGGCTATTTGTTGAATGTGCCAAGGGTACACACTGCAGGAAGATCATGTGTGATGGCCTGCAGGAGCGAAACTTCGTGGGAAGGTTTTCCCTTATCTTGAAATGGGTTTCGAGGGAAACTCCATTGGACATTTTGGAAGTGTCTCATATTCACTACATATTTGGTAAGCAACATGAGTGAGATGGTATAGATTATGTTGGTAAGACATGTGTGGATACAAAATGTGAAGAGGAATTTGGATGGAAAACCAAGGGACTATCAACTCAGAGAAGGGATCCCCCATTCCTCCTTAACGAAGGAATATTGCCTCGGCAAATGGATAAGTCTTCTGTGACCCTAGCTAAGAATATGCATGCCAAATTATTAAATTCAATATGTAGAGCATGTTTTGATTTTGTTTCCATTATGGCAGATTGCTTGAGTATGCATAGGGCCTACATGGAACACACCAGAAAAGGGTGCACACTTTTTTGACGTCAGATCATGGAAGGATTTTTTAATATTGATTACACCCCAGGGAGTGGATGCACTCCTGGTGTCTCAATACTTGATAGTGAATGGTGTGAAATATGGTTACAATTTTAGAGCAATAACGCTAATGAATATGCTTATATTGATTGTGTTGTCAGGATAAGCAAATGTAGTTTACAATGTGGTCTCTTGGGTGATATGGAAAATGGTCATTATGGTTGATATAAGGGAATGCATTGTTATTGATGGCCTGATAAACCAAACGAGGGTTGGCTTGGCTGATGATTGGTTGTTGATATAAGTACAGGTGATTTGTTGATGGTTTGATAAACCCAACGAGGGTTGGATTAACTGTGCCTGATATATATATATATATATTGTTGATATAAGTACAGGCGATTTGTTGATGGTCTGATAAACCCAATGAGGGTTTACTTAACTGTGCTTGATATATATATATTTATTGATGATATAAGTACAAGTGATTTTTTGACGGTCTAATAAACCCAATAAGGGTTGGCTTGACTGTTCCTGATATATATATATATAAGGATGTTGTGAAGCAGCCTATGTGTTGACCTAACATCCAAATCTATAGGCGATCCCAATGCTTGCAAAGCAAAGTAGGATCCTGTGGACCAACGAGGAAACATGCAATGCAGATAAGTATTGGATTATTTTGCAATATTTTTCTTATGAATATACATGTGTATATGATTTGGTTATGATGTTTTAATCTCTTGTTCTAGAGATAAAACTGATGAGAATAAACTAAACATGTGAATCTATTCAATGTTTGAAAATAGGTATCAATGGGGGCGAGGACTATGAAAGCATCCTAGGGGTGCATGTGGGCATGTGACTGTCCTAAAGAGCTCAGAATGAGCGGTGATGGAAAAGGTGCTAGTAAGAATGTGAAGGTCCTAGCAGCTGAGACAAGCCATGTGGGGAGGCTCCATGGTTGAGAGATCTGAAATAGACTAGAGACACTAAGTGTCATGACAAAGAGGGATTGGTATAGCATTCATGGTGAAGTGAAAGAGGCTGAGAGCACGAAAAGCCACAGCGGTGGTGTGGGTTGTAGGATGGAACAAAACAAAGAGGGGAAAAACTAATATTGCTCTCTCTTGCCTTTTTATTATATATATATATATATATATGTTTATGCATTGTGAAAAAAATAGGTTGTTGAATGCATGTATGACTGAAAATATAATGTGTGTATTTGCTTAAAGTAAATTGTGAATGCTGGAATGGTTAATTCCTTGCCAAAGAATGGACATGAATGAGCTCAGGTGCCTGTTGGGAAGGCATGAAAAATATGAAAGTCTCCTTGATCAAGCTTGGACTGTCATGCCAATTAGGAAATTAAATGACTGATATTAATTCCTATATTATGCTTGGTCTAATAGAATTCAATGATGCATTCACAGGTGAGAAAGATGAAATCTAGTGGTGCACATTGATCATGGAAGCAGACCAACAGTTGTTGGACTTGGATGGAAGTCTCCTTCAAATGATTTCCAGGACACAAGAGAATCTTGCATAGATGTTCAAGATACAGAAAAGGCAGAATGAAATGAACCACCAGATTTTGCAAGAATCTATTGGTTTGTAAAGGGAGGTCAAAAGCCTTCTGGCAGCAATCGCCAAAGGAAAGGAAGATGGATCAATGAGGGGACATTTGTCCAAACGATCTGTTAAGAAACAGTCCAGACATGAAGAATCAAAATAAATTGAGTAGGTAAAGATGAAGCAACTAGTGAAATGCCGAGAATGCGGAGGACATCATTTATGCCGGTACTGTCGAGCGAGGGAACATAAAGAGGGTAGCAACCACAATGTTCCTAGGCTTCAAGATGAGCCAAGAGCTGAGAACTAGCAAGAGAAGTTTTGGGAAGCCGATGGGCTTGGTACTAAACATTCAAAGTAGATAATTGAACATGGGACAAGTCTGCAAAATTTTGAAATTTTGATGTGCAAATTGTATATGTATTGGAACACCGAGGGCGGTGTTATTCCAAGGGGGAGGGGATTGTAATACCCCGTTTTTGACCCCGTTTACATTAAAGGGTACATGATGTATATTTTTTAATTAATCATGGTGAGGAGCTAAAGGCAAAAGCCCCACCAACGATTCGACTATGTTATGTTTCAGCAATAGGGATCATTACCGATGGTATATCATGCTATCCAGTACATTATAGCTTTGGCATCATGTAAATATGAACATTGTTGCCATCGTTTCATTGTGAAGTTGGGAATATTGTTTTACCCTAGGATGGGTTGCTGTGTATACAAGAACCTTTGGGGTTGCTACTGAGTTGTTTTCACTACACTAAGGCCAAGGACAAATCTGACTTTTATTGAGGACTTGAGCCATGTTCATCCTTTTGTTTGGGGTTGTCACCCTGTGGTCTTCATCTTCTTCATAGAGCTGTGAGTTGTTTGTTTTACTGGGTCATACAGTGGTTGGTATTTGGACTGTTGAGAGTAGGATTAGAGGCTGGGTTTGCTTGAGAAAAATGGTGTTTGAGGCCACCAGCTTAGAATTTAGCCTTTCCTAGCTCCTTGATGGCCTGATAAACCCTACTATGTGGGCATGGCTGATTTTTGTACCTTGGCTATGTGTAAGCCTACTTTGACCCTTATTCCTTGAGGAATCATGCCTAGCTCGGGAGTGGCAGTGTTGTTGAGAGATTGATGAGCACGCTGGCCTATGGTTGGGTGGAACGTTGCAGCGACGTAGCTGGTTGCGAGATGAATTTTGTTTAAGATAAGTATTCATGTCTATTTTATCTCTACAATTATATTTACTGATTAATGAATATGATGAACATGTGGCATGCTTGAATGAATGTTTGTTGCTTTCGCTATGTATATGAAGGGTTATGAATATTAGTATGTATTATGTTTAATCTTTTTATTTCAGCATTATATGCATGTTCATGTTCATGGGTCTGTTTTCCCATATGTTTGGTGTTAGTAGCGTCCTCTTCACCGGTCAGAGGGTCAAGGATGTTACATAGTGGCTCATTCAATAACTAGGGACACCTCGACAATATCTATCTATCTTCGTGTAATATCCCAAAATTTGGACCTAACACTTATTGGCATGTGCCTATTGATTATGATGATTATCTTGATTTTTAATTTTTATATTGGGTCGAAGAACCCACTACATATGAACATGACGATTTGTTTTATATATTGGGAGTAACACAATTATTGATGATATATATGTGTGTGTGTGTGTGTGTGTGTGTGTGTGTGTTGTTTGTTTTTGTGTTGGGCATGGACCCTAAAGCACATGATTGATGAGATGTTTTGTGTTGGGCATGGACCCTGAATCACATGATTGATGTAATGATCTATGTTGAGCAGGGAGCTCTGGAACACAAGGGTGAATAATGTTTAGTGTTGAGTGAGGAGCTTTGGAGCACCTAAGTGATTAATGTTCTGTTGAGTGAGGAGCTCTAGAGCACATGAGTACTTACATTTGTCTTGAGCGAGCAGTTATGGAACACATGAAAATATAAGATTTGGAAGTGTTGGGCATAAGGAATCGAGCCTTTCATGTTGATGTTGAGCATAAGCTCGAGATCATCATATCCTTGGCCATTGTATCCCTAGTTGTATCGTACAAGTACATCCTAGCATTTAGTGTTGAGTGTAATCTCTAGAATTGCACTATGTTTGTAACTCCCTGATATAGGTGTTGAGTATGGGATTTGGTAAGCGCTAGGGGTTACTGAAAAGAATTTAATAACTTCTGAGTGAAAACGACTCAACAAAAATATTGATCTAAATGAAATTTTGAATTTTTTTATTCTCATGAACGTACTAAAGGGATACCACATTATACGAGGGAAATCCAACATGCAAGGATGTTTAAAGTTTCCTAGCCTAGTAGACCTAAACCATCTACCTTATTGACCTTAATGAAGAAGTTTCATTAAGTCTAGGGATCATGGTATATGATGCCCAAAGACAAATGTTAATAAAGTGTTATATTACTATGTACTTTATACATGTTATGTATAAATAATTAAATATGTTAATAATATAAATAAATGAACGACATAAGAAGAGCTCCATCAATTCCAACTAGGAACTAGTAGAAAGTTCCTAAGTTAAAATATTAATAATTACCCAAAGTAATTGAAAAGGGTTAAAACAAGTAACCAAGGTTTCTTGATTTAACTGTTCCTTTGATTGAAATATATGTCTATAAAGACTCAAGCCAAGGAACACATTGGGGGTCCTGATCTATCATTAGAGGAGTCATTTTTCTGCTTGTTTGATTTGAAGTAAATTCTTGAAGAAACATTTCCTGGAAGGAAAAGTAGAACTGATCCAGATCTGATACACCAGATAGGAAACCTTACCTTAGGAGCTCTAAGCTACTTGCATGCTGGAGTCTAGCTCAGGGGGGTTTGGATTAAAACTAGGAATAGTTCTGGATCATGGTTGGGAGGAACGTGGTATTTCCCAAGTGATTTGGTCATCAAAATCAGAGGTCAGATTTGTCTTAAATTGTTAATGTTGGTCATTTAAAAAGTGTGCAGGTGCAGCCATTAAAGGAGCTTCAAAAAAATTACAGGTGTGACTTCTTATCATGTTAGGTTCATTTCTAAGGTAAATGCTGGCTGCTTTATGTAAATGTTCTTTGTATATTTCTAAGCCTAGAAATGATGGTTCTGTCCCTATTTCCTAGGGTTACATTTCTTAAATTCTAACCCTAGGTTGTATTCTATTTTCTAGATTAATTTATAGAAATATTAGGTAAATTATTTCAATTCATTTCCTAACCCTATGTCTTGGATTCCCTGGTTAGAATCTGCTAGGGTTTGTATTTTCTTTAAATACTAAGCTTAGGCTATAAGTTTTTATATTACTAGGGTGTGTAATTTTAATTGATTTCTGTATTATTCCCATGCTTATTTTGTCAGCAGAGGCTTGTTTTGAATTCAGAAGTTTTCCAGAAGTACAGGTTAAATATATAGAAATATATATATACAACAATATTAAAATAGTTTTATAATTAATCTACTAATTATACTACTTATAAACTAAAGTACAGAGTTAAATATTCTAAACAAAATCAAATAGGAATAGATGAAAGTAAATCTAAGATAACAAACCATTAAAGACCTTCAAGGTCTGTCTCAACAAAGTATAAATTAAATATCATAACATTGCATTAAATAAACATAATGATAATTAACCAAACAGATAAGTCATCGTGACCATCCACGTGGTCCAATACCAAACATCTGTTTTATTATATAAACACCCACAATTCTATTTATTCCATCTTAAACTAAATTACATCACTCATCAAAACATTATCATAAATGAATTAAAATAATGCATCTTACAAAGTAATCATAACATAATAAATAGCATCAAAATCATATTATAAAACCATGTATTACAAGTAGAGACAGGAATCGAATCCTGTGGGCATACAAGCCGAGCCTCTTCTTATTTATTAAAATACAACCTATCACATTAGTATCCAAATAGAGTCAAACCCTATGGGGTTTCATTTTCATACACGCTACGACCACGCTATACATAACCTATATGTAGGAAACAATTTATAAACCACTACCATGATGTTAAGACAAACTACGATTTCGCTACAGCATGGCCTCGACCAACATTTTAAATACACGAAGTCCTTTTACAGTTTAAACATAACAATGAATGCCATCATGGGATTATAACCCTGGATTCTATAAAACCCACAGAACCATAACATTAAATAACCCACAGATGCTACACACAACATTCACCTAATTTACAGCAATGCAAAAATAAAAATTCATAGTACGACTTATATAGCCAACTACTCTGCTAACGAATCATCCTTAAAGCTATCCATTAAATTATCTATAGTAACAATACCACAGATCTATCGCAGCCAAGATGGGGAAGGATCAAGCAATCCACAGATTGGTCTTGAAACCCACATTGTTCACTAATTCATCCCATTAAAAATATTCAATACATAAACTTGCACAAAGGTGGATTCTTGTTCCTAAGAGCTCTGTCGATAAACCATTAAACACTGCATTCACATTACACAACACACTAAGCAAAATAACAATTATAATAGTAAAAAATGTAGAGTATATACATCATACATAGTATGGTAAATCACAGTGTCTCCACACAGGCATGCCAATGGGCTATGGCACCATTGCAAGCAATGGTGCATCCCGTGGCTCAAAGACCCAAACCATGTATAATTACAACCCAAAATTTATACATAGAGCTAAGGGAAACATGATTTTACCCATGACCAAATCCATTACAATATTTAATTAAAACCCAAGTCTGTAATATTAAGCCTGAAGGTGAAATCGAAACCCACATGATAAAATTCCAACCAAGCAACAAATCCAAACATAGTCTATCCAAGAGGGCCAAGAGGTATAAAGTATAGTCTGTCTCACAGGATTACCATGGCCATGTTTCAAACACTTGGAGCATAAATCAAAGTATGGAGCCACCCCACTTTCGCTACCCTGTCACCTGCAACTTTCCAAAAAAATGATGAGAATCAAGACCACACTGAAATGAAACAGTGAAAACCATAATAATGGGGATAAACCAAGCAGGATCTTAATTGCATGACAATGGAGGTCGCCTCCATTTCCCCCATGCAAAGCTAGACCAAACCCCAACCCAAAATTTTCAAATGACAAAACCATCGTGTGCCCAAGCCCTAAGCTTGGGGCTATCACATTTTTCCAAGAGAATTGAATGCACCATCTAGAGTCCATCAACTAATTATCAAACCCACTCTCCATATTCAAGCTTGATTGCAAGGTATCGTTTAGTACCACCCCCCATGCATACGCTTAAACCCTGCTAACTGATGATTTTCCACCGTATGTTATATGGCCACCCTATTTCATATCACCATAAAAATTACAATGTATACACTCTAAGCAAGGTTAATATATTGAAATGATAAGGTTTAAAGTGTAGAGTCCATATATGGTCTGCTCTAGCCTTAAGTCAACCCCAAGACTTAGGAAATAACGTAAGTATGTACCAAAGGTTTAAGACATTTTAATATATGAAATCTTAGGTAAAAACCTTAACCTAATACAAATACAAGTAAGCCCTAGTCTTAGGCTTAGTGAACATTGCATATGCAATATGCCATGTTTTGCAATTTTACCCTCGTAAGAGAATCATGATCTGAATCTAGTTCGATTTAATAACCTGCACATATAAAAAAAAGAAATGATTAATAGTTTTAATAAACTAAACTTAAACATAATTAATACTATGATGTAAATTGAAGAGTTATAAGACCCTAAGGAAGCATTGAACAAGAACTTTAGTAGTGATAGCTAAAATGATGAGAATCATAATTATACTTGTTATGATTTGGAGCTGGTAAAGGAACCAAAGTCAACCAGTAGTATGTTATTCAAGATCAAGGCTTTCCATGCTCTTAAACAAGTTTCCGTCATAAGTATGACCTGCATGTCAAATAGAATAGGTGCCTTAGTTCAATGGAACTAAGTAATCCTACGTAACAAGTAATACTTTGCCTCTCAAACCATCATGGGATAACAAGTTCCGCCACTCCACCCACTTTGTACCCACAAACAAAGTTAAGTTAGGATGTTATAATTAACAAGCGCGACTATGCAGAAAGAATGAAGCATATAAATTCAGTGATGAAACATAAGCGACAACAATATAAACATAATACTAAAGTAGTAAATAGTAGGAGAACATCATAAGTAAAACACATTAAATTAAATAACTGAATGTAAAAGAGAGAGAGTAAGAATAGCTTACGAATAAACAGTGGTATATGCAGTATACGATAGAGTTTTGCAAGTGAATACTGTTTGGCCTAGGTAGTTTTTAATAGCCTATAATAATAAAAATTCAATTTTTGGGGACATTACAAGTGGTATTAGAGCCCATTTTTAATACTGAGAGACCTATGGGTGCACCAAGCATTCACACAGAGAAAATAAGGATGTTAATTTAATAAGTTACTAACATAAATTTTTCTGCCATTTAAAAAAAAAGTGTTTACAGGAAATTTTCATAGCATTGATTATTTTATGAATACTGAGGAAGAAAACAGTCGTGAAGGGAAGATGACCACCCCGACTCCGGAAGCAAAACTGGTGGTAGAGATAAAATCTAATGTTTTGAAAACTATACACAATCTTCAAGCTGAATTGAAAAGTTTCAGAGAAGACAACCTGGACAAAAGGAAGGAGCAACAATCTATAAATGAAGCCTTACTGAGAAATATGATGGGAGGAATCCCGCAAGGTAAACCTACTCAGCCCACCAATAGATCCAAAAGTGAACCATACTATAAATGGGCAAGCAACCCAAGAGAAGAAGAAAAATAATGTACCCCTAAAGAAACCAAATAAGATCATCATAGTCCTTCTTGTGGTGAATCACTTTCTCCACAGAGAAAGAAGCAAAAACTTAATGACAATATTCAGAGAGAGTTTTGAAAAATAAGAGCCCCGACCTATGAAGGTGAATTAAACACGGGGGAAAAGGATGAAGAATGGTTGTTGGGAATGAGTAAGTATTTTCAGTTTCATAACTATTCAAGTGAGATGAAGGCTAGGCTTTCCATCTATAACTTAAATGGTAAGGAAACAAGAAGGTGGAGGGATTTAAAACACACCAAGAAAGACGAGTTGCGGGAAATACGATGGGATACTTTCCAAAAACATTTTCAAGAAAAATAAATGTCGGAAAGGTTCTTTGATAGAAAAGTGAAAGAGTTTCACGAACTATGCATGGGATCCATGACTATGGATTCGTCCATTAAGAGATTTCTAGATCTGTTACATTATGTGCCATACATCAAGGAGGAAAAAGTAAAGATCCAGTAGTTCCTAGGATGTCTTCCTCCCAGCTTTGGGGACAGGATTGAATTTGAGATGCCTAAGACTTTGGATACCATGCTACACAAATCTAGGTTCTGTTATGAGCATGGACTTCTAAGGTAGGAGAACATGAACCAAAACTGAGACAAGTCTAAGAACTTCTCTCACAACCACAAACCTACGTCAAACCCACAACCATACAGAATGCAGAATAATAGTTTTCAAGAGAACAAGAACTTTAATAAACCTGGTAGGAACCCTTATGTGCTAGATGCTAATGTTAACAAACCAGTAGCAACTGCAGCCAATGCTACCCCGCTACAGATCAAGTGTTGGAAATGAAACAAGCTTCAATATGCCTGATATTGTAAGAACAAGAACGATGGGGTCTTGCACAACTTACAATAAGAAACAACTATCGAGGACATAGCTGGAACACCCTGGATCTATGCATCGTTGGATGGCTGATAAGAAGATCATTAAGCTACGATGGTTGAAATAGAAGGTAAGATTTTGAACACTTCTGTTTCAATACTTATTGATCTAGGTGCTTGCCGAAGCTATGTTGCACCTAAAATTGTTGATATATGCAAACTAGGAAAAGTAAATCATGATAAACCTTGGCCAGTTCAGTTAGCCATAGGCACAAAACAATTTTTTTTGGATATTGTTAAAGAATGTGAGGTAAACCTGAATGGTTTTCTTATAGAATTAAACCTGAACATCTTACCTTTAGGATCGTAATATGTACTTATTGGCATGGACTAGTTGGAACATCACCATGTCATGCTCAATTTTTTGCACAAGTCTATCTTGTGTATTGATAGCCAAGGGAATCAAGTGAAGGTTCAGGGCATTCCAAATAAATTTTCTGTAAAACAATTATCTGCCTTACAAGCAAAGAAATGTGTTTGGAAAGGATGCAATTTGTTTGCAGTAAACATCCGAGACATAGAGTCTGATAGGGAACAACACATAGAATAATTTTTTGTTCTTGAAGGATTCAAGGATGTGTTTCCAGAGGAAATCCCCGGATTACCTCCGAAACGAGAACTATACTTTTCCATCGAACTGACCCCAGGATCAGTTCTGGCATCCAAATCCCCTTACCACATGAGAGCACCTGAGTTGGTGCAACTCAAACTAGAGTTGTAGGAGTTGATAGAGAAGGGGTATATCTGACCTAGTGCGTCCCCTTGGGGAGCATTGTTGTAAAGGAAATTTTCATATGGCTAGGGTTTAAGAGGCCATTAATGTATTGGGTTTGAAAGAGAGATGTAAATGGTTCTGTAATTAAATATAAGCAATATTGAAGATTATAATGGTTCATACCTTAGCCAAATGAAGGTTGATCCAAGCATCCCTTCAATCCTCTTCTTGCTCCTCTTGCTACTCTTTCTCCAAGAGACCTTCAAAATGAATTATAACTTCCTCAAATATTTATGACCACATATAAAGCAATGATAATTAAAACAATAAAAGAAACTATTATGATTAACATAAGCATATGATCATAAACAAAGATTCAATCACACATTGAACAATACTTTGGGAAGAATAAGGACATCACATATTTATTAATCTTGAAAACAAGTACAAGTATACCTTCTCTTCAAGTTGGGCACTTCATGAAACCTTGATTTGGTTTTGCTGCTTCTCTTATCCAAGGAACTTAGCCTCCAAGCTTTGCAACACAAGAAGAAAGCTTCTAGGGAAAAGGTGTGGGAAAAGAGAGCTCCAAATCCTCCAGCATAACAACACAAAGATTCAAGTCTCCTATCATGAACCTCCCTAACTCTATTTATAAGCTTTATGAAGAGTTAGGGTTGAAGACAAAGTAGTTACAACTGAAGGAGTTAGTTGCATAACTACCCAAACTACCCGAATTTCAAAATACGTATTTTTTTGACATTTTTTGGAGGCGTACGTGGGTTGCAAAGACAAGATTCGCATACATGAGGAGGTATACATGGTTTGAAATGTAGAAAGTCACATATTTAAGTCATATGCGATTATTATATATAGCAAGTCATGTATGTATGCCGGTGTCTTTAAGGAAACTCACGTATACATCAAAAAACTCATTTTAAGGGTACTTTTGGGCATTTTCATAATTTTGTGTCTTATGGAAATGTTTAGCTAACATAGATACCTTTCCAATGATGCATAGATGAGTTCAAATGGAGTTACAAAACTAAGGTTATGGGTCCTCCAAGTTAGGTGTTTTCTGAGTGACTTTCAGTGACTTTCATGAAGAGTCGTCATGGAAGTGTTGACTTGCGACGGAATTATGGGAAAGTGGTCAGAGGCAGAGATGTGTCATTTTGAGCTATAATAGATTCCCCCTAATGTATGGGGTTAGAGGGGAAGATTATATCCAAAATGAATTATAAAGGAAACAACTGAGTGTGGAGAGAGCAGAGAATCGAAGATCAAAAGACTTGAACAAAGGTACCTGAAAGAGAGATAAATGTCAAACAAAAGTTGATCTTTGGGACATACAAGTCCATGTACAAAACATTGTCATAAATATACAGGTGGATCCAACATATGTATAACTAATGAAAATATTGTGGTCATTCAATATGAAAAAAGGTGCCATATCAAATTTAAAGGAGTCATTGCCACAAATGAACAAGGTGGATCCATGCTCAACAATCGATCATAGCCACAAAATTACAAGGTGGATCTATATCTAAGAAAAATGCCATATGAAGTGTGACAAGGCCTTGCACAACTTGGGCAATAGCAAAAGATGACAATGCTACTGTCGGCCCAAGGTCTTCAATCCAAACTACCCAAAAGGTACAAATCCTAACCATGTGAATAAAGGAGTTGAAGTCGAACATAGAGGAAACCGTTTGATTACGAGTCAATAATGAGAACCATTAACAAGCTTGAGGGAAACCACCATTAATGAAAATGTTCCCCAAAGTGCCTAGTACATTCTAACAAGTGTGAATGCAAGGACTTGAAGTTGAACACTTGAAGAATCCATTGAGTAGGAGACAGTAAGATATTCACACCACCCAATAGCGAGGGAAATTGCCACAAATGACTGCAATCCCCAAGGTACTGCCATAAAAATCTAAATCTCATTCCCAGAGAAAGATGCATTGCAATCGATAGGAAGAGATTTGTTGGAAGGAAGGCATTAAGGCATCCTTCATCATCCAACATGAGGTAAGTCAAAGACTAATTGGATCTGGAATTGGTACTGAATTTCACGATAAGAAACGCTGAAGACATGATGTAATGAATTGATACCAGGGATTGGCCAACACAAAAATTCAAGGAACTATAGAATGGCTGACAATGATGTAATCCTTGAATAGTGATCATGACACAAAAGTGACTTAGGTATATTTTGACACAAAAGGACCAACGACACAAATATGCAATGTGGGAGACATTGACAAGTTCCCCATATAATTGGAAAAGAGACCAACTGGAGGAGTAAGAAACTATGAATCAGGATAAGGTCAAAACACTAGGATGCAACTGTTGATAGACTCAAAACTGGTGCTTTGTTCAAGGAAAGAAGACTTGCTACCATGATATAAAAAACATGTGAATGAACTTCCCTTCCCCTCTTTATTGTAAACATTTAGCGAGTCCAAGAAAGCAAACTCAGGACCATCTTCATTTCTGTCAAGCTCGAAGAAAAGATAGAAGAATGCTTGATAAAGCACTTATTTGTGGATTTTACAAGCCTGAACTAGTACATGCTCGATGGTATTTTCATAGTTTAGAGAGTCTGAAAACTCCAAAGAAGACTCCAGGGGGGTGCTTTTTGATACAATTTAGTCTCTTGAGGCCGAAAAAGTGTAAAACATACCAAAGAAGAAGTCTCTTAACTTCCAAAGAAGAAAAGGTGCACCCTTTTCGCACTTAGTCAGGGAGGTCTGAAAAAGATTAGATTACCACCTACCCTATGCTCCTTCAAAAGTAGCATATAGCCTAAGTTTTACTAATGTGAAGGAAGGCAAGATCACTCGGAAAGATCCATTTGATTATGAGAAATGGGGCTTACAACAGTAAACTCGATGCTTTGTTCTTTAGTGTTTAGCAAGCATGACAAAGACATAAAGTACATTCAGAATATTTTTCATGTTTAAGTCCAGAGCACAAAAAAGAGAAAACTAAGCTCATACTGGGGGTTCCTTTTCCATAAGTTTAGTCCCTTATGTCTAGAAAAGTAACCTATGCCTGAGAATACTCTTCTCACTTCCGTAGAAAAGAGAGTGTTCCTTTCTTGTATTATTCCAGATGGTATGAGAAGGTGATAACATACCATTGATGTGGATTCCCATTCACATATTATTAATGAGCATAAATGGAAAAGTTTACTCAGCAGTCAAGTCTATTTTGAGGAGTTAGACCTAGGCCTAAAGAAACTCAATATCTTTCCTATGAATTTTTAACGAGTCTGAAAAAGTCAACTCATGGCCTCCTTACTATTTTTAATGAGCTCAAAGGAGAGCAGAAATAATTCTCTAAATGTGAGAAGACGAGTGTCAGGGGCAAGTGAAACTAGTTCCAAGTGTGAGGAACATGATAAAGGTAAATACACTTAGTGAACATCTCCTTAAGGTAAAAGGTGTCAAGTTGCAAAGGCAAAATGATACAAGGCTTAGTGACGATGAGAACACAGATGAGGGCTTATACAACAAGCTAAAAGCGTGGAAGCTGGCATTAGGCTCATAAGCGCGGGAAGGGAAAATGCAAATGCATTTATAGCTTAAACAAAAAGACAAGTCTAGTAAATAGTTTTGAATCCAACTAATAATCTTGTCTCCAAGAAACAACAACATCGGGATAATATTCAGAAGAAAATATCCGATGTGGGTCACTTTGGAAAAAACACATGTGACTTTGATATCTTCTACAAAAGGGAAAGTCAAGGTAGAATCGACCAAAGAAGATTCTATAATCCTAAGGCTCAAGGGTTTATAATCAGTAAGATCAACCTCAGAAGGCAAGCAAATATCAGCAGGAGATATAGAGTTTGCAAGAGAAAACTCAGTATCACAGGAGTTGAAAAATTCAAAAGAAAAATCAAACTTATAAGGATCATTGACTTTCTGTTCAAAGGGAGAGTCCAAAAAATCAACAAGACCAACAAAAGAAGACCGATCCATGGGAAAATCAAGCTTACTAAGAAAATCAGGCTTACACTTAGTCACAACTAAACCAACATCCAAAATAAGGTCATACTGTATCAAAGACTCTAGGAAGACTTCATCTGAAGGAAGGAGATCATCTGAGATATGACACATGTATAAACTTTCAAATGGATCAACAAAGTGGAGAGCAGGCTACATGGTCTGTATAGGATGACTCACCTGGTCAACTGCTGGGACGAAGTCCCGGGAAGGTAAGCATGAAAATAGAGGCTTCTTCTTAGTAGCAATTGAATGCAAAGGACATAAGGCCACATAGCTCACATGTGGCGGGGTAGTGTCTATAGAAACACTGGGAACCAATAAAGGAAAGATCTGGTCTCTAGTTGGTTCAACAGATGAATCAAGAAAATTGAACTGATCGATAGTGACAATTTCTTCGCAATGATTAAAGTACATCACATGAAATAATGTTGACACCACACCTTTCCTGGCATAGACATAATCATGTTCAAGGAGCATATTGAAGTCCAAGGGGTATTCTATTACCATGAAGTCAACTAAGATGGTCTTCCCACCCAAAGTAATAGGATTTTGAGTGAGAATTCCCAAGGCTATACTAGTTCTTCTATCAAACACCAGTAACTGACTAGATGTCAACACAAGGGTGGGAGATCCCAAGCCTCGCCAATAATGAGCAGACACAATACTAACTGAGTCTCCTTCATCAACAATACAACGAGAAATCATGTATTGTTCAACTTTGACCTTTATCTAAAAAGGTGCACCAGAACGGAGGCACGGATCAACTAGGCTATCCCAATCAAAGGAAGCAATTTGAGAGCTTGGTGGGGGTTGATCCCAAGCGAGTTCAGTGCCACTTTGTTCAATAAGTTCTGAACTAGTAGTGAATAAAATGTGACTAGAAGACACTTCACTCTCCAAAGGAAGAGTAGGATTGATCAACAATGGAACTAATTCAACCACTTCATGAAAGTCACTCTCCGAAGGGAGAGTGGGATTGACCAAATATGGCATTGGTTCAATCAAATTAGGATCACTCTCCGAAAGAATAGTGTGATCAAACAAAGCTAAGATTGGTTCAACCACTTGATCAACCAAACGTTGAGTAGGTTGTTAAAAAACTATAGGTTGTTCAGGAGAAGGAAATTCTTGAGTCTTGGAACACACTCTTTGCACCTCTGCGATAGTAGGGAACTGGTGAGTAAGATGATCTCCCTCACATAGATTACAAGGGAGCTTAAGTTTGTGCTTCAACCAACCAGGTTTCTCAACTTTGTCAACATGACTAGCAGTGTCTGACTATTTTCTTTTAGCATGACCTATAGAGGCTGAGAGTTTTCCCCCAGCATGACCACTAGAGGCTGGGTGACTGGGTCCAACCTAACTAAGAGAGGATGGTTGTTGAAAAACTTTAGAATGTTCAAAAACATGATGACCACGAAACCAACATCTTCACACCTCTGCTATAGAAGGGGATTTATAACTAAGGTGGTCTCCCTCACAAAACTTACAAGAAAACTTGGGCTTGTGTTTTGAACGGGTAGTCTTTTCAACAGTGTCAACATGACTCGTAGTGGTTGACGGATTGTATTCAGCATGAACTATAGAGGCTAAGAGACTACCCCCAGCATGACCTGCAGAGGCTGAGAGATTGGGTCCAACATGACCTGTAGAGGTTTGATGGGAACCACCAACATGAACAACAGAGGCTAAATAGTTAGGATCAACATGCTTTGCAATAGTTGAGTGTGTTCCCTGAGCATGAACTTTAGAGGCTGGGTGGATGGATCCAACATGACTTGTAGAGGCTGGATGGGGAGGTTCAACTTGAACATCAGAGGTTCAATGGGTGCCCTCAGCATGAACTATAGAAGCTGAGTGTCTGGATCTGATGTGACATGGAAATGTTGGAAGGATCCCACCAGCATGATCTACAAAGGCTAGATGGTGAAGATCAACTTGAATTGCAGAGGTTGAGTGCTTAGATCCAACATGACCTGCAAATATTGGATAGGTTCCCCTAGCATGAACTGCAGAGGCTAGGTGGTTAGGTTCAACTTGACCTGTAGAGGTTGAACATGTGCCCCCTTGCTTATGTGCCTTCTTCCTATTCCTCCTTCGTTTACTCCTTTTAGACTGTCGGTTACTAGTATTGGTACTTTCACCACATGAGGTAAAAAGAGGAGGAGAATCAACTACAGGTGAAGGGGAAGAAGTGTTTTGATTCCCTTCATATAAGGATCTTACTTGAGAAGCATCAGGAGCATTCAATATAGTTGGAGTGGAAAACAACCATGCTGCTAGCCCTAGGGTGAATCCATGTAGATTCAAGGTGGCCATCAGGGGAAAACCAACATTCCCTGTGAGAGGAATAGTACAAGGAGTTCCCAATATGGGGATCTCTTGGTTGGTGTTCAAGGGGGTGTTAGACATAGTTTCAAACTAGGAGAAAAATTCTGAGGTTTACAGGAAACCAAAATTACGAAGCACACACGTAAAGGAAAACAAAGTATAGAGAAACCACACAACACTCACTAAAAATTCCTAAAGAAAAATAGACAAACAGGTATAAGATATGCTTTCCAAAACAAATCTGATAGACAGTTACTTGGTGTCCCTGTAGATGTTCTTAGGCAGAAGTAGAGGAATCACCCACCGCCCTCCCACATCTTCTACCAAGGTTACCTTCCAAGGCTGTCCCAAGGTCAACCAGAAATAGACTTCTGGTGTACCTATGTATGAACCCTAGATGTCAAAGAGACTAAAGGATACCTTAACTATATCGACAGTCTGGGGGGGTAGTTGCAAGCTTGGTTTGTACGCATGGGAAGGGTAGAAAATCCTGAAGCCTTGTCTAAGACAGAATCCCTAGATGCACAAAAACCTTCGTCTCTTCTTTGATAAGGAATCAGAGGGTTATCTCCCTGGTCCAAGAAACCACAAGGCCTCATGCTTAACTCTCATTTGAGAGGATCCTCCCAGATGCAATCAACATAAAAAAGGGTTTACCTAGTGATTGTCCAACTACGTCTGAAATTTAATACTTGTGGAGAGTTAAAACTCCCTAATCCAAAAGTCTAGCCTGAGCTAGTTGGTGTATGACCCTATAAAATAAAAATTACTAATAAATTTTAAATTAAATCATTTATTTTAAAAGGCTGTTATTAGTCAGAGGGTAAATGGCATGAAACTTATGTGGTGTTTTGACTCAAGGTTGAAACAACATGACTAAGCAAAGAGAAATGAATTGCAAAAAGAAAAAAATATTCTCTTTCTCTTTTTCAAATATAAAATTGAGCAATAAGATTGACATAAACAAAGGGAAAGAAGTTTCAAGAATCAATCTAAACCCACAAACAAAGGCTGCTCAGTTCCTTATCCAACAAGGTCAAGCCAAAGAAGGAGGTGGGGGGGAAGGAAGCAAAAACAAGATCAAATACTTGAAATAGACATAAAATATAGAAAAAGAGCACCTAAAAGAGTTAAGACAACCTGTCAGGATTCATGCACATGCAGAGGACCCTTAACGACCCTACAAACAACCCTCAAATCACCCAAAAACCCTAAAACATGATGAAAGAACACAAATTCAGGTGCATACGTGGGTTGCCTTAAGGTAGTTCGCATATGACAAGTGGGTTTTAGGTAATTAAATTCATGTATACAACACATACATGAAATTGTTTATCTTGGAAGTCACGTATGGGTGACAAAAGGCACAAAAAGGGTCAAAAACTGACCTAGGAAGGCAGGAAAGGTGTTCCAACAAACTAAAACAGTGTTCCTAACTTCTAAGAAGGACCTAAAACTTTACAAAAGGATGAAATAAAGACAAAGAAACCAAAATAGACAAGGCTCTCCCCAATGGAGTCGCCAGTTATATTGTAAAGGAAAGTTTCCTATGGGTAGGGTTTAAGAGGCCATCAACGTACTGGGGTTGAAAGAGAGATGCAAATGGTTGTACAAGTAAATGCGAGCAAGATTAGAAATTAGAGTGTTTCATACCTTATCCAAATGAAGGTTTATCCAAGAATCCCTTCAATCCTCTTCTTGCTCCTCTTTCTCCTATTGCTCCAAGAGACCCGCAAAATGAATTATACCTTCCTCAAACCATTATGACCACATATAAAGCAATGATAATCAAAACAATAAAAGAAACTATTCTGATTAACATAGTCATATGATCATAAAAAAAGATTCAATAACATATTGAACAATACTTTGGGAAGAAGAAGGACATCACATCTTTATTAATCTTGAAAACAAGTACAAGTATACCTTTTCTTCAAGTTGGGAACTTCACGAAACCTTGATATGGTTCTGCTGCTTCTCTTCTCCAAGGAACTTAGCCTCTAAGCTCTGCAACACAAGGAGAAAGCTTCTAGGGAAAAGGTGTGGGCAAAGAGAGCTCCAAATCCTACAGCATAACAATGCAAATATTCAAGTCTCCTCTCATGGACATCCTTACCTCTATTTATATGCTTTATGAAGAGTTAAGATTGAAGACAAAATAGTTACAACTAAAGGAGTCAGTTGCATAACTACCCAAACTACCCAAATTTCAAAATACGTATTTTTTGGAGGTGTACATGGGTTGCAGACATAATATTCACATACATGAGGAGGTATATGTGGGTTTCAATGTATAAAGTCGCATATTTAAGGTCTATGCGAGTATTATATATAGCAAGTCGCGTACGTACACAGGTTTCCAACTTGTCTACACATAAAAAAAACTCATTTTAAGGATACTTGTGGGAATTTTAAGACTTTAGTGTATTCTAGAAAGTTTTAGCTAAGATAGATACCTTTCTAATGGTGTAGAGATGAGGCCAAATGGAGTTACAAAAATTAGGTTATGGGTCATCCAAGTTAGGTGTTTTTTCATTGACTTTCATGAAGTGTCGTCATGGAAGTGTCGACATGTGATGGAATCATGGGAAAGTGGTCACAAGTAGAGATGTGTCATTTTGAGCTATAACAAGCACCAATATTGTTGTAAAGAATAAATATGGTACAATTTGAATGTGCATCGATTACCATCAGTTGAAAAAAATGACTATCAAGAACCATTACCCACTCCCAAGGATTGACGACTTGTTTGATCAGGTGGGAGGAGCCAGAATATTTTCAAATATTGTCCTGCGATCCAGATACCATCAGGTATAGATTCATGAAAAGGATATTCACAAAACTACCTTTCTTACAAGGTATGGGCACTACAAGTTTTTAGTGATACTGTTGTTAGAATAATCAACCCATAGTTTACCCACTTAGACATTAATTCATTTATTTTTGTCTTATTTGCCTAGTTCATGTGTCCCACCTTGTGCAAGTTGCTAATTGCCTATCCATAGAGGTCAAAATTGCCATATATGACTCATGTAGTTCTTGGGAAATCCTTAGGAATCAAATCTACTTTATTCCTATCCTCCTAGTTGCCTATCTACTTTTTCTGCTTTATTGCCTACTTTTTCAGTGTTTTAAGGCACATGGGAAAGCTAGACTAGGTGAGGTGAACTTGTTTTTTGTCCTACACATCCTCCTCTCCTTTATCCATGAAAAAAAATGTATGATCTGCCATTCCACCACTATTTATCTTGCCTATGCCTTTTTGCCAATTCGTGAGCTCCATGACAAATTTGGGATCCAGCTTTTACACCTATGGGGGATTTGCTTATTTTTGGTAAGCCTGCTTTATGCTAGATTTGGATTCTTCCTCATGCATTCGATTTCTTCATGTATTCTATTTATATAGTGGCCTATGATATTACAGGGTTGTCTATTGTACACTCAGTTAATATAATTTTGTGTTACAGCTCCATATTCAGTCTCTCTTGTTAGCAATTTTGCATGATCAATTGATAATTGTTGTGGTTAAAATTAATATATTGCTGGCCTGAATTTATACATGGTATCAAAGCCATTGTAGGTTTTTAATCTCATTCAAAAATTGTTTTGCAGGTTCGACATCAAGACTGGGAGCCTTCTACTGACAGCTAGGACAGATTTTCTAAAGCTATGGATTCACAGAAAACTATCTTGACTCCCTTCAACTATTTTGAATGGAAAGCAGAGATGGAGATATTGTTGAGAGAGAAAGGCCTCTATAGGGTGACTATGGCTATAGAAGCAGACCCTAATGCTGCTGCAGAGAATATCAAATGGCACAATCGAAAAAATGAGGCCTATGGCCTCCTATGTCTCAGTATTTCCCGAGACCTCCTTTTCCATCTCGATGGATTGACATCACTGAATGAAGTATGGGAGAATATTGCTGATATTTTTGGAAAGATAGATGAGATGAGGGGACATAAGATTGAAAATGAGCTGATTTCTCTGAGTCCCAGTAGCTTTGAATCCCTGCAGCTATATTTCTCCAAGTTCAAAGCACTAGTTTTGCAGCTGAAGCAATGTGGTATTGAAAAGAAAGATGATCAGCTCGTATTAGCCATCCTCTCGAAGCTAGGACCTGACTATTAAGTCTTTTTTTTGACCTTCTATGCCACAAAAATCATAGCTTGAACTTGGAAGATGCCTAGCCTTGCAGATTTCATGGAATCTCTCACACAAGAACAAGACAAGCTGGTGATGATGGGAACCATCAAACCATCCAAAGTTCAAGATTTGATTGCTGGAGATTCAAGGGTGGATTCAAAAATAAAAATGAAAGATAAAAATCCAGCTAAGCAAAAGAGAGACAAGAAGCAGTCTCCAGAGGATCAACAAGGTCCCAAGAAAAATACCCATAAGAAGAAAAACAAAGGTGAAATGAACAAGTGCTCATACTGTTCGAAGGGCAATCACACTGAAATATCTTGTATGAAAAAGCAGATTGATATGCTGACCCAACTCGTGGAGAAGAATGGAATCTCCCTTCCAAAAATCTCAAAGAAGAGAGAAAGAGGATCAAGTTATGATGACAGAGAGAGAGTCCATGCTCTAGTTGCTGGCACATCAAGTTCACCCAGTTTTATCATAGATTCTGGAGCTTCAAGACACATGGTTTTGACTAAGGAGGCCTTCTCCTCACTGGATATGTCGAAAGGACCATATATTGTACTGGGAGATGACCCTCTCACTGAAAGTAAAGGCAAAGGAAGGATAGATCTTGATCATGGTCAGTTCAACAATGTGCTGTATGTCCCTGGTCTCGCCTCCAACCTCTTGTCAGTGTACCAGATGACCCACACTGGGTCTCCTAAGAAAGTCATATTCTCCCCCAATGAAGTTGAGATCACAAAAATCTCAAGTGGTAGAGTCATTGCAAAAGGAGTTGCAAATCATGCTCAAAAGGTATACATGTTCTCACACTTCCTACCTTACTCAAACCCCTCTACTCTTCTCATTCATGCTAATGAATCTATCAAGCCGTGGCATGAAATATTTTGCCATCTAAATTACAAGTATCTGTCTGATCTTAGTGATAAAGAAATGGTCATAGGGTTTCCCAAGATAAAATTTTCCAAAGGAGTCTGTCAAGGTTGTATCCTAGGAAAACACCTAGAGCACAAATTTGAGAAAGCTAGTCATGAGAGAACCTCTGCACCCCTCGAGCTGATTCACAGTGATGTTGCTGGCCCATTCCCTCATATGTCCATGATTCAGGCCAAATATGCATTGACCTTTATTGATGATTTTTCCAGGTATTGTTGGGTTCACTTCATGAAACACAAGTCTGAAGTTTTTGGCCTATTCAAAGTCTTTAAGGCTTTGGTTGAAAACTAGTGTGGAAGGAAACTCAAGGTCCTCATATCTAACAATAATGGTGAGTATGTCAATTTCGAGTTTATTAACTATTGTGCAGATGTAGGTATTCAGATGCATCATTCTATGCCTTACACACCACAGCAAAATGGTGTTGCTGAGAGGAAGAACAAATCACCGAAGGAGATGGCAACATGCATGATGGAGGCCAAAACTTTGCCACCAAAGTACTGGGCCAAAGCTATAAACTATGCAGCCTATATCCAGAATAGGGTGCCTCACAAACAGCTTGATGGCATGAATCCCTTTGAAGCATGGAGTGGGCACAAGCCAGATGTGACCCATTTCAGGATTTTTGGCTCAAAGGCATGGGCTAGAATCCCGATAGAGAAGAGGAAGGATTTGCAGCCCCAAATCCAAGAGTGTATTTTTTTGGATAATATGAAGATTAAAAAGGGTACAATTTTATAAACTTGAGCACAAACAAATCCTTCATTGAAAGGTGTGTTCAATTTGAAGAAGAACCCCTTGCAGAAGTGGAAGTTGGTGAAGCCTCTTCACCACCTGAACCTCAAGAAGTAAGTAAAGAGTTTGTTGAACATGCTGATTCTGATTTGTCTGATGGATATGAGTTTATTGCATACCAAAACAGCCCCACAAGGCCAAAATGGCCATCCAAGACACTACATGCAGCAGGTGAGCTAGCTGGGGATCCCAATGACCCAAGGAGGACTAGATCTCAATTTGAGAGTGGTCTGTGCATGAAGGCTCCTATGTTTGCTAAAAAATGCTATTTGATGGTGGATTCTGATCCTCAAAAATATGAAGAAGCAGTAGGAGATCCAATATGGCAATCTTCCATGAAGGAGGAGTTCAGCTCACTCCAGAAGAGCAACACATGGGAGCTAGTGGATCTTCCTCCTGGAAGAAAGTTAGTCCAGTGTAAGTGGGTCTATAAGACCAAGTTTGATGCTGATGGTTCACCACTGAAGTACAAGTATATATTGGTAGCTAAAGGCTACTCACAGATTCATGGCATTGATTACAATGAGACCTTTTCCCCAGTGGCAAAGATGGATTCCATCAGGCTAGCTCTAGCCATTGCAGCCTCAAGGAAATGGGAGGTACATCATATGGATGTAAAATGTGCCTTCCTGAATGGAGATTTCACTGAGGAGATATATATGTAGCAGCCTCAATGTTTTGCTACTAACCCTTCTCTTGTGTGCAGTTTGAGAAAGTCATTGTATGGGCTAAAGCAAGCCCCCAGGGCTTGGTATGCCAAGATAGATAGCTTCTTGCTATCTCTGAATTTTGTTCGGTGAAAATCAGATACAAATGTCTATTTGAAGTGTGTTAATGGTTTATTAATGATCATTGTTTTATATGTTGATGACCTCCTCATTACAGGAAGCTCACAGGCTGAGATTGCTTCCTTAAAAGGAGCTATGATCCAAGCCTTCTCCATGACAGATTTGGGGCTCTTAAGTCAATTTCTGGGGATTGAGATTGCTCAAACCAAAGCTGGAATAAAGGTGCACCCATCCAAGTATGCCTTATATTTTCTGATCAAATTCAGAATGCAATATTGCAAAGCAAGCAAAACTCCTTTCCTTTCAGGAGTGAAGCTGGAGGAAGATGATTCTCCATCGATGGTAAACAATACACTGTATAGGCAATTGATTGGATGTTTATTGTATCTGACACATACTCGACATGATATTTTTTATGCAGTAAGTTTGGATTCTAGATTCATGGATCAGCCTCATGAGATCCATTGGAAAGCAGCCAAAAGGATCCTTAACTTTGTTCAGAGAACAAGGACACATGGGATCTTCTATAAGGCAAAATGTGATCTTGATTTGATTGGATTTACTGACCATGATTGGGCAGGTGATAGCATAGACAGAAATTCCACTTCAGGATATGTGTTCATGCTTGAATAAGGGCCAATTAGCTGGTCAAGCAAGAAACAGAGTGCCATTGCACTCTCATCTACAGAAGCTGAGTACAGAGGAGTTGTCAATGCAGCAACTCAGTGTTTATGGTTGCAGGGTTTACTTGGAGAGTGTGGTTTCAAACCTGAGTACTCAACTACAATCTACTGTGATAACAAAAGTACCATTCGAATCTACAAAGATCTAGTTCAGAATTAGAGAACCAGACACATTGAGATTCACATGCACTACATCAGAGAGCTTGTGCATGATGGCACCATTCACCTACTCTTCTGTTCATCTTCAGAACAAGTAGCTGATATCTTCACCAAAGCATTTTGTGAGAAGACCTTCAGCAATATCAAATCACTGCTGGGGATTGCTAATCATGCTGTAAAGGCATGAGTGGAGACAAGATTCTACAATTTTGTTTTACAGTCCATGTTTAAGGGAGGATTTTCCCAAGTTGGTTTTCCCTCTTTCCTTGTTTATTTGGACATGCAGTATGTAAAGGGTGACTAAGACTTGTTTCTAGGCCCTATATTTTTGATATATTACTCATAAATTCAGGCTTAAGGGGGGGTGTTAGAATAATCAACCCATAGTTTACCCACTTAGACATTAATTCATTTATTTTTGTCTTATTTGCCTAGTTCATGTGTCCCACCTTGTGCAAGTTGCTAATTTCCTATCCATAGAGGTCAAACTTGACATATCTAACTCATGTCACACTTGGGAAAGCCTTAGGAATCAAATCTGGTTTATTCCTAGCCTCCTAGGCACCTATCTGCTTTTTCTGCTTTATTGCCTTCTTTTTCAGTGTTTTAAGGCACATGGGAAAGCTAGACTAGGTGAGGTGAAATTTTTTTTTGTCCTACACATCCTCCTCTCTTTTCTCCATGCAAAAGCATGTATGAGATTCCATTCCACCACTCTTTATCTTGCCTATTCCTTTTTGCCAATTCATGAGCTCCATGACAGATTTGGGATCCAGCTTTTACACCTATGGGGGATTTGATTATTTTTGGTAAGCCTGATTTATGCTAGATTTGGATGCTTCCTCATGCATTCAATTTCTTCATGTATTCTATTTATTCATCATCCTATGATATTATAGGGTTGGCTATTGTACACTCAGTTAATATAATTTTGTGTTACAGCTCCATATTCAGTCTCTCTTGTTAGCAATTTTGCATGATCAATTGATAATTGTTGTGGGTAAAATTAATCTATTGCTGGCCTGAATTTCTACAACTATTTGGGTAGACCAATGCACCCTGGATATTTATTTGTATAATGAACAACATATTTAGTATCTATTTGGATAAGTTTGTCCTAGTATTTATAGAGGACATACCGGTTTATTCAAAGAATAAATAAGAACACAAAGAACACCTTCACGTAGTAATACAAATGTTGATATAACACCATATTTATGCTTAGTTTAGTAAATGTGATTTTACAAACCACAGATACAGTATCTAGGTCACATCATATCCAAGACAAGGATAGCTGTGGACCCGGAAAAGATTCGAGCCATAAAGGATTGGCCTACCCTGACTAGTGTCACTGACATTAGGTCCTTTTTGGGTTTAGCTAGGTATTATAGAAATTTCATTGATAACTTGTTAGGAATTTCTTTCCCCATCACCGCTTTGCAGAAGAAAGAAAATAAGTTGATATGGACTGACAAGTGCGAAGGATGTTTTCAAAAGATTAAGAAGATTTTGATGATTGCATCGGTGTTGTGGATTGTGGATCCCAATGGGGATATCATTGTTTGCACGGATGTAAGCAAGGAAGGAATTGGAGGAGTCCTCTTGAAAAATGATCACATGATCTATTATGAATCATGAAAGTTAAAAGAATATGAGAAAAATTACCCAACTCATGATCTTGAGTGAGCTGCCATCATCCATGCTTTGAGGATGTGGAGTAACTACCTCATGGGAAGGAAATTCCTCTTGAAAACAAACAAAATGAGTCTAAAATACTTGTTTAATCAACCAGATCTGAATGTGAGGCAAGCCATATGGTTGTATTCCTTGAGCAAGGACCATTTTGAGCTAAATCATATTAAGGGAAAGGAGAACAAGGTTGTCGATGCTTCAAGTCGATGAACTCATATAATTTATGAGGTGACCTTGAGTCAAACCGATGCAGATCCACATGATAAGATTAGAGCATCCAAAAGAGTTGACCCCTTCTATGTAGAGATCCTCGAGAAAGTCTAGGAGGACATGTTGTTTCAACAGCAAAAATAAAACATGGTAGATGAATCCAAACTACTATGGTCCAAGGATCGCTTGTATGTTCTAGAAGGAGGGGACCTACAGTCCAACATCCTCATGAAATTGCATATGGAAACCTACTCAGGTCACTCGGGATATCAAAATATGATATCCACTGTCAAGAGACACTTTTCTGTCCTAAGTTAAAGGACAAAATTGTAATATTTATTGTAAAATGTCAAGAATGCTAGCTAGTCAAAGCTAAGCATCAACATCTTGCGAGATTACTATAGCCATTTCCCATTTCGGAATGTAATTTGGAGGTTATTAGCATGGAATTTATCACCATTTTACCAAAAAATAAGAAACAAGATGATTATATTTTCGTGGTCATCAGCAAGCTGTCGAAGGTAGCACACTTCATTCCTATGAAGTCGACCTACAAGGATGTGAACATTGCTGATATCTTCTTGAAAGATATATTTAGATTGCATGAGATACCGAAGGTAATTATCTCAAATTGAGATGTTAAGTTCACAGGGAACTTTTGGAGATATTTATTCTTCGGATTGGAGATGCAGTTGAACTTCAGCACTGCATATCACAAGTAGACAAACGTGCAGACAGAGAGAGTAAAAAGCAGTGGGAACATTACTTTCATCTCACGGAGTTTTTGTATAAAAATGCTTATCAAGATTCTGCCAAGATGAGTCCCTTTGAGGTACTCTACGGATGGAAGTGTAGAACACCGGTTACTTGGGATAGCCTGATGGATCGGCTCATGTTAGGGCCTGATTTGTTGATGGACTTCGAACATTTGGTTACCAAGGTGTAGGTAAACCTTAAAGAAACATAAGACCGCCAGAAAAGTTACACAGATCGAAAAAGAAAGGATAAGGACTTTCAAAGAGGCAATCATGTTTACTTAAAATTAAAATCCAAATGAAGCCCATTGAGATTGGGTAGGTGGAGTAAGTTAGTAGCTAGATTTTGTGGACCTTTTGAAATACTAGCCAAAAAAGGGCCAGTGGCTTATGAACTATAATTTCTTGTGCATGTAAGAGTCGACAATGTTTTGCATGCATCTTTGCTAAAGAAATATTTTTATGATACTAAACATGTTGTTGATTGGTCCCTATTACAGGTGGAACCTGATGGGGATTTTTCCCCTGAGCCTACTCATATTTTGGACAAGAGAGAGGTGCAGCTCTCGAAGTGCACCATAGTCCAATTAAAAGTGTAATGGAAGCAATTTGAGTCTAATAAGGCTACTTCGGAGAACGAGGCCACCATGATAAAGGCTTACCTTGCCTTGTTTCATGATATCGTTTTGAGTCCCTAGAACACCAAGGACAGTGTTGTTCTAAGTAGGGAGGGATGTAATATCCAGAATATTGGACCTAACACTTATCGGCATGTGCTTATTGATTATGATGATTTTATTAATGTTTTATTTTTATATTGGGTCAAAGACCCCACTACATATGAACATGACGATTTGTTTTATATATTGGGAATAATTCAATTATTNTGATTTATGTAATGATTTATGTTGAGCAAGCAGATCTGGAACACAAGGGTGAATAATGTTTAGTGTTGAGTGAGGAGCTCTAGAGCATCAAATCCTTTCCCATTGTATCCCTAGGTGTATCGTACAAGTACATCCTAGCATTTAGTGTTGAGTGAAAGCTCTGGAAGTACATCCTACATGCATTGATTAAGGGCTCTGTTAAGCACTAGGGGTTACTGAAAAGAATTTAATAACGTCCGAGTAAAAACGACTCGAGAAAAATATTGATCTCATCATACTTATTTATAAGTAATTAAATGAAATTTCAAATTTCTATATTCTTATCAAAGTAATGAAGAGCTACCATGTATACAAGGGAAATCCAACATGCAAGGTTGTTTAGAGTTGTTAGTTTTTCAACATTTAAGCTAGCATTATGTTAAGATCTTTTCACTGAGAGAATAACAAGCACAGCAATCACATAAGCACATCACAAGAGACAAGAGACACAAAGATTTTAGGAGGGGAAACCATAAATGGAGAAAACCCCTCAACTTCCTCTAAGATAGTATCACCACAAAATGTGATCCCAAAACAGTAAGATGACCTCCCAACACAACAGCAGCCTTCTGTCTTCTCTCAAGCCAAAGTATTTCCTTCTCCAAAGGTGCGCCACACTTGAGAGAGAAAGTGATGTAATTCACAAGTGATAAATAGAGAGACTCACCCTCTCTATTTATATTAGTCTGTTCACTTGAATTACCATTTCACACGTAGGCTCGACCTAATAATTACTACTCGATCCTACACCTTAATTAGTGTATAATAACTCAAGTGCCCCATAACTGTGGGGACTTACCTAATGACTTGATATGACTTGTTTACATTATTAATCCTCTCGATCGGAACATCGGGGCATGACCACATGACTCAAATACATAATAGAAACATCCCGGAATAAACATCGGGTTACAATATATAAAATACATATAAGAATACATTCCGAAGTTACATATACATCAACACTCCCTCTTAACTAGGAAGGTATTCTTTCGACACAATTTTTCAGCACTGGTCTTCTTCTCTGTAGCAGCTGGATATTCTGAGTCATCTTCATATTCAAGTCATCTTCATCTTCAAGTCATCTGGATCTGGATTATCTCTCGATCTGGATCATAAAAAAAAAAGCATCACTAGATCTAGATCATCACTCGATCTGGATCAACATCACTAGACTGGATCTGGATCATCTCTCGATCTGGATCATCACTACTGGATCTGGATCATCACTCGATCTGGATCTCTTCGAGTCATCATAACTAGATCTGGATCATAGCTCGATCTAGATCTCCTCTGGTCATCATCATGTGTGTACTATCTCGTCATAGGAATTTCTACAGAGCCAGCCCTTTTTCATGCTGGATGTAGGCCCACCACCTGCAGGTCTTCATCATCACCGGTCATACTGTGGAATCTTCAGGACTTATTACATGCATCACAAAACCTCAAAAGAGCATCCCAGGCTGTTACGAGCACACAGCTCTACCTATAGGATCTCCCAGGGCTCCTAATTACATGTGACCTCACCACAAAACCTCGCAAGAGCATCCCAGGCTGTTACGAGCACACAACTCTACCTATAGGATCTCCCAGGGCTCCAAATTACATGTGGTCATGGAAAAACCTTACAAGAGCATCCAAGGACTGATTATGGGCACACAGCCCAACCTAACGGATCTCCCAGGGAACCGAATTACATGCCATAGGACAAAACCTCGAAAGAGCATCTGCCAGATATCCTAGGGAACCGAATTACATGCCATAGGCAAAACCTTGAAAGACTATCTGCAGATATCCCAGGGCTCCGAAGTACATGTCCTCCCAGAGCAAAACCTCGAAAGAGCATTTTCCAGATGTCCCAGGGCACCGAATTACATGCCACAGGAAAAACCTCAAAAGACCATCTGCAAATCTCCCAGGGCTCCGAATTACATGCTCATCTGCACAACCTGATCCATGGCCATAGAGTATCAACCTGATACTCACCATACATCATCCTGATGTACTCATGATCATCCTGATCATCATCACTGCAACATCCTGCTGCATATCATCTGAAGCAACATCCTAAAGCTCGTCATCCATGATCATCTTGATCATATAGTGCATCTACCTGATGCATACCAAGTATCTACCTGATACATATCATCATACATGATCTACCTGATCATACAATGTATCCACCTGATACAAATACAAATACATGATACATATAAATGATCCAAATGATCATATCCAACATCCAACATGATGCATACATACATGTAATGATCCAACTAATCATATACAAGCAGAAACCAGAACATCATCCTGATGCTCATCATGCAGCACTTACATCCACAGCCATGTGAAGGATCCCCCTTCCAACATGCTTGGAATGGCTTCAGCAAATGTGTCCATCACTTCTTCCTCGAAGTATCCTCGATCTGAAGCACGCCAAGCCTCTCTCTGAAGTACTCGAACTTCACCCTGGCTAGTGTCTTCGTCAGCACATCTGCAATCTGCTCGTCCGTTGCAACATACAGGAGCTTCACAGCTCCTCTCTACACCATATCCCTGATATAGTGATATTTGATCTCTATGTGTTTCGACCTGTCATGAAACATTGGGTTCTCGGACAGCTTCACACAACTCTGGTTATCACAGAAGATACCAGTAGCCTCCAACGGGAGATCAAATAACTCAGATAGTAGCTTCTGTAGCCATACTACCTCACAATTAGCTGAACAAGCTGCGACATACTCTGCTTCAGCTGTACTCAATGCCACATAGGATTGCTTCATGCTAAACCAAGAGATCACACCTGATCGCATATTGAAGCAACATCCCAAAGTACTCTTCCTGTCAATGGCACTACCTGCCCAATCTGAATCAACATAACCCTCCGGGTTAATCTTCTAATTTGCACCATACTTGAGCCCATAATCAACTATACCCCTGCATGCTTTGCAACCATCAGATGGACATGTCTCAATGTGTTCACAGCAAAGCAAATATTTTGTCTCAGGTACATCAAGGACCCAATCATCTGATGATACACTGTAGCATCAACCAACTCTGAAGAAGCATCACTCAATAGCTTCAGGTTCGATGCCATAGGTGTAGCCATAGCCTTCCAGTCCATCATCCCAAGTCTCTTTAGGATCTATACTACATACTTCCCTCATCCAAGGAAGATTCCATCTGTACTCTGCCACACCTCCATACCTAGAACAATAGTGCATCGACACATAACAGGAGCATCACTGGTCTTCTGTATTCAACCTTGAAGTAAAGGTTGGAATCCGCTTTACTCTCAGTAAAGTCTAGAGTCATCAGTAATATTCCCATCCTGTCATACCATGCCGAACCTCAATATATTATGTAGTCACTCCCTCTGAAGCGAAGCATCATACTCCCTCTGTCTTCTGTGCTCTATGCACTGAAAACATTCCGTACCGGAGTGACAAGTAGCTTACTATGCTACTAATATTCTATGTGACCATAGACTTGCATCTTCAACCTTGTAGCAAAGGTTAATATTTTCATCAATCTCATCATGTATGTGTTTCAACTCTTACTGGATGCAAATGTCTCTTTGTAGTCTAGGCCTTCCTTTTGTGAGAAGCCTCATGCTACAAATCTTGCGTTGTATCCCACGATATTTCCATCTACTACATGATGGAACTATGAACTTTTCTTTAGGTCTCGATACTGCGTCTTGACATCATTCTTCTTGAACTAGTCTTCCCTTTCTTCTTGGTGGCTGGAAGGTTCTGCATCAATGATGTCACTGCACTCGTCATATTATTCTTCATTTTGAAATGTCGCCACTTTCTCTTTGGAACAAGTCTTCATTCTTCTTTGCTTGTAGGTGATTATGTATGCGGTCTTTCCTACAAGTCAAATACATTTATATGGTTAGAACATTTCACATGGAATATTCATACTGGCAAATACTTATGCATAAATATATGATCATGCAACTACTTTAGCCAATACAACATTGATCCATATCTCACTGAAACTTTCTAGATGCCTTCCATCTCTACCAAAACAACATTGAGATTGTGCACTAATCCAATATGTCAGCAAAGAGGTTTCATTCTAGATAAGTAGCAATGGATAATTTGTATAGCCCCATGAGCTACTTACCCATCACATGCATATTAGTAGTATTCTGTCATTAATGCAAACATCCTATCATGCATAATACAATAACTGAATACAAAAAAATAATAATATAATGAAATGACAATTGAATACTTATCTTTATTTGTTTCGAGGGTAGACTCCTTCTTGAGCCTTCAGCTGCATCGTCTTCTTCATTCATAATAGCATCGTTTCTTATCCAAAATATAAGGTGGATAAGAAGTTCTTTAAGAGTTGAGTTCTTCATATTCCTCATTGCTTGAGGGATCTTCTTTGGATGGAAAGAGCTTGATCTTTAGTTACTCCCATCTTCTCTTCTCTTCTTATGATTCGAGCTTCTTCTTCTTCACGGAGTCTTCTGAAAGTAATCACTTCCTTCTGGAACACATTCCTTGAATGGATGAATTCTACAATCCTGGGAGGCCATTCAAGGTGGCCATCACCACTTCTGCATTCTTCACCGCTTCTTTTACCGCTTCAAGTTGTTCTTCCCTTCAAATAGCTTGAAATTCTGGAAGACCTTCAAGAACTTTGCTTTGTAGTGCACATGTGCAAGTTTTCTATGCCAAAGCTCATTTGGCTCTACCGTATCATGGATCAAGGCTTTTTCTAGATGGCCCTTCAATTTGTACAAGCCTCCTTCTTGTTCTTCAATCACTACCGCATCATCGATAGTCTTTTTTTTTGGCCACATGATGATTTGACCATCTATGAACGCAACCTGCATTCCAAAGTCTAGCTTGCATGAGGATTCCTCACTACCTTTTATTGGATATTGGTAGTCATCTACAAGTTTCACCTTGTGAGGTGATTCATGTTCTGATAGTCTTACAAAGGATTCCTTGAAT